>JAFIDM010002131.1:66412449-66425692 GCA_023159025.1 Thereuonema tuberculata | reverse complement strand
GGATAAAACTTGAGAAAAAAACGTATAAGTTGAGGTTTTGAAACGTTCTTTTATTGGGGTTTATAATTTTTAATTTTTAATTGTAAATAGGTGTCTGAATAGTGGTTTTTTTAAAATAATTAAACACGACACGTTAAAAATTGATTATTATCCTTATTTTTTTTTATCTTTATCTTTATTTTTTTTTATCTTTATTTTTTCTTAATTGGATGGCTGCCTGAATGATCTTGATAGCTCCAAAATTTTGCAAACGATTTTTTTGTTTGTTTTTATTTGTTTTTTGCAGATCGGTTACCTAACTTGGTCATTCCTGGAAACTTGCAGAAAATAGTTTTCTTGAGATTCTCTGTTAAAATGGGAGAGTGAACATTGAAATTGAATAATGTTGGAAAAAAAACAAAACAAACAAACAATCAAATAACAAAAGAAATGCCCTATATTTTCAAGTCAAACATCTTTTTAACTTTTAATGTCGTATAATTCAAACTATCATATTATTAATATCTCATGTTAATTTATTTATTTACAGTCGTTGATCTGACTCTGGTGGATTTACCTGGATTAACGAAAGTCCCTGTTGGAGATCAACCACAGGATATTGGAGATCAAATAAAGGAACTAGCCTTAAAATATATCAGTAATGAAAACACGCTGATATTGGCTGTTTCTCCTGCGAATAATGACATTGCCAATTCAGATGCTCTTCAATTGGCTAAAGAAGTAGATCCAGAAAGTGAGATTCTATTTCATTCTTTTCCATTTCTTATTCATCTTATCATCTTCTTCTTAAAAGTTAATTAACGACCTTTTTTTGATAATTACATTAAAATAACCTATTTCGCCCACACTTGAAACGTTTTCTATGATAGTTAATAAAGCGTTTGAAATTTTTATCTGTTCATTTTCATTTTATTTTTTTTAAAAAAAAACAAACGAACAAACAACTTTTTTGTTTAAAAGTTTCAATGAAACCTATATTCGAAATGTACAGACTACTAGTTTGAATGCAAACCTGCAGTGTAGATGTAAAATGAAACAACCACCTTGATTTCACTACTATCTGCATTTTCCAAATAGAAGACTTACTTATGTCGAAATAATTAGAATTTATAATCGCAGTATGACAAATTCTTTTTAAATTGTCCTACAATCTCTTTAGCGAATGTGGAAGCTTCTTCTGAACTCACTCTTGGGTTTATTGAACTAAAATGATGAATTAAACAGATGTAGATTCTAAGCAATTATGTTATTTTGATTAGGATAAATTATTCATTAATCTTTTTCATTTCTTTTTTTTTCTGTTTAGAATTTGAAGATCTAAAAAATAAAACAAGTTTTCCACTTCTGATATTAATGAAATTCTCATTTACGTATTTGTAAAATTATCTGCACAAGAGTAGGCTGTAACAGTAGCATCCAAATAACTGTATTTAAGTCCTAAAAGGCTCATATTATTATACTGTCTTACTTTTTAATGATTGTTAAGGCTGATAATCTGTTCAATATTGAGATGAAATTCTCAATTATTAAATGTTTTAGATTGATCACATAAATACGTGATTTGTGATTGAAGTTTGAAAATTTTCAGAAGACTTCCTTTTTCAACAAATTGCTTAAAAAACTGAGACAAAAATGCCGTAAAATAAACCGATATCATCTCATTTTACAGAAATTGCAAAGACAGTTTAACAACATTGAAATTGTTTTTTTCAGTCAGCAAAATGAATTTTTCTGAAAAATTAAAAGTTTTTAGAATTTTCTCAAAAATATTGTAGATCAATTTTATGAAAAGGGTTTATCGAACAATTCGTAAATTTAAATCATTAATATCGGTGAGTTATTTACTTACATGAGTAAATTATTTAACACATTAATTTGTTTTATTAATCTATTTAGGGAAACGAACATTTGGAGTCATTACAAAACTGGATCTTATGGATGAAGGAACAGATGCTAAAAATATTTTAAATAATTTGGTCTATCGATTAGACAGAGGTAAGTTGATATTTGATTTGAGAATATAACTAATGTTTATAGTTACAAAGGCTAGGAATCCATTTGTTCATCGTTTTATTTATCCTCAGTAGGTTGTATTAAACTTGACTATTAATAATCCTTAGACGATTCTATCTACATTTGTTTCCAGAGGAAGTCGATGTAAGCGGGGAAAGGAAGATGCAGTGGAAAGCCGGTGGGAAATCCGTATTGTCTCAATGACTGAAATGGGAGGCAGTCTCAGGGAATAAGTTAAACTAGAAAACTTTATATGATTATATAGCGCTAAAGAGGGGATGAGCAAACTAGGAAAGAATATAATAAGCAGGGCCCGGATTTTGATGACCTAAAAATGTTAAAAAAATGACCTATAAAATGACTGCAAATATCCCATAAAATGACCCGAAAACTTAAAAAAATGACCTAAAAATTTGAATGAAACTGACATAATTTCATCACAAAGAAATGCAAACAGACTACCTCGTTGTATGTTGAAATGATTTTAATAGGTACCTAATATATTGTTATTATTATTTGACGAATACGAATTATTTGCACACAAATACTGGTTTAGTTGCAAGCGCAGATGTGTCTCCTGGAATGTGGAAATTCCAAGAAATAAGGGTTGAACAAAGTTGTGAAGATTCTAGTCTTCGTATTCATCCTCACTTTCAGTTCCGTTAAATACCGTTCGCAAAAAATGCATCATAAACCTTTAAGAATGAGAGAAAATGACTTAAAACGTATAAAATATTCTAATAAATTCCATAAAATGACATAACAATGACGCCAAAAGCGAGAAAATGATCTGAAAATAAAATACTAAGAAAAATGACGAAAAAATGACTTAATAAATATGCATTTCTGTAATATGGGGGCCATGAACAGGATTTGTATATAAGTTAGCAATTTGTGAACCATTTAAAGGATGACATGTCATCAGAATCCTAGCCCTGATAGTAAGTAACAGTCAACCAGCGGCGGACTTATAACCGAATGGAATGGGAAATGGCTGGTTGCGATTCCGAGCACAGCGTTTTTAATATATTATCAGTTGGGCCTATGCATTATGTTGTAAGAGACTTATTAAGACTGGTAGTAACAAAATCAGTCACGAGTTGTTGTCAGTATTATCTAAATAAAAAAAATTAATGGATTTTTTTTTATTTAATTCTGTCGTATAGGTGTCTTAAGATTTAAATTTTTTTCTTAATTTCATCAAGTGAAACTTGTAACCCATCTCCACTTAACTCACTAATTAATTTATTAATAAAACTTTACTACTATACGGACAAACTACATTCACTAGTTCGCAGAAGAAATTCCTCTGCTTCGTCAGGCGTTTCTACAGATTTTATATACTAAAACGGTTATAACAATAAAGGTTCCTTTTGACATCATAAACCATTACCAATAATAATCTTACTCTATTAGTAATAATAGTTATTAACAATACTTATTAATAATAAAGAGTAATAATATGGCGTATTAAACCAATTTATAATTTCGAACAATAAATTCATTATTGGAATTATTGTGAAAAAGAAACTTAATTTCTAAAAAGCGAGAAATCAAAGGCAGCACCTGAATCATCCTATTAATAGGCGAAAGTTGTACGGACTTTATTTGTAAATTTGTAATTTGAAATAACCAATCACAGTGCAGCGTTGGAACTCGTCAGGCATGACGTCACATGTTTAAAGATGGAGTCTCTACTATTTTTCTCCACTTCGCCACAACGAATCGCGATTACACAATTATTATCAGCGTATTGAGATTTTCTTTCCCACATAAATGAAGTTTACACTGAAATGCATGAAGTTCATGCGTCAAAATTTATCAGACAGTTTATAAAACCTCGGTTTTTACATAATTTCGGCTGTGTCGCCGCTCTCTCAATTCTCAACAAGTAGGCGATAATGACAATGCACGCGCCCTCATTGTTGTCCAGACAGGATTATTGGTATTGGCTGATGGACATTCGTTATTGTTATGGTTGAACCCGGTAAATCAATTTTTTATTTTCTTTTATTTTAACAAAATTTGGCTTAGTCATTCAAATTATATGTGGGCTGCTGCGGAAGTCATGGCTTTTAAAAAATGAGCTTAGAACATCTTTTTCAATCTCGTGTTTTTAAAAAATTTCAGGATATTTCAAAAATGTGGCATTTGTTTTACTTCCGTTAATATCGCCTCAATTTCGACGAACCTATTCTTTTAGGGCAGAAGGTTGCCATTATATTTCATAATGAGAAACCGCTACTACGAAAGTGGTAAATCAATTTTAATTTTCTTTTTTATTTTAACAATATTATAATATTGTTTTAACAAATAAGCCGATATTCAAATTACATATGGGCTGTTGTGGAAGTCATGTCTTCTATAAAAATTAGCTTAGAACATCTTTTTCAATCTTGTGTTTTTCAAAAATAGGGAATTTGTTTTACTTCCGTGAATATTTCACGGGTCACAACTAGTAAATTGAAATTGCCTCTCTTGTTCGATTATAGGGAAGAAGTTGGTTGATTTCTTGCTTTTTAAGTATTTTTCAGAGCATGTAAAATCATTTGATTTAAGAAACTTAATTTTTTAAAATTTTCAAAATTTACTAATGTTCATTCCTTTCTATTAATTCACACATTCAAAACTACTTATAACACATGATTCAATAATAAATCTAGAAACTGATTAGTTAATTTTTAATAAATTAAAAAACAAACGCCGCAAAAAAAGAAAACAAATGAGAATAACTCGATTGTATCTCCAGTCCCAACTGCAATTACTTATTCCAATGGGTATCATGTGATCCGCTAGCAGTGAATTTTTTACTGGCGCTGCTAGCGAGCAAGTAGTGATTTCTTTGTCATACTGAGTGATTTAATAAGCGAGTTCTGACTGATAGTTGACTCGCTGCTATAAACTCACTGTGTGAGAGATTGAGGCTTATGACAAGGTTCAGATAGAATCACCATTTCAGCGAAGTTTTTTTTTAACCGAAGTTTTTGGTTTAGGGCGTTTCAAATCTTGCGCCAGTGCAGAATTTTGGATTCTCTGCAATGTCCGTAGCTGGATCCGCTGCAAGGGAAGTGGTGTAGGACCAGAAGAGAGCACGCCGAAACAGCTATTTTCCATCCTTGGGGTTTCAGAGACATATAGTCAATTTTTGGCCGGCTGTTTTGGAGGCCGAGCCACGAACTCTATTCTGGAATGGGAATGAAGCAGACACCACTAAGGTATCCTGGTGCGACTCGCCGACTTCCGTTTGTAGAAATTGGAATAATGCAAAAATGAAAATTAACAGGGATGCTCATGAGCCGTACCGCACCTGACTGGATGTCGACTCGTCTCTCATTCTTGGGGTACCCGCCGGTCTCTTTCAAATCCCTTGGAGATTGCTCTAATCCGAACGTAGTTTGCAAAACTCAATAATAATTCTTGATGATAGGAGTTAACTGATTGAAAGCGACATTGTAAATGAACGCTAAAGGTCCACTAATATAGTAATTTTTTTTTTTTTTTTAATGCGTCAAAGTAATATTTAAATTTATACTTTGAATTGTACAAAGTTAAAACTTAGTCTAAATAATAACACTGCGTCACTCTGACTTGTGTTTAGGTAAGTCAGATTATCCAAAAATAATCCACTTGATTATTAATTGTCACTTGAATAATAAATTTCACTGAGGTGAGTAATATTTAATAGTTCAACTATCTCACACAAATAAATCTTCACTCTTAAATATAGTAGCACTTTTACTATAAGATTAATTATATTATTTCTTAATAATTGCACTGCACTAATCACTTTAAATATTGCACTAATAACGAAGCTTAATTCACTTATTTAAACTTCTAACACAATAGTTATTCACTGCTCGTAGAATTGACTGCGATGCCCCTCTAAACTTAGTGGCTTCTTCCGCTTCTTCAATTCTTCTAATAATATAATTAAAGTTCACAACTTACAATTTGCTGACTGCGTTGTAATAATTCACAATTATCTTACGTCCTTCTGTTGCACTGAATTTCCTTTCAAAGTTCCCGCGGCTTCTTTCAAACTTGTCATTAAACCTACGGCACAACGTATCCTGCCATTCTCGCATAACTGGCTACTTCGCTGTTTCGAGTTGGCTTCCTTCCAGGATATCTCGGTGTGACGTCAATGGTTAGGTTTCTGACGCAATAGTCTTCGCTGACTATGATTAAGAACCGGGTTATGTTCAGAATTGCATCGGCGTGTTTTAATTCAGTCTTTTCAAGTATCGTGGCTTCACAAATAATTACGCTTCTTTCGTAATTCCGCCGTGTCGCTAATTCGGTCACTTTGGTTTCAGTCTTCAAATAATACTTCCACTAATAATATTTAATCGATTGGCTTTTCACCTAGTAAATGGGAACTGTCCACTTCTCAATTGTGGGTGACTTCAAGGCTCGAACTTTTTCCGTGACGCTCGCTTGGTAATGGGTTCGGTCTCTTCTCATTAGAAACTTGTAATACGAAAATGTTTTGTCTTCTTGTTGCATTGACTCTTACATTTTCTTTCTTCCATCGATTGATTGACTGGCCCTTCTGCCACTTCTAATTCTTCTTAGAATTTTCGTTTCTTCAGTTCGAAGTTTTCATTTCTAACTTCTGTCTTCTGAACGTCCAAACTTCTGAATGGGTACGATCTGTCTTCGCAGTTCGGACTTCTTAACGTTCTGTCTGGAGAGTGTTCTTATTTTTACTTATTGACACTCTCTCTTCAACACGCTCTGATGCTGACTACTGGAACATTCCATTGTTCAACTACTTCTGAACTACATTTCACTTTCACACTGACTCTACTGACTGGAATCGAGGCTGCCACGAGCTTTTATCTCATCTCTCGATTACGTCATTAAAATTTGCATATTCAAAATATATTCAAAATAACTTTCCAATTTTCGTTTGAAGCTTCGAATAAACTATTTAATTATTTAATTTATACTTGAAATTAAATAAGAGCTTCAGTAAATGTCCTATCAAAGATGGAACGTGCAGTAACAGTAACAATTTATATAACTAATTGATAGCTGCACATTGGGGTATTTGATATCAAAAGTTGATCAAAACTCTTCTGTTATTAAAATGTCAGTAAAATCGTTACCTAAGCTTTATTTACTATAGGAAACTTAAATAAAACAAGAATTAACACAAAACGGGATGTTTATTACAAAATAATACGATGCCATAGGAAAAAATTATGCTGATTCGTTACACGAGCTCTCCTCATTTGGCTCATCGTCTGCATGGACACTTTTTGGACTTCCTTGAGCTGAAGTTGTTGCAGAGTTTGATGGCAGACGAAGATCGATGGTGTCTTTGGAAAATGGCTTCGTTGATTTTCTTGGCAAAGGATATATACTTGTCAAAAGAGGGTTTGAGCTCAACAATAATCTGTGTATAACATCTCTATTGCAAGCCTCTCGGGAAAATTTTCTTGCTAACCCAGGTCTGTATGTACGAAAGTGCTTGTTTCTGGCTTCAGCAACCTCCTCTGATAGTTGCCCAATCGGTAACAAGGCATGTGAAATAATTTCAGCACCATGCACTAAAATTTTATGTATGGTTGGTGTCATCTAATGCCAGCTGTATAACCTTATAAACAACTGAGCTGTTTCATATGCATATTTTTCAAATTTAGCGACATCAATCTTATGTCCACTTGATATTGCCTCCAATATAATCTTCAATCTGTAAAATTAAGGTTTCGTCGACTCCAGTAATTTCGCTTGATAATTTAGGGTCTTGGAAAAATCTTCTAGCCGAATTTCCATCATTCGTATTTCCATAGCCAGCTTTAGGAATATCTACTAAAAAACCCATCTCCTGTTTGAATTTCTCTTGAATTTTTTTTTGTCTCGGCCATAGTCTTTTTATTCTCTGCAGATCTTGTTTGCCACTTTTCAGTTGGAATCTTGTATGACAAGTGAAGGATTGACTCGAACAACCGTATTTTCGCATGAAGGGCGGATATCCCCAATGATAATGATTGTGGGTTCACATCTTTCTTCTGTGTTAAGTCATTAAAACTTTTTGAAGTCAGCCCACACAAGTAGCACCGCATTGCAGATACTGTGTTAGTAGCAGCATTGCATATTTTCCCATCAACCATGGCAAATAATAGTTTGTGTTCCACTTCAAGATCAGATCCACTTTTTAAAGTTACTCTACTTATTGATAGATCTTTTATTTGACTTTCTATATAGTTGATTTCATCCTTAGTCACATCCTTTGTTTCATGATTGAACCTGATTCTTATGGGCCTACAATATCGGGGGGAGGATGGCACTGGATTTTGCCACAATATTTTGCCCTTTTTAGTTTGTAATCTCAGTGGAACGAAGGAGCTCTGGAAGATATTTGCATCTGAGTTTGTTGTGTTTTCAAACTTCTGTTTGAATTGACTGCTGTGATCCATCACAACCCCATTTGTGAATCATTTCTAAACACGAAAATGCATCAGGATATGACGTTCACATTTGGTAATTATCCCCCGAGTGACCTAAAACAAAAAAAACAAGAAACACTCAATAACAGTGAAATCCACACTTAGTGACCACCTCATATGAAACAAAATCATAGTAAATAAAACGCCAAACTTCCGCTACTTTTTTCTTTTTAGATTACTCCCTAAGATAGTCTATATTAACATTCTGTTTAAATTTTTACTCGGACGAACTCGGAAACATAACTATTCTACTAATTTGTACAAAAAAATTTACCAAACACATTAATTTTCATAGATCACAAAAGCCTAAAAATTGTGTAATAAGTTACTTATACAGCTAGTAATAGACTACATACCTTCATTTTCAATATCCATATTAAAATCTTCTTCTCAATCAAAGTATCACTGACTTACAGGTAGACTACAGGTAGGTGTTCTTCAATCTGCCGAGAACTGCAATGTGCAACTTAAACGAAGACGATATTCCGACTGACGCTGTCAATCAAACGCTTAAAATGGCGACACTAAATGGCTGCCGTTAGCTGGGCCATCTATTATACTATTCCCAAAACGCATTACAATTATCCGATTTTGAAATTATTAAATTTGAGTTTTGATCAGCTTTCTAATACTAATACCCCACTGTGAGCTGGTTGGTTCAACTGATGTCTGCAGGAGAAAATCAGTTATTCCTTCTGAAGTATTCGTTGATCCGTGGTTGCTTTTTCTATCTGAATACCTCTAACATGTGAACTACTGCTTTTTGAACTAGCTAGTTTTGTTTACTAAATGTATCATTTAG
Source organism: Thereuonema tuberculata (assembly GCA_023159025.1). Taxonomy (NCBI): domain Eukaryota; kingdom Metazoa; phylum Arthropoda; class Chilopoda; order Scutigeromorpha; family Scutigeridae; genus Thereuonema; species Thereuonema tuberculata. Next base: position 66,416,422 of record JAFIDM010002131.1, on the reverse strand, counting down.
TTTAGATTGGCCATGGAATTTTTGACAACGGAAAGAGTAACGAAGAAACTCTTCCCTCCATTTGTGAACGAAAACATATGAGATTCTACATTGGAAGTCATTCATTTTTTCAGTGTACATATCTATCATTTTGCATCTACTAAGATCTACTAGGATAATTAAATATCTATACACAATGAAAGAATGAACGAAAAATGAAATCACATAAAACACCTTGTAAAAATGTCTTATAACCGCAAAAATTAATTTATCACTATTTTTGAAATAGCTTGTCAGAATATTTTAAAAATTTAAAAAGCTAAAAGACGTTTCAATCCACCAGTGGATTTTTTTCAATTTCAATGAATTAATCTTCACTGGTAGCTTTTATCTAATGTTTAATCAGATGATTGATAATCATATGTTGATGGAGGTTTTGGCGGAAATATAAAAAGATTACTTAGAGTTAGTTCGAAAAAAATCCTTTCCATAATCTATAATTTTTATTTTTTGGCAATTGGGTTGTTACCTGTATTTATGTAATGTTTTATAATATTTGAGTTATCCACATTCTTTTATTAGAACATTACTTTTGTTTCCGTCTCTTTTTTAAATTCTGTGACGTCATATCATAAGAATTTTTATTATAACTCTTGCAAGGAATGGCATAAACCAAATTCTTTTTTTCTTCCAATCCCTCTTGCGTCATTTTATTTCTGAAGTGAATAACTCTGTGATTTGTTAATATTGAACGGTTTTAATATTTTTTTTTTATAAAACCATTTAATTTAGGAATGTAAGGAATAATGGAAGTATATATTTTTCTTCATAATTATTATTTTTTTGTGTGTTTCAGATTCTGTCTTAGCTTCATAGAATGCTTTCACGATAAAAAAGTAGCGGTAATCACGGATTTGAAAAATAGCAATAAGTTTTTCTTTTTAATCTCTCATTTTATTGCTGCATATAGATAAAGCTCTTTTAAAAAGAAATGGATATAACATTATATTTTATTTGTTTAGTAGTGCAAGATTTATAATTAATAATTCTTCCTGCATATGAAGGTTTTCTATCAATTGTAGTTTGGTGTTGATTGCCTTTTCTTAAAAGCATGCAGTCTAAAAATGCTAATTTTTTTATTTTCTTCTTTTTCAATCGTGAATTGAATATTTTCATTGATTGCATTGCATCTTGTCGTTATTTCTATTAATTTATCTGTATTTAAATTAAATAAAACAAGAATTAAACTCCTTTAACTTATCTGTATTTACTACGAGAAAAATATACGTCATCCACTTCTATCTTGCAATAAAATAAACTAAATTATCATTAATGAGCTTATTCATTTCATTTTCCTTATAAATCATGACCATTTACGGTAATTCCGCTGAAATATTCGTGCCCATAAAAACTCCTCTATTTTGTTTAAATATATCATTATTATTTTTGAAATACTGGTTATTTAAATATACGTCAATCATATTCATGAGAGTTTCTTTAGTAATATTCCAATTTTTCTAATTTTTTTATGATCCACTTTACTATTCAGGGCATTTTTTTTCATTTCAAAATTTTAAACTACAAAGTTAATTACATCCATAGAAATTAAAAGTATATTATTATTTTTAAAAAAGTGATTGTGATTGATGAGCTATTTATCAATGAAATCCATGGAGTTTTAACTATAAAATCGTTGATACATTTCTTAGTATTTTTAATTATTCGTGATAACGTTTTTAACAATGGTTAAAAGAAACATTACAACATGTGATTATAAGCCTTCCTTTGGGTATATTATTTACAATTTTCGTATGTATTTTAGGTTTCATTCTAATTTCATTATATAACTCATTTACTTCGTATTAATTTTCTTTTCATAAGTACTAATTGCCATCTTCTTAATTAAGAAGCCATATATTCTTCATTGTCTATTGTAAGCTGCCCTACCATTTTGTTATAATCCTTTTCATACATTATCACTGTTTTTCATCCTTGATCCGCTTCAATAATTTTTATATTTTTCCTTTGTTTTATATTTTTTTAATGTTATTTTTTCAATAGGAGTAATGTTGTTTTTCTGTTGCGGTAAGTAATTATTCTTATGAAGATGTGCTTTAATATGTTTTCTAATATTATTTTTTGCAAACTCAGATATATTCTTTTGATTTTCAAGAGCTTTTCTATCTTAGTAATGATTTCCAATTTCGGAATCTTCTCCGGTGTTGTTCCAAAGTGAAAGCCGTTAATAATATACTTGTTTCACTTGTTCGAAATTCCTCTTGAGTAAGGTTTAAAACAATTTTGCTCTTCATATTCAAATTATGTTTCGCCGAAGTACAGTGGAACCTCGCTATTCGCACACAATCCGTTCCAGGAGGCAGTTCGAATGGTGATTTGTACGAATGGCGAATCATTTTTTCACATAAGATATAATGTAAATTGGATTAATCCGTTCCAGACCCACAGATGATTGCTTATATAAACCTTTGTAATAATATGTTAAGCCTAAAATACATAAAAACTATGAAAACAATAAATATATAGGCCTCTATTATTATTATTATTTTTTTTTCAGTATAGACCATATGGTTGATTTCGCCATGCCATACTGAGTTGCCAGGTCAGAGAGATGAGTTCCACTTTTTTTCAATTCAATTGTCGTTCTCACTGCTTTCCTTTTAGGCTTAGTTGAATCAGTAATCTTTTTTAGACCCATGGCTGCACTATTTTTAATAAAAATAACAATAAAATATCACAAAGTGATATTTTACGAAGCTTGCGTGGATGATGCGTAGCGTACGGAAGCTAGCACGATACTGAACTGAAGCGACCGCGTGGCGCGGCCAGTACCGAGGTCACACTGTCCGAATCGCGAGCAAGCGTACGAATGGCGAGTTCAATTTTACTTGAAAAAGTTGTACGAATAACGAGTTGTAGAGTCAGTGTGCCGAATAGGAGAACCTTTTTGATTTTCATATGTAACTAGGAAAATAAGTGAGGAATTACAGTAACAACGTGATATTCTGTTAAGGCATACATTTTACTACAAATAACAATGACAGAAAATTAAAACAACTTTACATTTTTTCTTGTATGAAATTTTAAACACAAATGTTACATTTTGGGGGCTTGAAAAAAGTAGTCCTTATATGAGACCCTCTTCTATAACTGAAAAAATGAATTGTTATTACTGAAAAATTCGTCAAAAACAAAACTTTAAACAATAATTAGGTAATACTAGTCGGCTACCCGTCGCTTCGCTCCGGAAGCCTCCCTTATGTAACGGAAAACAATTTTTTATTTATTAAAAAACACACACATACACACACACAAATTACATCAAGGAAACTAAAACTAAAATTTTTTAAAAGCTTTTTTTTTAATTTAATTTTTGATGTCTATATTCTCTCAATCTACGACTGCTTTTAGAACCACCTTGTAAATCATATATCTATGATATATTTTTATTTTTTACAGAGATTAGAATGTAGGCCTAGTGGTCTAATGGCTAAGACGTCTAACTTCTGAGCAGTATTCTACCTAATAGAAATAGTGCATCTTTCTTTCTTGACTATCTTTTTTTTTTTATTCCTATTGATACTTTTCAGTGGTTTTCAAGTTAGAAATAGTGATGGTTTTTGAGTTACAAATAGTGATTTTTCAGTATTCTACCTAATGAAATACTGCTTCTTATTTCTTGACTCTTTTTTTTTTTTATTCCAAATGATACTTTTCAGTGGTTTCTGAGTTACAATAGTGTTCAGTATTCTATCTAATAGAAATACTGCTTCTTTCTTTTTTGAGTCTCTTTTTTTATTCTAAGTGGCACTTTTCAGTGGCTTTTGTGTTTCAAATATTGATGGTTTCTGAGTTACAGATAGTGATTTTTCAGTATTCTATCTAATAGAAGTATCGCTTCATTCTTTTTTGACTCTCATTTTAATTATAATTGTCACTTTTCAGTGACGTTTGAGTTACATTTATTGATGGTTTT
>JAFIDM010002131.1:66401131-66412439 GCA_023159025.1 Thereuonema tuberculata | reverse complement strand
TTTTGAGTTGCAAATAGTGATTTTTTCGGTATTCCACCTCAAAAAAAGAGTGCTTCTCTCTTTCTTGACTCTGTTTTCTTTACTCCAACATCTGGCGTGTACACCCACATATTTTTCAATATCACGTAGGATTTGGTTAAGTAAGAATATTTAAAATATTGCAACGTTTCGGCAATTATCGTTCTAATTGTCAGTTTCGAATTACAAATAAACTGACTGATGTGAAATAAATAAACAATCTTGAGATTCAAAAAAAAGATTGAATACATTCCTTATTGATGGGGGAAAGGAAAGGAGATATAAGTCAAAAAACCATATGAAGAGAGTTGTAGTCCCTATGGTCTAATGGATAAGGCATCTGACTTCGGATCAGAAGGTTGCAGGTTCAATTCCTGTCGCGGATGTTTCATTGTAAAAATTATTTCTATTTTCCATTCTCTCAGAAAATTGCGCCGGACAGACACAGAGACAGACAGACAGACAGAGAAATAAAAGATTTTAGTAATATAGATTTATCTTCATCGCTAATAGGTAAAAAAGAAAAATGGCATTTTAAACGAATTAGTTGAAGTTTACTTCAGGTTTTGTTTACTTTTCGTTTCTCTTAATTCTTGCGAACGATGTTGCTTGATGTTTTCTTAGAGACAGCTGTGGATGTCATTGTAAAAATCCCTTTAACCACTTTTCACCAGCACATTGTTTTCTGATGACCATTTTTCATAGCAAGCTGAAATGCCATTTTTTTAATATCCCTCCTTCTTAAGCTATAAAACCTTGAATCCATCTGAATGCAGTATTTTACTAACGAATCTTTAATGTGTTGTGGTAAAGTAGGCCGTCTTCCCAAACTAACGTCTACCAGTGATTCAGGTGTTTTTTCTGAATCCTTAACATAATGCTCCAGAGTTCCTTTTGGAACTTCAAAATATTTGCAGCTTTTTTGTAGCCCATATCACGACTTCTTACGGCTTTGACAGCTCGCACAATCATTACAGGATCCCATTTTTTGCGTTTTGTTTCTGGAGGCATCTAAGAATAAGTAAAAAAAAATGTAAACAAGCTTTGCAGGATGAAAAAAAAATGCCTAATATAAGACCTTATCTCATATTAGGCACGACCACGTTGTCATACATGCCAACGAATTTTTAAGGTTAGGCTTAACGTTACCTTAAAAACAAACCGGCATATTTATATTACACATTTAAAGCTGCCTATCTGATACCAAGAGTTTCAAAACGAGTCTTGCCTTAAAGGTGAAAACAGCCAATGAAAATACACGTGCAAAAAAGTCGTCGAGCACAAATTCAGGGGAAAATTACTGAACCTTTGTTTGCGCTAGGAAACACTCGACTGACTCACCGCTGACGGAAGATGTAATAGGCTACAGTTTCACGCTCCAGTCGCCAGGCGGCAGCACTTAGTACATTCTGTAGGCTGGGGTCTCATATTAGGCAGGGATCTCATAATAGGCATACTGACTCTACGAATAGAGAGGCGGAAGAATGGCGGGGTTCCACTGTATTTTGACAAAATCTTCAAATTTTTCGTTATAGATAAGTAATCTTATATAGTCTTCTTTTCTGAATTCATATAATAATTCATTTGATAATCTTATGCATTTCTTTTAAAATTCTTTTTTAATTTTTTATCTTTTTTAATACACTTCTTATAATTTCATTAAAGAAGCCTTCACTTGCTTTAAGGGCTTCTTCTTCTTGAAGGTCTTTATCGTTAAAGCATTCTGTACAGCTAAGAGGGAATTTGAAACAAAAAAAAAGTTAATAATTATGAAAAAAGTAATATTTGCATTATTCTATACATTTCTAAATTAAATGGTTCTGTAAAAAATATTAAAACCGATCAATATTAACATAGTCAAATCAGAGAGTTATTCAATTCAGAAATAAAATGACGCAAGAATAAAAGACTTGGGTTCATGCTATTCCTTGCGTGTGCTAATAAAAATATCCTCACGCAATTGAAATTGAAAAAGATTCACAGGTGGATTGAAAAGTCTTTTAACATTATAAATTTTTTAAATATTCTGACAAAGCTATTTCAAAAATAGTGATAAATTAATTTTTGCGGTTACCATAAGCAAGCATACTGATTTGTACGCAATAATATTTTATTTACATTAAAAACTAATTCCAAGGACTGAAATTGTTCTTTTTACTTCTGGTGATTTACAGGAACTCTACCCAAGAAAGACAATATAGTGCTGAACAAAATATTTTGCGGTTTGTTTCTATCCATCTTCCCTACCCTATTTTAAAGAGTAAACGTGTGCAGGCATCCTTCCTTCCTTTCTATTTTTAATGATGTTTTAAGAAATTTTATAGCTTTAAAATGATTTTTCTCTTCGTTAGGTTTTGTTGGAATAGTAAATAGGAGTCAGAAAGACATTGAAAACAAAAAAAATATTACAGAAGCTCAAAAGGCAGAAATGGAATTCTTTAAAAAACACCCAGCATATAGGTAAGAAATACATTATTTCTTTTCATTTTCCTCAATTCTTGTTAATTGTTTTTTTTAATGCAATTTACGAGGGGAGATCGAATTTTTTTCGCAAAATACTTAATAGGCAAGAAAAAAATGCACAAACAAACTACAGGTGTTACCTATTTTTCAACATATGAACCAAGTCTCTCGACACATTTCTCCCATCGTGACACCAACTTTAGTATTCCTCGTTCATATACCTCCGTTTTCTGGGATCGTTGCGACCTGGTCACGACCAATTTCACTTCTTCATTCAAATCGAAGCGTTGGCCTCCTAGAAATTTCTTCAGTGGTCCGAAGAGATGAAAGTTAGACGGTGCGAGGTCTGGACTATTAGAGTGGATGTTGGAGCACCTCCCAGTCGAATTTCTGCATTTTTTCACGAACAGAAGCCGCGACATGTGGACCAGCATTGTCGTGAAGAAATCTGACATTCGCAGCATCTCTGTTAAGGGCGTTTGTCTCAAAGGGCACGACGCAACTTTGTCAATGTTCTAGCGTAGGTTACCATTCCAGTGGTCCCGGTTGGAAGAAACTCCGCCAAGAGTATGCAATGCATGTCCCAGAAAACCTTCACCAGAAGTTTTTTCGCTGATTAGGTGAACTTTTGAATTTCTTTTGTGGCGGAGACCCAGAATGTTTCCATAGCATACTCGCCTCTTTGTATCAGGGGTGTAGTGGTATACCCAAGATTCATCGCCTGTCACTACACCGTCCATGAAGTCATGACCTTCTTCAGCATAATGCTCCAAGTGGTCCAAGCATGTCATCATTCTCTGGCCCTTCTGCACATCTGACAGATCTTTGAGTACCCAGCGCGCACTGATTTTGTGAAAGTTAAATCTGTCATGCACAATGTCGTACACTGTGCCATAAGAAATGTTGAATTGTTGGGTCAAGGTCCGCAGGTTGATACGCCGATCGTTTCTTATTGACGCTTCAATGACTGTGACAGTGGGTGGTGTTGCAGCGATCACTGATCGGTTGGAACGCATTTCATCAGTAAGGTGTACTCGGCCCTCTTCGAAGAACCTGCACCATCTGGAGGTGTTGCTAGGTCCAGACAATCAGTATCATACACCTCCTACATTTCTCTGTGGATTTCACTCGGGAGTTTTCATTTTGCCCACAAAAAACGGACTACACCTCGCTGCTCAGTAGTTCACGCTCATTCCGCTAGGGCGACACCTGATCTAGCAATTCCTCTGTAGCGCAAGATTCAAACTAACTATCTTCCACAATTTGAATGTCCGGAACAATAATAAGGACTAATAAAATTGTTGTGCGTTTTCGATCTCCCCTCGTATAAATGGAAAGTTTTATATCTGTAAATACAGTGTTATTCAAAATGATTGTCGGGGTTGTAAAAAAATCACCACACATAGTACAAATTTGATACGAAGACTACACTTCATTTATTGAGTAAGAATACTCAACAAGTTCCAGAATGCATTGTAAATGTTCAATATGGGTACCATGTGTCACTCTTCAGACATCGACCCGATATTCCAGTTCCGGCCTCACATGCTCCAGTGTATCACCGGTGATGTTTCCAATGGCGGTCTTGATACGCACCTTCAGTTCCAGGATCATCGCAGTTAGAAAGGGTACAAAGACGTGATCCCTTACATAGCCCCAGAGGAAAACAATAACATGCTATTCGGTCCGGTGAATGAAGTGGCCACGATAAAAGATTCTCATCAACCTTCGTCCTGCGCCCAATCCAGCTCTGTGGTAGGTGTTGGTTTAAAGCTGTTCTGATGTACCTATGGAAATAGGGTGGGCATCATCCTGTTGTAATATGAAATCAGCGCTGGCATCACTCAGCTGGTAGAAGCCATTCAATGACCACATCGAGGTAAGTCATTCCTGTTACTGCCTGTTCTACGAAAAACAAGGTAGGTATAGCGTTTAGTAAACCAATCACAATGCTTCGCAACGTCTATGATACGTCTATGAAAATATAATTGATATTACCTTTATTTTCTTATTATTATAAATGTGATTGTTGCGAAAGACGCAATTGTTGTGATTGATGTTGTAATTTTTGCTGCGATTGTTGTCATTGTTGTTAATAACTGTTGCGAATCGTCTTAATAAAAAGGATCGCAAACCCTAAGTTTAGAAACGCACAGAACACATTGACCTTGGGGGATACACGCTCATGTTGAACGCAACGGCTGGGATTTTCCGTCCCCCAAATTTGCATCGATTGACTTTTCCACACAAATGAAACGTTGCTTCATCACTAAAAATAAGCCTGTCACAAAAACCATCTGCTTTCATCAATTATTGCAGTTCCGTGGAGAAAAGTTCCCTGCGTTGGTGGTCATCAGGTGTTAACTCTTGGAGCACCATTAGACGATATGGCTTCAATTATAGACACGCCATAGAATGAGGGATGTTGAAGTCCCTGCTGCCTCTAATAGTTGATTTGATACGACTTCATAGGAAGGCTGCTCTGATCTGGTCCACTTTGTCTTCAGACACGGAAGGACGCCCGCTGCTTTTTCCCGTACAGAGGAAATCCCACAAATTTTCTCCACAAATTGTGCATACCACTTGCAAATGGAATTATCGGAGAGAGGATCCTTCTTAAATTTCGTACCCACCCTCCTTGTCTTTCCGTCCCTGGCTGTTTTCTTTCGGTACAACTTTATTGCACCTCTATCATAATACCTTCCAGCATACGTTCCGTTTATCCCTCCCTTTTACCTTTTGTATGAGTCCTTTGCCATCTTCAGATGTCCTAACCGGCTGCTTTGCCTCGAGCCTTTAGTTTACCCTTGTGACATCATTATTTCCCAGGGTTCTGTTTTTTTAAGCAAAAAAAAAAAGAGATACATTATTTGCTCACAAAGACAACGATTGGATATTTTTACTCTCTACCTCTCATCTCATTGAAAATCACTCGTAAATTTTTAGATTTAAGTTTACAAAGTGAATTTAAGAATTGTGGGAGGTTTATTCGAAAAGGCGCCTGTTGAATTAGACAGACAAGGGAGAAGTAATAATGATATAAAAATTATTTGTATTAATTATAAATTTCAAATAGTAAGCTTAGTATTTTTCTCTCTTTCTTCAATTACTTCCAATTTTAATAATAATTAAAAAGAAAAAAAAAGGACAGTTTTGTTGTTACTGGAAAAGGAGAATACAAGAAAAAAAAAAGGAAATATATTATTATGCAGATTTTATTTTTCTAAACTGAAAGTTACTTAAATTATAAAAGTTAATAGATTTATATATTTTTAACTTTATTTTTATTTCTGCCTACTAGAAAAACATGAAGCAAAAGAAAAGCAGAAACAAAAAAGAAGGTAAAAAAAGTAAAAAAAAAGGTTTAAAAAAATTTCGTCTGGTAGCTGACTCGAACTAGCAACCTCGAGCTCTGCAGCCCAGCAGTATATCAATTGAACTAACGCTGAACTTCCTGTCTCGAATGAAGCTTTTAAGCGAAAGCGGGAGAAACACTCCAAAAATCATCAAATATCTCCAAAAAGCTTGAGTGTTGGACCCGAAAACTGGTATATTTTTGAAGTATGTCATGAGTACTTTCATCTCTGAAAAGGGTATCAAAATCTGTTTCGTTTAACCCATGACCTCTCCTCGTAAGTGTGGTGATTTTTTTAAAACCCAGACAGTCATTTTGAATAACCCTATATTATATTTATCAAGTAAGTTTAAAAAAAAAAAAAAAAAAAAAAAACTTGTATTTTTTTAAGATTAGTATTTTTTGTTTTGCTTGTTGATGTTTACTTTTTGAATTTTAGATTTTTATTAGATACGGAATTTTTATCTCAATGGAAGAGTAATATCATTTTCTGTTATACATCAATAATTTTATGGGACTTGTTATTTTTAATTTTCAAGTGATTGTATTATAGAATTTATTGTAAGTTTGGAGAATTAAATAAATTTTGATTTTGGTTGTTGGTTTTAATATTTGCTTAATCAATAATTTTGTTAATTATTATGGTCTAAACTTGATTAGGCTTTAGATAGGTTCAAATATCTTTAATTTCAGTGTTATTATCTCTTTTGTAATTCTGCATTGCAGAAATTGGTGCTTGATGTTAACACTGTTTTAAATGTTTTCCTCCGAAAAAATAATTACAAATTACTTTGGGAATTATCCCAATCATTGAATAAAATTAGCAAAAGAAAGTATATTAAAACTAATATTTGTTTTAAGATAGAAGCAGAAGGTTTTCCTTTTTTAATTATAAAAGTTGTTAAGAAAATTATCTCATCTCAGAACTAAAAGAGAAATGATCATCAATGCCAATATTTTTATTAGAATGGATATCAAACAAAATTTAATTTTTTTGGATTGGACTAAATTAAAATTCTTTTCGATTCTTAAAAGCGTCAACAAATTCGAACATCATCATTTTTGATTTCTTTGGATTTCTGAAAAAAACTGATATGAAAATGACAAATAACGTTAAATTCTTTTCACTTAATTCTGAAAATATTTGTTAATAAGATGATGAAGTTAACTTCAACGCATTGCAGTAATTATACAGATCCCCAAATATATCTTTGCAGAAGTTTACACTGTGATTATTATAAATCAAATTATTTTTGCCGTCAACCTAAATAATTTGAAAATTTGTATTGCATTGATGAACAGAAGACATTCTAATCTCTAAAAATATCTCGAGTAAGAATACCAAAAGTAATAAAATTGAATCAAAGTACTAATGTAATTTTTTTCGTCATGCATAAAAACATTAATCTCTGAAAGTAGTCAGAGATTAAGTTGAAAACTGAAATCAAAATAAAATCTTTAGAAAATTAGATAGAATGCATAAAATGTGTAGAAGCAGATAAAAGCCATCCTGAGAGTAAATTTATACACAAAAATTAACGTGAGATAGCAGCCTCAACAAAATTGTACATTTGCCACTATACAATTGATCGGTCTAGTTCAGTAATGTTTGAGATAAGGATAATTGATGTACCGACAAACTAAAGTAAAGCTCTGACCACTGTCTCTCTTGATAAAAAGTAAGGAGATAATCATTGGTTCCTTTTTTTCGTTGATTTACGAACTTAAGTTTGCCATCTGTAACAGAACAAGAAAAGTAGTAATTGTATAGTGGATGTACAACTGTTTGAAGCTCCTATTTTAAAATCCTATTCTAATTTTCACGTTAATTTTTGTGAAATTCAAACATGCCTATAAGAACGAGTTGCTGTTGAATTGTTCAATGATAGTTGTCTTTCGGCCATTCCATTTCAGGTTGAATCCCCAGTGAATATCTCTGGCTTCTATTTTATAAGTTTAAAATCTTTCATTGAAAGTGATATAAGTAATCTTTTTGAAGCTCAATCCATAATTTATTTTTTATATTACAGTATTATGTGCCTTATATTAATTCATTGAAATTACATTTCAGTAAATTAAAACGAAAACATAATAACAATAATCTTTGACTTGTGTAGTGACATGGCGAATCGAATGGGCTCCAAATATCTGCAAGAGATGCTGAGTAGTTCATTGGCAGAACACATTTTGAAAAAGTTGCCTGATTTGAAGAAAAGCCTCAAGAAACTAAAGGAAGATACAAAAACTGAATTGAACTCATTCATAGATTATGATGGCTCTTCACAAATGGCAGGAAACATTGTTCACAGGTATGCCATATTTTCAAACTTAATGTAAAGTTTATAAGCAAAGTTTTAAACATTTAAAATGCCGAATAATATTAAGAGATAGTATGAAATCTAAAATGCATAAACATTTTCGCGATAGCTATTAAAAAAAAAATAACCCACCTTAAGTAGATCTAAACTATCTGCAAAATTTATATATATTTATAAGGATCGTTTTAAAGTATGGAGACAAACTTCGGGAGTTGATTCTAGAGAGGACAAGGAACGAAATTGCTTCTATGAACAAATGTCCAGAAATGCAGTGACTCCACACAATACAGCAATTAACTTATTACATTACCTTGTTAAACAGCATGGCGTATGTATCTCTGTCCGAATATCTCTTATACCCTGAATGCTAAATTAGGTCTCCAAGTGGCCTCCATGGACCTATGTCGTATTATTGCTTTATAATTATATGATATGTCGTATCATTGATAGATGCAGCCTTTCTAGTGTCCGATCCTATAGCCGAACCTGCCTGTAGTCATAAGCGGTGAGCACACGTTGTTTCAGAGTTTGAACATCAGGAACAGCTCAGCACTTTTCAGATGCCCCCACAACTAAAAGTCAAGGGGATATAGATCCGGCGACAGGGAGGGCCACGCAACAGGACCTCCTCGGCTGATCCATCTGCCACGGAAGGTGTTGTTCGGATGTAATGTAATAAATGCTGTATTGTGGACATATGTTCATAGGACCAATGTTGTTCCTTGCCCTCCCAAGATTCAACTTCCGAAGTTTGTACCATAATTTGAATCTGGAAGGTGTGTGAAAAATCAATACTAATATAGGTTAAAATTTTCTAGCATCATTAACAAATCGACTACTTTTCTTACTTAAGTTCAAAAAGATTTGGGAATTATTACGAAAACTACGACAAAAACAATATATCTAAGAATCAAACCAATGGATCTCGTGAAGCTCCGAAGGATTTGTCTGTCCATTAAAGTAGACAAATAGAGGTATTTTCCAGGGAGACTCCTTGAGTCCTCTTTGGTTCTGCCTCGCTTTGAATCCATTAAGCCACATGCCAAACAAAACAAAACACGATTATAGGCTTACCTCAGGTACTCTATCACCATACAAAATCACACACTTACTCTATATTGCTGATATTAAACTCTTACGCCACAAACAATGCAGAACTTACTAATTTACTACACAGTTCACCAAAGACATTCGGATGCAATTTGGAATCGACAAATGCCGCAAGCTACACCTAACACGCGGAAAACTACAAATTTGGAGGGTTTTGAACTGGACCATGGCTTTCCCATCCAATCCATGGAAGAGGGAGAGACCTACAAGTACCTGGGCTTCCAGCAAGCGCGCGTCATTGACAACGCAAACATCAAAAACGCACTCAAGAGCACATACCATGGTCGCATTCACAGCATTCGCAAAATACAACTCAACGCCAGAAATAAAATTAATGCCATCAACACTTTTGCCGTCCCCACACTAACATATTCGTTCGGCATAATACCCATGGACAAACACTGAACTCGAAGCACTATAACGCACAACACGCACAATATTTACGAAACACAACATGCACCATCCCAAGTCCACCACGGAGAAGATGACTCTTCCCCGCAAGGAGGGAGGCCGAGGAATCATCAACCTCATCACCTTACACGAAAAACAAGTACACACTTAAGGAACACTTCCACCAAAGATCACAACACTCCTCACTCCATTTAGCCATTGTCAAGGCTGACATCCTCCAGATTAAAAAAAAAAGACCTGATGTTATGGCTTATGAAAAGTCTGGTATAAAGAGAGATGCTAAAAACAGTTGTCAACATCTGAGGACAGTTAATTAAATAGGAAATGTAATCTAATATATAATATTTTATTGAGAATAGGGTCTAAATAAAAATCACAAAATCCAAAAATACTTGATTTGCTTTTTATAGCTTTAAATACACTTTATCTCTGTGATTTATTAGATTCGTAATTTTATTTAGCTTTGCGGGGAAGTAAATATCTTGATATTTTGTATGGTGTGTGTTTATAATAGATCTTAGGTCGGGGTGCTAGATATATTTACTACCCATCTTCTACATTAAGGTATCTTCCCAATCCTCAATGAAAACTTTTTCCAGTTCACGAAGAGTCGGCAGAGATGCTGGTCTAGCTGCAATGAGTCTGCCAAATGCGTGGCAGACACGTTCAATGGGATTTTAAGTCAGGGGAGCATGCTGACTACTATATATGCGCAATTATCATCCTCTTCAAGCGTTTTGTCCACTAACCAAGCTCTACGAAAATTATCGTTCTTGAAAAGGAACGAATCACCAATGGCTGCAGCGTACTGCATGACAGTAGGTCTGGGAATCTCGTCTCTCTATCTGTAGGCCGTTAGACTGCCTTTTCGGATGAAGTGCAGATCCGTACGCTCACCTACACATCTATCTGCCCACATAATTAATCCATGCCCTACGTCATGTGATGCACCAAAGATGGACTATTTCGTGTGCCGGGTGTCAGACTTTAGACTGAAACTGGACGCTTCACAGAAAAGAACTTGACTCCACTCGCCATCTCCCCAATCACGATGTTCATCAGCCCAGTTTCTATGGGTTGTACGGTGTGGTGCGGTTAAAGGGACACACAGATCATTGGTGTACGGACTACATAACTACAGATAGATGACGGGAAAGGTTTAGCCTAGTCCGATGAATTGTCATCTAGAGTCCAGTGGCGATGTTCCCGATCCCAGGTGAGGTGCAGAGCTTTGTGTTGTATGGCCAGCAATGGTACTCGGTTGGGCCATCGGCTCTAGAATCCATTGAACACAGCGAGCGTTGCGCTGTTCGAACGCTGATGCTAGCACTGACCCCAGCATTGAGTTGCGCTATTATTTGCGATAATACTGCACGTGAGCCAAACGTTACGATGTGTGCCAGATGCCGCTGTCCTCGTTCGTCAAGGGCTTTTTTCGGCCACACCGGTATCGCTCCTTCGATGTTTTTCTTGATTTCCTATAGTCCAGATGCACCTTTTAAATTGTTGAACACGTGAATCAGCTTTATGATACATCTTTCGAAGTCGCATTAGTCCTGATATATATATATATATATATATATATATGATTTCAATAAATAAGCCATACACCTGAATAGACAAAAAATCATTT
>JAFIDM010002131.1:66385494-66395517 GCA_023159025.1 Thereuonema tuberculata | reverse complement strand
CACTTCAGCCTTTGTGTTGGCTTCCTCCCACCCAAGTGTGGTGTCCCCGCCCCCCATAGGAGAGCGAATTTTTCACTTTACACTATATTTGTGTAGTTCTTATTTTCACCACCAGGTGGATATTGGGTTTTTCAGGGCTTCTACCCCTTTTCAACCCCTTTTGGGGGGTGGGTCCGGGTTCTAAGGTAGCCTATCGTTTCCGCAGTGTCCTAAAGAGTAATTCTGCAAAGTTTGGTCCAGATAGGTCAAAGGGCCTAGGAGTGTATAAAGGACAAAGAAACAAAGAAAGAAAGAAAGAAAGATACATTCATTTTTATATATATAGATAATGAATTATTAATATTAATAAACTTTTTAATAAACTTTTAAAATCGTATGGGGATTGCTCTCACTCCAATAAACACAATGACGTAGATTTACTCGGCCATTTAACTGACATGAGGCCTCATCTGTCCATAAAATCCGGATCAGCAAAGATCTCTTCAGCTGTAGACCGAATTACTAACCATTCTACAAACCCCATTCGCCTGTCAAGATGAGTCTTTGTGCAATGCATACAGAAGTCGTGGGCGATAACATCCAAATTTCAGCAACTGTCTCGAAGACTTCAGCGAGGTATTTGAAGTTGTAAGGCCCGCTCCTTCAACAACACTTTCAACAATTAACTGCAACTTCTCTTCTGACCGAGACGTGAGAGGACAGTCATTTCGGGATAAATCATCACACTGCCGGTAGCCTCAAATCGCTTATTTAAATTAAATAAGATCTATTGTGTTGGCGACACAGTTGTAGAAAATGTTTTCTGAATTTTCGTACAGTGGCACTGTTTCTATGACGCCACCACATCTGCAAGGCGAACACACGTTCAGTTGTTAATTTACGATTCATCTTCAGCTAATCGACCCCATCGTCACCCGGCAACGGTCTACTCACAATTGAAGTTCAGTAACATTCTTAAAAAGGGGTTTTGTCAGGTTTGTGCTATATTGGGAGAGGAGAAATAATTTGGTGAGAAATTGAGAGTTGATTTGCATTTAGAAGTTCGGACTTTCTTGGGAGAGGAGGGGATGAGTAAGCTTAAGGCGTTAGGGTTGTATAATGAGATGTAATAGGGGAAAGGGAAGGGAGGTTGAAAGCTCGGAATGCTAACAGGATAAGAAGAAAGTTAGTAAACAAATCTTTAAAAACAATTTATAACCATAACCAAGTGAAAATAATCAGGAATGGATAATATTAATAATAATAATGATGACAATAACAATAATAATAATAATAATAATAATGATGCTAATAGTAACAATAATAATAATATCAAAGATGATTATAATAAATAGAGACAAATATGAAATATCAATTTCTCACCAAATTATTTCTCCTCTCCCAATATAGCACAAACCTGACAAAACCCCTTTTTAAGAATATTATACCAATTTAGAGATAAGGATAATAATATTAATCTAATAATAATAATAATAATAATCATATCCGCAGATATTGCAATAGCAATCAAGAAAACTAGTAACTGGAAATCCCCTGGGCCAGACCAACTGCAGAATTTCTGGATTAAGCACCTTATAGTAACACATGATGCTCTTGCCAAACACTTCAATGGACTAATCGAATCTCCCACTCATTTCCCAAGATTCCTTACACATGATGTAACATATCTATTTCCAAAAGGAAAGAAAAGTTCTGATCCCTCTCTATACCGCCCAATAACCTGCTTTCCCACACTGTATAAACTCTTAACATCTGTCATAGCTAATAAAATCTATGGACATTTGTTAGACAATAATATAATGACGGAAGAACAGAAAGGCTGTTACCGCAACTCAAAAGGATGCAAGGACCAAATTGTAATTGACGAAATCTGCATGAGACAAGCTACAAAGACGAAGAGAAACCTAAGTATGGCCTATATCGATTACAGAAAGGCTTTTGACTCAGTCCCACATAGTTATCTGATCGACATTCTAAGAACTTACAAATTACACCCTAAACTCATCACTGTCCTCGAACATGCCATGGGAATGTGGTCCACCACACTTTCAAGTTAACAGTGATGCTTCCACACTACACTCAAGGACCATCAACATACGAAGGGGGATTTTCCAGGGTGATGCACTCAGTGCACTGTGGTTCTCCATCTGCCTTAACCCGCTGAGTCATCTACTAAATAATACCAAGTATGGATTTAACATCACAGCCTCCAAAACAGAAAGTCACTTACTCAGCCATCTACTATATATGGATGATTTGAAAATCTCTGCAAAAAAACTTACAGGAACAACTTCACAAGCTCTTGGATCTCACCCGATAATTTTCCACTTCTGTCTGTTTGGAATTTGGATTAGAAAAATGTAAAAAGATACATCTGAAGAGAGGGAAATTAATGCAGACAGACGACAGTGAGTCCTAAGATGACGACTTTAATATCGAATGCCTCACGGAAGGTCAGATGTACAAGTACCTTGGCTTTCATCAACTTCGAGGTGTCAACCATACTGCCATAAAGGAAGCAACAAAGAGAAGGTTTAGCGAACGCCTAAATGCTGTATTCCAGACTCTTCTGAACAAGCGCAACAAAATAAAAGCGCTCAACATCTTTGCTATCCCTATAGTAACTTACACTTTTGGCATTGTCAACTGGTCCAAAACTGAGCTTGAAGAATTGGATCGCATGCCACGCGTACAAATGACTAAACATCGAATGTTACATCCAAACTCAGCAGTACAACGTTGTAACTGATGAGGGAGGGCTTGGTGTAACTTCATTTGACATCTTTGCCATCAACAAATATCAAGCCTGCGAGAATACTTTCATATGAAATCTGAGGAGCATCACTTGTTTGCTGTGGTTTGTAAAGCCGATGCGGGTTCAGCTCTACACCTCAGAAGTCAAGAGGCCATTGACACAGTATTACACGACTGCGAATTCTCAAATTGAGGAATGGAAAGGAAAAGTTCTACATGGAACCCATCCTGCCCATCTCAACTGCGAAAAAAATGATAAGAAAGCCTCTAATATCTGGATGCAGTATGTTGAGTTGTTTCCGGAGACTTGTGGCTTCATGATTGCCATTCAGGATAGAATCATCGCAACAAGAAATTACCGCAGATGCATCCTTAAAGAACAAAATGTAATTGATCGATGCAGACAATGCGGAGAATCAACAGAGACCATAGAACTTGTTCTTGGAGTATGTAGCACTCTGGCTGGAACTGACTACAAAGTAAGGCACAACAATGAGGCCAAGATACTGTATCTTGAGCTTGCCCATGGCAGAGGTCTCATTCAGGGTAGAACACCTTACTACAATTAGCAACCAGAGGATATCCTTGACGGCATTCAACATAAGATCTACTGGGATAGGCAAATTCGCACTGATAAGAAGACTGAAGCAAATCGACCTGATATCATCCTCGTAGATAAGGAGAGAAAATAGGCCACACTGTTTTATTTAGCTGCGCCACTGAACCACAACCTTCATAAAGTATATGCCAGCAAGATTAATAAATACAGAGAGTTGGCCATTGAAATAAAGCAGATGTGGAAACTCAGAGCAGTTCACATTAGGCCAATAGTTATATCGGCGACTGGAATTTTCCCAGTGAACACAATCAGACAACTGGAATTTCTAGAAGCAAGACATGTGGCAAAGGAAATGCAGAAATCTGTAATTTTAGACTCGTGTCACATTATCCGAAGATTCCTTAGTTTGGAATAGCTTGAGTGCACTTGACAACTGTCCGTGCATTCATTGATATCCATTAGATTTAAATGAGAAAAGAGAATAATAATAATAGTAATAATACTTACAAGGCTCTGGAGCAAGTTCTAAGACTCGCAGTGAAAAAAGAAAAGCTACAAAATTTGTCACTTGAACAGCATTACAGTTGTTCAATGTGTCAACCACTGTGGTAAACAAAAGTTTTCATTCGAAGAATAGCATTTTCAACAGCAGAACGTAACATATTAACTGGAATAGGCAACACATGACGTCTCATGTTATCCTTCAGATCTGACAGAGTTTGACATCCTTCCCGTCACATCTGGTTCTTCAAAAACTCCACAACAAGAATTCGCATGGAGTAATAATCAATAATCAGGGTGGCTGATGTCCCAATAATCGATAATCGGGGGTGAAAGACGAAACAACGGCTGATGTAAAGTATTACCTTAGCCATCTATGGACACAACGAAAGATGTGGAAGGGCGCCATCTTGCAAGAAATCTGGTATCCAGAAGGCACTCACGTTATTACGGCTCTGGTATTGCGAAATTTGCCAACATTTCATAATACTGCTGTCCAGTGACGGAACATAAGCGGGACCCAATCTGTATTATCTCTTCAAACAAATATGGCCATATGAAGCCCAATGAAGTCTGCGATATAAAAATTGGAAAATGATAGCTCAAGATCGAGATAGATGGAAGCGGCTTCTAGAGGAGGGCAAGGGCTGCAGCACCAAGAAGAGCAAGAAGAAACATCCTGCAATTAACGTAATTTATTGCCGTAGCACCATCTAGTGACAAATTTTGCAGCTATTTTTTTTTCAATAAAAAAAGAGCTCATCCTTTGAAGAACCTCATGTCTAAATTTCACTTCATTACGAGTCTTAGAACTCGCTCCAAGGCCGTCGGGTCTGTATTCCCAGTGGTCTAGGATCTGGACTGCGGACTGGAGGATTCAATTCCAGGCAGTAGTCTGGGATTTTTTCCACGGTTATTTCTGCTCCAGACGGATCCTTGAGTTCATCCTTTCCTCTGTCAAAACGTTTCCCAGTTTCTACTGGTGGTTAAAGGCGGTTGGGCGTAGGGTTGACCATCCGACCTCCACTAGTCCATTATCGAGAATGGCTGTCTTTTTCTTATTTCAATGGTAAATATTTCTTCTTTATATTGTGAAGTGTAGAAAATGCACCGGAACTTTTGCAAGAGGGGGTGTCTAATATTTTATCAAACACAACTGTATTATTAGCGACCTAGTAAGAGCTATTGTGATAGCGACTAAAATCGGTACCTATTGTGTTTGTCCTATCCGTCCGTCCATCCGTGTCTGTCCCTCTACTAACAACTCCCGAACGGGAGATCGGATCGAAAAACGGATTTCACCATCATGTTCAGAATAGGAATAGGGTATTTTCAGGGACGTAGGAATAGGGTATTTTCAGGGACCAACGCCCCCCTCAGGTTCGATATTTGGCATTGGTTTCATGGTATTTCAGCTATTAGCTTAAATGTTAGAAATGCAACCATCCCATTTCAGTTCTCTGCTACAGTTTGATGCTTAATGTCTCGGACTCATACTGTATATGTCGGCTCAAATCCGTATATGTACTTTTTTTTTTAGTTTTTTTTTTCTCTTAATCTTTTTTTTTATCAATGTCCGTATGGTTTTTATTTTTGTTATTGGACATTAATGAAATAGATACTAGATGGCAGATATACTTGGTAGTAAAAAATCAAAATCCATATAGATATAGACTGTGCCGCTTTTCCACCGGTCCTTCCAATTTTAAGACTTTCTGTTATTTACACGATCAGCCAAATTTTGTTTTAAAAATAAAAGTCGATCAAGTCTTAAATTACACAGATCTTATAAAAAAAAAGATATGGGTTTTCTTAGTTACGTTATTGAAATCTCATAAACCTGAGAAATGTTTTAAAGCATTAAATGATATTAAATGAAACCTAAAAATCTGTCTTGGAGTTAACATAGAAGTTAAGAGATAATTTACAGACATTCATTTCCCGAAGTTAGTTCCATCGTCGGAAATGTCGGAGGTGACGAAACAAGAACAAACGAAACGGAAAAAGTCTAAGTAGAATGGACAAGATAATCGAGAATGTGAGGGAGACATTTTATTACTCATCTTGCTGATCAGTTTAATCCGTGAGGAAAATTCTTTGGATTTTCCCTAATGAAATCATACTGGTCAAAGAATGATGTGAGGCTTAAAAATGTAGTTATTTTTAATAGAGGGAATTTTAAAATGTCATTCGCTCGTTAAAAAAAGGATTACTAGGATCCCTCGGTTTACTTTTACAATTTCTAAACATAGAAAAAAATATTCTATCAATCACTGATTTGTTTAAGTGGATTAATATTTAAATGGTAGTATTTCAATCATTCGTCTCAGCATATTTACAAGGACAGTCGTAATCTGAAAATGTTTTAGTTTTAGGGAAAGAACTACCTTACTGATTTCTTTTTGTGATAAGTTGGAGATAAAAAATATAGTTCAGGTTATGTGATGGTGTTGATGTATTTATTTATTGATCATGGTTTCTTTTTTGTGTTTTCAAATATATGTTAGTTTTCAAACACACTTTTTTTGTTTTTGCTTATATCATTTAAGAGTTTTTTTTTTAAATTATTGTATTTTAAAAAGAGATAAAAAAAAATCATTCCCAAAAAAATATACTTCAAATCCTAAAAAATATATTTTTTTGGGTAATACATTTATGAAAATTTTAGTTCTTGTGTTTTTTTCAGATACTGAATGTATCTTTTGATGAAGCAGAGAAAGTTCAAGTTTAGAGAATGTTTAGAGTGTCCCATTGATCCGAAAGGAAATTTTTTTTTTTCAAATGCTTGTTTTCATTCAATCGAACTCAGATTGCTTTAAATGTATCTATATCTTTTTCTGGAAAGTAAGAACGAGTACCGTAGTTTTTTAAACTCCAAAATAAAGTTCTGGAAGTTGGTCAAAGTAATACAGATTAAAAAAGAGTTAAAAGTAAGACAATAAAATTCTCTTTGCTCTCACTTTTCCCTTTCTAGATTCGGTTTGTTTGCATCTGAGGTGGATTTAGAAAACTGTCTGAAGACATTAGTGAAAACATATATTAAACCCAGTTTTGAGTGCGTGGAGGAAATTGTTGTGCTTTTAAGAGAAATGGTAGCCGGACTGTGTAAAGATGTAAGTTACCCATTTTTTCATTAAATTAAGTTTTATTCCTGTAGCGATATCCTGATTCCAGTGTGATTTTTGTTTTTAAAAATTTAATTTCGGACACTTTCTTTGTACTAATGCGTTACATCTTACATTGTAGGCTTTCCTCACATAACATATCTTCCAATTTATTTTCTTAAACATTAGTGTAATTGATTGATATATGATTTTTTTAGTTCAAAGAATTATAACATGTTGAAATTACTTATCAGCTGATAATAAGTCAAACTTTGTTAATTTTCAAATATCTTCAGTGGTCATTCCAAACAGCATTTACTTTCTCTCTTCTTTTGATGGCTCTATTTATAAAATTTAAATTTATTTTATTTACTTTTCTAGATGAAGTCTTTTCCTAAATTGGAAGAAAAAGCTAAGGAGTTATGCAATGAAAAAATTCTCGAATTGGAATCAGAAGCAAAAGTAAATCTTCTGTTTTTATTAACTTAAAATTATATTTTGATCTGTCTTTGTATAATGTGCAATAGATACTATAATACCATGAAAAGAAGATGATAAAAAATATTCTTAATGTTTTATTTCTTTTGCCACTGATCTGATTTGCAATAAGTTATTACGATATCAGTGTATTTGCAGATTATTTTTTGTTTAATAATAAAATATAGATTATATGAAGGCAATGCAAATCTAATTTGCATTGGAAATAAATATTTTCTCTTTGGTTTATATTCCTTCCTTTCAATTTATTAAAGATGTTTTCTGACATTTTAATAATAGAGTAATACAGTTATAAATCATATATAGACTAATCATATACAGAATAATTGATTATACTACATTTTCCAATTACAAAGGCTGATCTGATAGTAACAATACATATCTTCAGTTTCATACCACTTTGAAATTCATGATTTTATTTTTTCATTGGATGGTTTGGATTCTGTCGGTTGGTGGATGTTAGTTATCCATGCACTAAAAACTCAAGCTAAAACAATACAAAGCTTACTCAGAGTTTATTTTAAGATTCTAATTCCTATCATCTTTAGGCTCACATAAAGGACTGTATTCAATCTGAAGGATCTCTTATGGACACCAAAGATCCAGGATTCAGACCTATTGCCAGGTAATTAGTTATCATTATTTTAAAAGACTAATAGCATTTTTGAAACGCATTACATTTTAAAATTTTTTGGTAGATGTTAAATTTTAAATTTTTTTGCACATTGTAATGGCTTATTTAAAACAACGGATATACAGTTTAGGAATAGAAAGAAATCTTCAGCTTGTAAGTTTGTTGTAATCGTTGAGTTTTAAAGCAAAACAAATAAAAAAGAAAAAAAAAATATCATTGCAATACATTCTTCAATTATCTACATCATGTCTCTCAAGGTCTTATTTAAGATCCAATATGATAATATTTGAAGCTGTTAATCTCTTCGTACAACAAAACATAAGTTAACATTATAAATTGAAAAAAAAAATTAAGGATTAAATGAATCCTTAATTTAATGGCTTAGTATTAATTTAAAGATTCCAGGATATATATTGTAAACAATTATTGTTAGATAAGTAATATTCTTCTGCTTAGAAGATAACTGCGATCTTAAAATTTAAAAATAGTAGGAAAAATTTATGCCACGAAAAACATTTTGTTTTCTTCAGCTGGGAATGCACAAGTTCAACGTCTTGAAACATTAGTAAATCACTTAAGTCTAAACATCAGTATACAGGGTGTTTCGGAAATGGTAGACAAAGCGAAGAGATACGGGTTCCAAAGGTCATTTTCAGTCGAAAATAATATATGACATTCTGTTGTATGGGCCATAGTTTTAGAGTTAGGAAAAGAATGCTTTGGGAATGGTCCCTAATCAAGGAAAGCTCAGTTCACATTGAGAAGTTCGCGTTTTCTTTGATATCATATCTGTTCTCAGGCATGACATTTGTTATCCGGATTGCTTTTTGTAATAAACCTTTACCTTAATTACTTACATTTCCTAATGTGAACTGAGCTTTCTTTGATTCGGGGCCATTCCCGAAGCATTCATTTCCTAACTCTAAAATGCGGCCCGTACAACAAAATGTCATAGAACATTTTCGACTCAAAATGGCCATTGGAACCCGTATCTCTTCGTTTTGTCTACCATTTCCGAAACACCCTGTATAACAAAGCAGTATTGATTTCATTAATATAAAACATTTAATAACAGTTATATTTGCTCACTGCAACTTTTATAAATCTGATAAATTGCATAGCCGTTCTTGAAGTCCGCGGACAAGAATTATTAGAAACAAAACTATTTTTTTTTGGATTGATTTACTAAGAAATTTTACTTTGTGGAATTAATTTATTGAACTGTAATTTCTTTTTTGTACTCATGATAAATATTTCACTTAAATTATTTCATAAATATTTTTTGCTGGAAAATAAAAAAAGGATGATATGATATAATTTCTCATAGAATTTAACTTGTACAAAAGCTGACTCCTTTAAACTAGAAAGCTTTTTAAATAACAAGTTCTATTTTTTAGGAGATTAAATTCTTTCACTTTTTTATTTCAGTTTTTCTGATAGTTAAAACAAATTTCATATTTTTTTTAACTTTTTCTTTTTTTTTAAGTGTTGAAGACATTCCTTTGTGGTACTACAAAGAAATAGAGAAATATTTTGAGCAGGAGAATCCGACTACCATGGTTCCCACTTTCTTTCCAACTCTTAATCTTAATGCTGGAAAAAAAATAAGGTACATTTCAAATACATTTCCAACAATAACAAAAAAAAAAAATAAAAAAAAATAAAGAATTATTATTATAAAAATTTGAAATTGATGAAAAAGCTTAATGATATGAATATTTTTTTTTCTAATCGTGAAAAGGAATGTGGCCCCTCCAAAAATGTTCTGAAAAATGTTTTGGAGATGCTACATTTATTTGCACTGTTATTCTAATAATCTCTGTATTGAGACCTTGCTGTTGACGCTCAGTTGATGATCGCTAATTGGTCTCAACCATTGTTCTTTATACAAGTTTAGGTTCATTATGTGTTCTTTATACAATTTTAGTTCATTATGTGTTCTTTATACAAGTTTAGGTTCATTATGTGTTCTT
>JAFIDM010002131.1:66319397-66377579 GCA_023159025.1 Thereuonema tuberculata | reverse complement strand
AAGTGCCAGAAGATAGTTCGCCACGGAACTCCGACCGCTCTGTGTGTGAGCCTTTAGAGGCAAGCGGGCGTCGGTCTTACCATCCTATCTGAAGAAGAAGAGCCGAAAGCTCCCAAGGACATAGAGTCTTGTATTTGAGGTAGGAAAGTTATAATTACAGTGACTCTACTCTCAGCTCTCTGGATCGGTTCTAATCAATATTTCGCAAGAAAAATTAGTATATGTTAATGAGACCATAGGGAAAGAATATCCGATGAAAAACAAATGGTTCAAAGTTTTGCCACTAGGCGAAAATATGTCTCTGTAGCATAGTCTGAAATGCATCACAATAATAAGACTTTGCTATTCAAAGACAGTTACAGAACGTGTTCAGTATGTGTTTCAGCTAAGTCGATTACGTTCTGGATGTGTAATGCAACGTGATCAATTGTCGCATGAAGTATTTCCAATGGAATGTTAGCAAATTGCCGCTATATGCTAGCCTTCAGATTAGACAGAAACCGTACGCCTTCCTGATAGGCACTGTCTTTCATTATCTCCACAGCCAGAAATCACAGGGATTAAAGTCCGGAGATAAATCGGGGCAGCCACGCATATGGAAAGCTCTGGATATTATTTGATCATTACCGATAGTGACACAAAACAATTCTTTCACTGGTTGACCAATTTGCAGTGTTGCTCCATTTTGCGTGAAGCTGTCTCGAAACAACCTCTTTCTTGCAAGGCATCGCCCATATAATCAACTTAGCTGGAATATACATTCAATACGTCCTTAACTATGTAAAGTCTTATTATTGTAGTGTTGCATTTGAGACTATGTTTAGAGCGCCTTATTTTCCCCTGGTAACTACACATTGAGCCAATTTTTTTTCATCAGAAATCGCTTTCCCATGGTCTGATTAGCATATAAACCAGTTTTCTTTGAGATATATTGATGAGAATTCCGCTAGAGAGCTGAGAGTAAGGTCCCTTTTATTATAACCACCCGGCGGCCCTTTAAATTACATATTGTAATGAGTTTTTATTCACTTCATATATTCACGTAATAGTACATTTACTATTCCCATTATCTTTTATTCACATAATTTACATAATCTTTTTATAATAGTTCTATTTATTCATTGCATATTCTTAATTTCTTACGTTTATAATTGTAATTATCCTTAATCAGCATTTATTCTATTATCAATTGTATATTCTAATTTTTACTGTTTATCATTTAATTCCGTTATTTTATTCAAATTTTCCGTAGACCTTTGCTTCTTTTCCCTGATTCGTTATTATTTAAAAAGGCAGTTAAATATCGGTTAAAGCACACGTATAAATTAAATCCCTCAATCATTTTGTAAAAGCACGCCAACCAATCACATGCCTTGTAAATAGTCTATTTAAACCCCTGCATCATACGAATACACAGAGTTCTTGCCAGATCTTATTCGAGTCAAATCGTCTAATTTCATGAACCGGTGGTCGCAAACATTCACCACAATATAGTATAAAGTACATAGATAATACATTAATGCTGTTAGTACATTAATACCTGGGCGATAGAAAAGTAATTGAGGAAATTTTATTCATTAAAATCTTAATGATTACAGATATATAATAAAACGGTATACATGAAATGACATGGAACTGACTACTTTCTTACTTCTCACTTAATGGCTTGCATGTGTATTGTCCTTAACACTAAGATAACGATGATAAGGAGATTGAGATCCGAAACGTAATCTGCTGTTTTTGAAAGAAAGGGAAGAAAACCTGCTGAAATTTATCGTGAAATGAGTTCAACCTACAGAGATGACTTGTGATATTTAAGAACGTATGCAACTACAAGAGCGGAAGCGGCTCCTTTCCCTCAACGCCTGGCTGCCAATTGCCACGGGGCGGATACCCCTAACTACCTACCACATCGTCGCTGATCATACTTACCCGGCTTCCAAGAGCAGTTGTTAAACTGGAAAACGTCTGTCTGGTGTCATTCCACTGCCATGACCGAGCGGCAGCAGAATTCGTACGCTCAGCAGTTACCAAATAGTTTCGTTCCCTTAACGATCAGGACAGTATCGTTTGGAGCCGGGCACGCAGGACAGTAGAGCTAATCCTAAATTTCTCACTAGTGTCGTATCAGTATAATTTGCGAGTTGCGTTCTGTGACGCTTCGTATCCGATGGGAACTGATTCGCTACACTCAATTTTTGGATCAGCCTCTCGGGCCGTAGGAAAGATTAGGGAAAAGCCATCGGGGTGGTCCCCGTTGTGAGGCCCAGCTTGTGGGTGGAAAAAAACACCAGTCCGGGCGGCAGTAAGCTAGTTACCTTCCACTTTAAAGCTGGTCTTGCATCCCAGCCGTGTGGGGGAAGAGCCGTGGTCAATGTCCAGGTCTCAGCTTTGGCTTTCCCGTATTGGATAGCACTCAAGCAGATACTTTCTTTTAATATCGAGGTATATTTTTTTTTGGTACAGGCCAAGATATTCTGGTTATCGATTTACTCCTTAAAGGACAAAGAGTCAATGCTGCAATTTATTGTAAACATTAAATATACTTAAAGCTACTGTTTGCCGGAAACGTCAAGAGAGGGATGTCCGATGTGTTGTTGTTGTATGACAACACTCTTCGCCATGTTGCTGCAATAGTGACCATCAAATTTCACTCCTGGCAATTAGAAATTCTCAAACATCCTGCCTAAAGCCCTGACTTGGCGCCAACTGATTACCACCTGATCGTTTCAGGGAAGAGTACATTGCCTGTACCACATAATGGTCTGTCGTTGCTACATTTTTCTTCTCTTCATATATCTTTTTCTTCGTCATTTTATGTATGGAAGATAGTGAAGGAGAACTGCAACGAACTACGCGTCAGAAAAAATCCGTGGAAACTGAACTGTCCAGGCGCCTCAGAACGCCACCACAATATTTTATCATTAGCATTAGTGTTGTGATATAGATATATTATCATCTTCGCTTGAAAACCCCGGGGTAAAGTGTATGCATATATATATACAGTGAAGCACCGTTTATACGTTTCTCGTTTATACGTTTTTATCATTTATACGTTTTCCTGAAATCGCAAATTTCATTTATACGTTTTTTCAAGAACTCAAGCAGAGAGAAAATGCGCATTTCAACCTGAGATTTCCATCTGCCGATTATCCAGTCTTAGAAAATTGCACTGAAAACCTCTGCCAAGTTTTCAACAAGCTTTGACGGGTTTTAACACCACGCAAGAATACCTCATTAGCAGTGATTTAAATCAGCGGTCGGCAACCCGCAACCCGCGGCCATTTTGGTGCGGCCCGCGAGGCGTATTCGAAGATTTTTTTTTTTTTTTTGGTTGTTAAATTAAGATTTTCCTTTTTTTTTGGTTGTTAAAATAAGATTTTCCTTTTTGGCCCAAGTGCGGCCCGCAATAATCATCACATAACGTATTTGGCCATCTTAGAACAAAAGGTTGCCGACCACTGATTTAAGTGATAAAGTTAAGATGGCACTTTTAACTGTGCACAATGAACATTTTGCATTCTAAAAAAGCCGTACAACCTAAAATAACAAAATATTTTGTAAAAATTCTGAATGAATATGAATAGTAGTACTAGTTGTATATTAAATCCGGAATAAGAAGTTTTGTATTACATACCTCTTGTATTTCATTTTCATGTAATATTTTAATTTACTTCTGACTTTTTATTGTTGGTTATTACGAAATTGTTCGTAACTTTTCTGAATTTCGTTTATACGTTTTTCATTTATACGATTTTTTTTCTCACTCCATTGAAAAACGTATAAACGGTGCTCCACTATATATATATATATATATACACACCAGCAAAACGATCCGTTCTTCGCTCGAGTTACAAAAAACGGCGTGGGAAGTAATTAAATTAATAAAAAGATCAAAATTAGAGGATTGGAGTAAAATTAGATTTTTATTTAAAACAATGATAAAAAGTATAGTAAGTTATGGAATGGAAATTGATGGATGGTTAATTAGAGAAGAATTTGAATCTATACAAAATTTGTTTATGAAAGTTGTTTGGTCGATGGATAGAGATGTCCCAGGATATATTATTAATGCGGAATTAGGTCTGTTTCCTCTTCGTCTAGATTTGCTAAAAAGAGCATTTACATATTTGGAAAAATAATAAATTTAAATATAACAAGACTGCCGAGAATATGTTGGGAAGATATGGTTTCGAAAGCTAAAATTGGAAAATTAAATAATTGGACACAAAAAAATTAATGAAATATTTATTGAAGCGGGAGGGGTAGTAGAATGGGAGAGAGCTTTAGAGGCCGATTACTGGGCATCCAATAAAGTAAATATTATAAAGAGAATTGGCGAAATAACTTTGCAAAAAATATATAATAAAATACAAAATTCGGCATATAATGAATATTTCAAATTTTTAAATTGGCAAATAAATGGTTCTTACTACATTTGTACAAAAGTTAAAAATAAGTATATAAAAGAAGTATATATTAAATTAAGAATGGGATGCTTATGGAGGAAAAGCAAATACTGGAAAAAATCAGAAAATAAATTTTGTAGGTTGGGATGCAAAGTAATAGAGGGATGGGAACCTGTCATTTTTGATTGCGAGAAATTGACGGAAGAAAGGGAAAGATTGGAAATTAAGAATGTTAAGGATAGAAGAGGTTGGTGGTATAAAATTTTGTCCTCTCAATATGTAAATAAAAAATTATGTAAATTCATGATAATATTTATTGAGAAAGGGAAAAAAATGGAATTAGTATAGTTGCAATTGAATTGATTGGAAATGTAGGTTTTTTTTTTTTTTTTTTTTTTTTAACTTCTTTTAATTTGCCATTAAGGAATTATATATGTGTAAAATAGTTATAATTTTGTTTATTTATGGTGTTGCTTTGTTCGATTAATGAAATTGTGTATGTGTGTACTTTGTATACAGATTTTTTTTTTTTTTTTTTGTGTTTTCTCCTCTCTTAGGATTGATATTATTTATTTGGATATATTTACATTTATATTGTTAATTACTTATTCTGATTGGGAGGATAAAGTTAAAATCAAATTTAATTTAGGATTAACTTATATTGTTGTAATTAAAAACTAAAAAATTTTATAATGTAAAATAATAGTCTAACAGCTTTGGAATCATATAACTTGTAAAGGGTAAAACCCCGATTGAAGTTAAATAAACTTACTTACTTATATATATATATATACACCAGCAAAACGATCCGTTCTTCGCTCGGGTTACAAAAAACAAATGTTCTAATGTGGATGATAAAGAAATTGCAATTGCGAGATCACTTGGAACTTTCCCGGTTGATACAAAAAAACAACAACTCAAAAAAGGTCTGATCTCATTACAAATCTATATCTATCCCGAAAACCTCGTAGAAGTTTCTTTGAACCATGTTTGCCCATACACTCACCGTCCTCCCAGTGAACACCCCTAGTTCCAGGTTATTCGACTTTTGTAACGTCATAACCCTATCACCTCAAACCTTTCCTAGTTCGTAAAAAATCATCTGATCATTAAAAATCTATTTCTAACCCGAAAACCCCGTCGCTATTACGCGGAATAATATTTTAGTTCCAATTGTTGCACAACACTATTTGTATAGTTCCCATTGTAAAAAGGGTTTTAGTGATTTTAATTACCTACTTACATGCCAAATGCGAAGTCTCTACTAATTACAGTTACAGAACAAATTACGGAAATACGAAAACTTTAAATCGACAGTAAACCCTCGTTTTCCCGAACCCGTGGGAATTTCGCAAAATCCCGAAAAAGGGTTTTAGTGATTGTAATTACCTACTTACATGCCAAATTTGAAGTCTCTACTGATTATCGTTACGGAAATAATTATGGAAATAAGAAACCTTTAAATCGACAATAAACCCTCGTTATTCCCGAACCCGTGGGAATTTCGCAAAATCCGGCCTTATTCCTTGTCTACAAAATAAAGGGAACTTTATTTGTGCAAAATTTGAGCTTTCTAGGTAAACGGTTTGGGCTGGGCGTTGATCAGTGAGTGAGTGAGTCAGGTCTTGTCTTTTTATATAATTATATATATATTTATATATGCTAAAAGAGTTTAACGTGCTGTAAAATAGTTTAAATTAAATAAAACAAGAAATGAATTTTCAGCACAAATCTAACCAAATTGCCTTTCTGGTTCGATTATCGGGAAGGAATCGGGAACGGTCGTTTCGTCCTATTTGGGACTCATCAGCCCGATCTCCACTTAAATGGGTGACCTCCACTTAAGTATCTTGCCTTTCTGGGTCTTTTATCGGGGAAGGCGGAGATCGGGCTGATGAGTCCCAAGTAGAACGAAACGGCCGTTCCCGATTCCTTCCCGATAATCGAACCAGAAAGGCAATTTGGTTAGATTTGTCCTGAAAATTCATTTCTTGTTTTGAAAATGTCTTCATTTCTTGTTTTATTTAATTTGATATCTATATGCTTTCATTGTTAATCCTTATCGTAATCATCTTTTGTAAATACTGTATATATATTTCGTTCCTTAAAAATCTCTTATATCCTAAACTGATTATCCCGCCTTATCTATTTTATAATTTACTACTGGCACTATTTCTTTATTTATTGACCCTTGCACTGATAGACGTTGAGGGATACGCACTGCGTTAAGTGGTAGATGTCCAATGCAAGTCCCGCCGTACACCTTTCACCCGCACCGTAGACTGCATGGAGTCATAACCCCAGCTCCTACGGCCTTATTTACAAAACAGTCCCCAATCCTACTAGCTTCACAGTCATACACCGATTCTACTCTCCGAACCCTTTTTCTTATTTCCCAATTCCCTAACGAGGTAAATCAGGCCAAGCACCTCAATTAATTATTAAGGATACCACAACACGAACTTTCCTTTAACCCTTCCCTTACATGTGAGCTAAAGAACCACGACAACAGCATTACAACCACTTAAAAAGTCAAATGTTCGTGCTCAGTCGAACGACTGTTATTACTCAGCAAACAGAAATTAATTTTACATTGGGACAAGTGCAATTAATCATAATGGAAATTATGTAGAAAAGTGGTCAATTACTTGTCCTTTCATGTATATATAGTGAAATTATTAAATTAAGTTACTTTTCGACCGCACCTCGTTATTAATAAAAATAATGAAGCTAATATGTACAAAGTCATTCAATAAATGCACTCTAGAAGAAGAAAACAATTCTTTCCTTAATTCCGCTCTCCAACAAAATTATTCAAATTATGTAAAAATGTACTTTAAATGATAGTGATTGATAAAAATGTAATATGAGTCTGAAAATTGTCAACTGTTCAAAGATGTTAATATTTATCTTTGTTAAATTTCTATAATAACAATATTATATATTCTATAAATTTCTATAATAACAATATTATATATTCTATAAATTTCTATAATAACAATATTATATATTCTATATTTTACATCTATAGGGAGAACTTCAGACATTTCTGGGAAAAATCAAGATTTCAACCGTAAAAATTGAGAACAGTACTGGAACTGGATTTTCTGGATCTTCAATAACGTTTGGGGGGGAAGCCTAGCTTTGTCACAACAACAACATCAACAACAACAACAACAACAACAACAACGCTGGATTTATCCACTGAAGAAAAGTATGTGAAAAAATATAGTCATTTACGGGAATTATAACTAAAATACACTCTAGGACAAAAACAAAGACATTATTGGGGAACAACTGCAAAACTTAATATAAAACTATCTATTGGTTAGAAATGCTAACTGTAAAAAAAATCACAGCCAATGAATGCAGAGGGCGGTGCCACGACGCATTTGAACAGCACATTCTCCTTTACTAAATAAGTAGCGTTTCTCGCTTGCTCAACACTTCCGAACGTTTTTGTGGTTGGATGCCGTTCTGTAGTCGCGAGGAATCCTCGACCAGACAATCGTACTAGCAACTGAGTGAATTTCACAGAGGGCTGGAGAGAGTCACGTTGAACATATCGTTCTATCTCCCGCTATTTTGGTCGCATTGATGTCACAATAAGACATTGTTGGCAGAAGTGGCTCCGGCAGTACACACACATCCATCAGGAGGGCAATGTTACTAGACAGGATCATGAGATCGGTCCTAAGGACAACAACAGTTTCCCTAAATGCCATCCGAGGAGTGTTAATGGCATCTCAGCCTTCTGGCAATTGTTCGTCGTGATACTACAGACTGGCATCTTCACGACGGATCCATTCTCAGAAGGCTGGTAGACCGAATTTCGATGCCGGCATCCGTTACGAGACAGCCACTGACCCCGCGGTTGCAGTGGTGTCACTCCAGAGCGACGTGGAAATGTAACTGATTGGGGTCGCATAGTGTTTAGTGATGAATCTAGATTCTCATTTGGAGCCGATGACCGCAGAGATGTGTATGAAGACGACCAGGCCAGCGCGCCTCACCCCAAGTAAGTTTGGAGCGTCACACGGTCATCACACCTCGTTTAAGGAGTCATTGCAATGAACCTATCACCCTTAGTTGTCCTTTGGCGTTCTATTACAGCACAACGTTACATCTAGGACATCCTACGACCTGACATTCTGCCTGTGCCGCAAAGGCAAGAGCCGTTTTTCAGCAGGTTAATTCCAGACCTAAAACGGCGAATATTTCTACTGAGTGTTTATATGGTGTTCCGATACTTCCTTGGTCTGCCAAATCATAAGACCTATCTTCTATAGAACATGTCTTGGACATGTTGGGACGGCTATTATAATTACCCCGCAATGGGAGCCAACTAGCCCAGCAACTCCAAGACATTTGCATTAATCTTCCACATTAAACGTTTATATGCGTCAGTGCCACACATGTATCGTCGCAAAAGGCGACCCAAACATACTAACATGTACCGATTCTGGGTCTGTTGTTCTGAAATAAACAGCTGCATTGCTCTTATAGTGTTCTGACGTCCTTTTTTCCTATCCTCTTTGCACATGTGTTTCATCATGATCACACAGTTTTCCAAGTGCGTCGTTTCTTGTATCACAGAGTGTATGATTTTAAATTTGAAACAGATATATATTCAAAATTAAATACACACATGATCACAGCTTTTTCTCACTTGCGATCATAACTTTTGATATAAATCTTTTTTTACTTCAGTTGATTGAAAGCTTGATCATATTTTATGCCTTTTATTCTGAAGATACATTGTTTTGTAATTTAAAATAGTTAGTCTGTCTCATGTTATTATGATGAATACGGTTTTTGGTAATAAAGTCCATTAAGTATAAAGAGGAATATTCAAACACGATTATTAAACATGATTATTTTACTTAAAAGCGAAATTATTATACTTGCAAAAACAAAGCCATACACCTGATTAAGCAAAAAAACATTTATACGAAAATATGGTTACAACTAGTTTCTCCACCGAGAGGTGGTATTCTCAAGTATTGGATACAACAGTGAGGGAAGATTATATAATGTTGAGTTGAGTGGTGGCTTCTGGGTATCTGGCATGACATCTGGTGACAGCTTGGAGAACTTCGTTGACCTCTAGCGGCGGGGATCAGGAACAGCGGGGGAACAGCCCCATTACAAAGCTTAATCCTTTTAAATCGATCGCTGTAACTAAAATTTAAAGATATTCAGCGGATTATCCAAGCATGTTCCTCGATGCTGTGGACCCTTACCAAAGATGGTGGAAAAGGCTTTTCCACCATCTTTGGTAAGGGTCCACAGCATCGAGGAACATGCTTGGATAATCCGCTGAATATCTTTAAATTTTAGTTACAGCGATCGATTCAAATAAGGCAACAACGTTTATCAAAACTTTTTAAAGTTAATCCTTTTAACCCATGCTGGACAAAGGCGCACTTCTCATATACAAAAAGCTACGAAATACTAATAACATGTAAATTAGGATTGAAATAAAACATCTGTTGAACATACAACATTTGAATGAAGAAACTAAGCTGCCTACTACACACATATTGAAATTAAAATAACAATTAAATTAGCAGACAGGTAAAAATTACTGGTGAAGCAATCTATAAATTTACAATTAAATATTATTAAAAATTATTATTTTTAATTATTATTTCAGATACTCAGTTATTTATATATTTTTGGAATCGTAATGTATTTGACAAAGATAAGGGAGATTTTTTTCCCCAATAGTAAGTTAATAAGTAAAATAAAAACTAAATAAAAGTGGCAAGAATATTGTTGTAATTTACTTTCCATTCTCCATTTTATTAGGCCATTTCCAACAGGTAGTAAAAGAATTGTTCTAAAGTTTTACACCACAAGTGAACGTGATATTTGGAAATTAAATATTCTTCGTATTCAGGTAAGGTATTTATTTTAATTTAGTTACGTAGTGATTTAATTATGTTCTTTAAAAACGAAAGTTCCTTTAATTTATAATATAGCTGCAAATTGATTATATGACTTTGATGTGAATTTCATAAAATTTCTAAAGAGTTCTTGTCTGTGAAATATTGTAAATCTGAGATAGGATACCTAAGATGTTTGCTTATTTATCCGAAACGTGAATTATGAAATAGAAGTTATGGTGATGTAGCTTCTTGTGCGGAAACTCTTGGATAATTGTTACTATCTATGGATATTCGGTGAAGATAAAGTTGGGAGGGATGACACATGAAATGTAACTTCAAGAAGGGTTCGCAGTAGACTGCAGCGAATCACATGACCAAAACCCGAGGCCTGTCTGAGCTTCAGTGTGTGTAGATTGTTTGTACTGAATTAATATATGAGATTTCATTGAGTTTTTCTTCCAATGATGTAGCCAGGTTTGTGCTCGAATTTTCGTGACTTTGCGAATTTGTTTAGTTAACAGTCCTTTTTTAAGGCATCTTTCGCTATAATTCACTGTGTAAATAGAGTAAGCAAGGTTTTGTACCGGTCACTATTGTCTTGGGTCCCACGTAATGGAAATGGTGGCGTGTGTCATCTATCCCATCGCTTGGAGAGAGATGACGCACTTAAAAAGGGAAGCGATGCCATGTTTCATCTCTCCCCTTTTTTATTCTTCTTCTTTTATTTATATCTTTCTTTTATTTTATATTCATTACAATATAATTACAATTTGCATAATTTAAAAAAAAATTACCACTACAGTTTAGTTCATTAAAGAAGAGCTTTTGATGACGTAATTTCCTTATAGATTGATGTTTCCAGGACGGAACAGCGCCATCTATTGCTAAAATCCGTAACTGAATCTTATAAACATTACGAAAACATTCTGGTTTTTGTATTTTCTACAGTTACGAAAACATAATAATAATAATCAAAATTGAAATAATTAAAAACGTTCCACACTATACCCCGTGCTTGGCTATTCAAAGTTTGTCCTCTCTTGGTCACGATCACAAAACGACGCCATCTTGGACTGACTGCTCCGAGTTCAAGTTGATGACGTCATGACAAGTGACGTTAGTTCCAGACAAAATCGATCGCTATGTAATGACCAAATATGGCAAACCCTTTTTACTTTTGAAAAATAATGTAAGTTTCATATTGACTTAAAAAAATAAAATCCAAAGTATTTTGAAATAATTTACTTTTTCTTTTGTCAAAATATACTCGAGCAAAATAAATGCGTATACATACTCACATTACAGTTGTTACGGACTATATACATTAAGACATTAGTCATTAATACAATCTGATAATTGTGGGGATATTTGGTTTGGCTGTAAGAGTCCGGTGAAGAGTGGATACAGTGTCAAGGCTGTAAGAAGTGGGCTCACAAGAGATATGCAAAAAATCCCAAGTTTTACTCATGTATTCATTGCCATAGTGACTTCGATGACGATATTTAGCATTTTTATTTTAAAATACTGTTTGTAAATCAAAAGATTTTAATCAGTTTATTAAAATTATTTGTTAAACTGTTTCTTGTTTAATAATTAAATTTTATTTTATTGTTCGTAAATAAAAGTTAAAATAAGTAAGTAGCCTAATTATTACTTAAGTTAATACTGTAGTTTTATATTTATATTTAACTTAATTTGATTTGTATGTGTATTAAATTTTTGTATCTTTTATTTGTATTAAATTTTTAATATTGTTTCTTTTTGAGTAATATATATATATACATAGATATATATATATATATATATTGAATAATACACTCATTAACAAAAAAAACGACACCCCTAGAAGGAGTTGTCGTTGA
Organism: Thereuonema tuberculata; assembly: GCA_023159025.1. Classification (NCBI taxonomy): domain Eukaryota; kingdom Metazoa; phylum Arthropoda; class Chilopoda; order Scutigeromorpha; family Scutigeridae; genus Thereuonema; species Thereuonema tuberculata. Next base: position 66,365,417 of record JAFIDM010002131.1, on the reverse strand, counting down.
TGGAGATCGGACAAAAAACTTGGTGGAGAGGAAGATTATGTATAGATTAAAATTAAAATTTCAAACAAATTGAAAGATTTATTTCAGAGTTACAGAGTTACAAAGTAATGAGCTCAATAAGGTGTTGACCCACCTCTACCCTGAATGCAAGCTGCCACACGACATGGCATAGAGTGATAAAGCTCCCTGATGGTCTCCTGCGGTATTTCTTGCCAAATTTGCTCCAATTGTCGGGCTAGGTCATCCACATTCCCTGGTGGATGCAGTCGCCTTCCCATCATATCCCAGACATGCTCGATTGGAAAGAGATCTGGGGATCTGGCTGGCCAAGGAAGTGTTTCACAAACTGCAAGACAGGTCAAAGCAACACGTGCCGTATTTGGTCTGGCATTATCTTGCTGAAAAATAAGGCCAGGGTACTGCAAAAGGAAGGGTAAAAAAACAGGTCTCAGAATGTCGTCGACGTACCGCTGTGCTGTAAGTGTGCCGCTAATGACGACCAAAGGGGTCCGGCTATCAAGGGAAATGGCACCCGAGACCATAACTCCTGGTTGAGGGCCTGTGTGGCGTACAATAGTGAAAGCAGGATCGGCACGCTGCCCTGGGCGTCTCCATGTATGTCTGCGACGATCGTCAGGACACAGTTGGAAGCGGGATTCGTCGCTAAACACTATACGTCCCCAGTCAGCATCATTCCAACCGGATCGAGCCAAGCACCATTGTCATCTGGCCCGACGGTGTGCAGAAGTGAGTGGCAGGTGGCGTAGCGGTCGGTACGAGCGTAGATGTCGCTCTCTCAGCCGTCTGTGAATGGTCATGGTGGACACTCGTGTGCGGGTCGCACATCTGATTGTTGATAACGATGATCCAGGCGCTGTGACAGCTGATCTGACAATCACTCCATCCTCCCGCTCTGCTGTGGCCCTAGGTCGACCGCTACCTTCATGACGCTGAAATCTGCCACTGTCCACCCATTCCTGCCAGCATCTTCTAATCGCCGCATCACTTCGACCCATATGACGAGCGATTCTCCGATTTGCCCAACCTGCCTCTTTCAATCCAATGATACGACCTCTTTCAAACTCTGACAGTTGCACGTAATGAGCTCGAATCCTGCGGCGAGGCATTTTTTCAGTAGTTGAAAGGTATCCTAACTCGCAATGCAACAGAAATTTTGACCATCAGATTGAGAATCGCTTCTTATATACACCTGCTGAGTGCGCAGTTCCGATGCGCTGTAACTCTCGCTATTCATTCATTGGACACCAAAGTTTAATCATTTGCATGGGCGGTCCCAATGTCTTTGCATACGAAATTTCATTACAATCGGACAACTCCTTCTAGGTGCGTCGTTTTTTTGTTAATGAGTGTATATTTAATGTCTTGATCAGCAGGGAATTTTATTTTTTATTAAACAGTTTTTTTCCAGAAAGTTTCCAAAAATTCATTATTCAACTTGATTTTAGTGTTTCATTTCATATGTTTTTACAAAAATAAAGTAGCAGCTTGATTTACACAGGTTCTTATTCATATTCCATGTGGTCATCTATCCCCTACTACCCGTGCCATCTCTCCCATAGGTATGAAAGAAATGACTCAATGTCAAACATTTTTTAAACTTTAAAAATAAGAAACAGCATTACAAACATAAAAAAAAATAACGTAAATATGAAAGCAAAGAATAAATCAACAGTTTAAAGCTTTGAAACATCTAAAAAAAATAAGGTTTTTAATTTTTACGTGAAAACTACTTTAATTGTGTGTTATCTCCCAACTTTACCTTATTAATTTTTAACAAACTTTGTCTGTTTAGCAAACTTGCGAATTCTTAATATTCCTCTTCAACATACTTCTCGTTTGTTTGTTTGTTTGTGTCTTTTTGCCTATTTTTTAGGCGCATCATCTAAAACGGCTGGACGAATTTGCTTACAGATGGTACATATGGTCCAGTTTAAAATATAGGAACATTTATTTTATCTTTACTCTCTCATCAAAAAGCAAAAAACAAAAACATTAAATCGCTCTCTCAAGGGCTGAAGTAACTTCTTTAATATTTGGAATGATTCTTAATTAAGGACTAATTTAATATATAAGCAAATTTATTTTGGCCTCCCTCACGTATGTGAGGCTGTATGTTCAATACCCACTATTGGAAGGATAGATGAGCATATGCTTAGTATACCTCGAGGAATGAATTCCAAATTAAATATATTTACGTCGATTAAATATATTTAGTCAAACTTAAGCAAATCTGTAAGAAAGGAACAACTAAACTGGGTTAAAGAAAAGCAAAAAATAAAGAATAAATCCCGCCAGAACAATTGTGAAAGAATAGGATCGTAATAAGAAGCACGGATTACTAATCATGTAATAAGGCAAAAAAATACGTATAAGTGAAAAAATTAGAATTTCTTCACTTTATATTGCAGAAAGATAAAAATATGTCCTTTTGATGGATTTTGTAGGAGTTTCTTGACAATTGCAAGAATCAAAAAGAAAATCTACTAATAAATTCATATACTTTTAAGTTATATTAATCACTTTAATAAAAATTTTTCAAATGGTAACCCATTTCAGATTTTCTTAGAATTTGGATAAGAAATTTTTGTCATTAATTAAAGTTTCGGTGATAAAAGAGGGGCTGAGCTGCCCCACCTCTATATAGCGATAAGATATATATGTAAGGAAAGATCTCCATCAATAGAACATTCTTTATCACTACGACTTGTCTCAATTATTAGTCCGTTTGGAGTTATATACATCTATATATGACGTTTGAGTCATTGATTGTGGTGAGTGTGGGTGACAGGGAAGCCAACCACCTACATGTGGGGAGTGCTTGGCTGTAGATGTTTGGCTTCCCTGTCACCCACACTCATAACAATCAATGACTCAAACGTCATATCTAGACGTATATAACTCCGAACGGACTAATAATTGCGACGAATCATAATAATAACATATGTTCTATGTAAAGAGCATTTTCTGTAGATATATATCTTACCACTATACAGGGTGGGGCAAATTCCCAAAGTGTTTATCCATTCTCCTTTATCATATCTCAAACTTTGTCTATCGTACTATAGAAATAGTTGTTTGCGAATGTAAAATTCTTTATTCAGTCAGAAAATTTTGGCCTAAATAAAATAGTTCCTCATTACGTAGATAAGCTAAAATGTAATCACATATTCTCATATTGTAAACATGCTCTAAAAAAAAATTACATCACAGCATCACAGCACTGTGTAGTTGAAGTACAGAAGGACATATTTTTGCGACCTTTACAAAAATCATGAAAATTTTAATGAGATCTATACAGTAATACGAAGCTCTTAAATACGACATTTGTTGTAATTTAGTGCATTATTTGAATTTCTAAGGGCATCAAAATTTAGTCCTTAATTAAAAGTGGCTCTTATGATAGGTTTATATATAAAGTACCAACTTTATTGAGCTGTAAACAATAATTCTAAATTTTCAAATATAAAATTTAATTTAAGTTACTGTAGTATTTGTCAAGATACTTGAGGGCACGATATACAGCCCTCTTTATGAAACTCCCTTAAGCACAGTCTGCAGAAACAAAAACGTAATCAGGGAAGACAATGATATTTCTCGCTAAAATTTGATATTGATCAGTGTAGTATTTTCTAGTTATTTTAGAATGCGAAATTGATCCTTATTGTTAACTGCCTACAAACAAGTACAAAACGCATCAAAATTTAAAGTGATTGTCTAAAATATAAAATTTAATTATGATAAGCATTTTTTTAAAATTGTTTCTGCTTCAGTGTCATGGGCCCTGTGTAAAGTAGCCTTTATTACGGACAATCCAAAATCTGATTAGCTCTAAATGATAACCTAAACTCTTAAATTTGACGTTTGGGTAGAGATCTTTCATTATTTTTAGAGTTATGGAGTCACACATAAATAAACACTGTGTGACGCATCACACAGAAATAAATAAATTTGTTCTTAGGGGCAAATGGCGTGAATTTCCCTTAAAATTTAGTACGATAAAAGTTAGTAAGTTTTAAAAAGCTAAACTGTTTAAGAAGTTTATGATATTTTGTGTTACTTGTATGATTTACTATATTTTCCCGTATCGTATAGAGAAAGTAAAAAGTGAGCACAAATTCTTAGCACCTCAGCATATATGATTCCTTATCTTTTGCATAAGACGAATCTTTTTATCTTTGTAAAAGTCTATAACCTGAAAGAGTGGTATCTCTTAGCTTAACCAAATTTAGACTACTGTTTTAGAATATTAAATTTTTAAACGTAAAAGCTTATCAGTATGTAAATGATATAATAGAAATATGCAGTTTTAGCGAAGAATAAATATAAAATTGGGAGATGAGTTGTATTATACTACAATTAACAACCGTTTAATGCTTTGAAGCATACTTTTAATCAGTTATCAATATATAATACTTTGTGAATAAAGAAATGAATAAAACAGACAAAATTGCTGTAGCTTTAAAAAATCTAAATTGTAATAACAATGACCAAATGAAAATGTAAATTATTTGAATTCAGGAAGTCACTGCGGTAACTCTTTAAGAAAAGTCTTCGTCAACAAACATAAACCACTGTTATAGAATATTATAGAATGAGGACGATGTTTTTGCCCTGATTAACTCAACTTAGAATAAGAATTCCCAATCTCCTTTCAATATCAGTGCATTATTTACGCCAGACATAAAAGTAATGTTTATTAATGCATAAAAACTAATCATGTATAAAAAAATGCTACCAATATTTTTATGACACTATATTTGGTTCATCATCTGTGCAATATTATATACCGAAGTTTCCTTTGATGGCTAATAATCACGAAAAGATACTGTGATTCAATACAGAGTTATAGAAACATCGATTCACTTATTACATTCGTAATGACTTTAAACAAAATCAATTTCTTTATGTCTTTAAGACATGATTTCATCATGTCTGATAATTAATAACAATTTCTTTATGTTTTAGTTATTATTTTTGTTATGGTCTCTTGTTATATTTATATGCTACTTCTTTTTACAGATCCCAAAAGAAAAAAAAAGAAAAATATGCACTAAGTTAAAGAAAGTAGTCCAAATTGCATTTATTCATTAAATACCCTGAAAATATGGCAATTATATCATATTCATCTCTCTGATGAAGAAACCCAATTTCTACTTCATTATGCAGTTTCATTAAAAATATGCATATCCATAAACTTTCTAAGTGTGGTTATCAATATTGCAAGTTTATCTTTAGAAAATACTAACATCAATGCTTCTGTTTAATTTATAGGATACGCCCAATATTACGAACTCCGAAGAATTACCAAAGCCAGCGAAGAAAATGAGGGTGAGTTTTTGAAGGCAAAGCACTAGTAAATAATTTTGAAATGTATTTGAATTTTTAATGAAAATTTATGAAACTCATACAACACTAAAAGCTAATAGTAATTAATCTCATTACTATTAATTACTATTAATCTCATGGACATTAAAATGAAAATGAAAAATCTTATAGGTTTACTCCAAACATACGTTTAGGCCTCCAGGTATCCTGGCATAACAGCGGGATTAGTTTTACGAACCTATTGGATTTTATATATATCAACCTGACGATGACGATTCAATGCCGTCCGTAGGAAAGGCTCTTGATTCAGCCTCGAGCTTCGTTTCCTTGCTTTGACTTTCATTACGGACTTTCAACTTTTGTCGCAAAGATTTTCTGATTTTAGTCTCGGCACTTGCTTGACATTCCTCCAACTCCTTCACTTCTCTGTGTTCTGCACATAACGATGAATTGCTCCTTCAAGTCTCTTATTGGTGGAAGTATCCACCATCTCTGAACAAATCTTGGCCGTTCAATTAGAATAGAGTGAAGGTCGAGTTCCAGAGTGTAAGACTGTCTCCCATTATTGTGTAGGACAGACTGTCTGTTTTCCTAAAAATGTCTGCTTAAATGCACATCTCTACGTCACAAGTAAGCAGTTACAAACTAACCGATACGGCAACAAGTTATCAGAAGCTAGACAACAAAGTATTGTACATGTGACGCAACATGCACTGATTGGCAGTCTAATGTCTTGAGAACTCAACTAAAATTAACAAGATAAATTAAAATTAAAAAGAGCATAAAAATAAGATAAGTAATAAATTACAATGAAAACAAGATGACAAAAGATATTAAAATGGAAATAAACATGATTGATTTATTTTAACTGAGACTAACTAAAATTTATAGAATAAAAACAAGAAAATGAATAGATAAATAAGAAAACAAAAAAAAATAAAAGTGTCACGAGAAAATAATACAAAACAATCAAAGTAAACCATGACAGTACGATAGATATATGGCACAGTGTGGAAGGTACTGCGACAGTTAATGCATTTTTTTCTATACAATATCAGCCACAACCACGAACTGCTTGCTGTCGACTCTCTATCTTCGACTAACCTTTGAATTGACCACTCTTGCCAGAATGGAATTTGATGTGTCGAGGTCATGGAACATCCTGTGGAGCGATTAGGCCATTTTTGTCTTAACGGAACAATTAACATTCAGAATTGTCGTATTTGGGCCAGTTACTTCCCTGTACTTTTCTAAAGTGACAGTCTGGTGTAGATGCACTTCCACACCAGCAAGTTATTCCTAATGGCCCTGTGTCATGTTCTGTGGAAAGGTATCCAAACCGATCGTCGAAGCGGTCACGTGTGCACAGTACCACTGGAAACAAATCTGTCACGGCAAAGTGGTACATACGGATGCTTGCCTACCCCGTGTGCTGGAAACCCAGGTTCGTTCAAGGACCGGGTGCAGAGGCCTGCTACTGCATCATGACAATTGTCCTGCACACACTGCGAAGTTAACCAAGCAGTTTCTGGCTGAAAACAAACTCAAGGAACTGGAACCCCACCTATTCTCTCGATTTCGCCCCTCTGGACTTCTTTCTCTTCCCAGAGGTGAAATAAAAGTTATGGGGATGACGTTTCCAAAGTGACAAAGAGGCTCTGGAGGCATACATACATGAAATAGGAGAGGTGTCTGCTGCGGACTGGGCTGGGTACCTCTGTAGTTGGTTCAAACGGATGCAACGATGTATAGATGTCGATTGGTATTATGTCGAAAAGCTGTGAATAAATTTTTTTGAGTAAATGTATTTTTCTATTATTTTGCATGAACTTATTGAAGACTTGTACTTAGGAAATACAAGTAATACTTAGGAAATACAAGTAGTACTTAGGAAATGCTAGTCCTGTTTTTCCAGACAAGCGATGGCATATGGGATAAGAGCTTAAAATTTCTTTGTAAGTCACTTGGCTGAAGACATTATGCAGGCCTTAATAAATATATTTTCTTTTTCGGATAATAATAATACATTTCAAATTTTTCGTAGTTTAATTTTTAAGGCCTGTAAATAGACTTTAAATTGCAGTATAGGATGGCCATTTAAAGAGGTTTAGAATCCAGTTACCAAAAACCTACTGGACCAACACCAAATTTGATGTGAACACTATTTAGACCAGAGAGTTTTGATATTTAAAGAAAAAAAAATAGTTCAAAATTTCACCAGAGGAAAAATGTGCTGAAAGCATGGAAATATTCAGACTATAGTAAACTGACAGTATTTTGAAGGATACAAAAAGATGAAAACCATCAGCGTGTGTTAGATTCTGTTGATGTGCTACGGTTGTTCGGCGATGTTTTGATGTTGAACCTTCGCTATGCTAAATTTACGTTATCGTGCTTTGCTGGTGAAACTTTACTATCTAAAAAACAACATTTGTTCTGTCGCGTCTCGGGTGTAGAAATTGCATTTAAGGAAAGGCCCAATGACAATCACAAATTTGCGAAAAATGATTTTGCGATTTGAAAATACCATTTGGGATGATTACAAGTGCTGCCAGGACGAAAATGCAAACCAACATCAAACCAACAACTTTTCACAATTGCAACTTCTGCACGTGGAACCAAACAATGCACACGCGTCCAGTAGTGCACGGGCAATATCCAGGTAATTTGTTATGCCGTATGCAAAGATATGGAAAATTATGTGTAGATGTGCTGAAGATTTTCCCACATTCAACTTCGAGAAGATGCGGACGCTAATCTGAACTTTTCTCTGATATTCCCAGCTCGAATGGAAGTTGAGAATGCAAGGCCTTGGAAGTCGAGGATGCATGATGAGGCAAATTTTCGTTTCAAAGGAATTGTAAGCACACACAATTGCCGCATTTGGGTGTTGGAGAATACTCATGTGTCTCAGCAGATTCCTTTGCACTCATTGAAAGTCACAGTGTGGTCTGACTTTACTGCTTCGCTCATCATCGGTCCGTTTTGTGTGTGTGTGGTTTTTTTTTTTATAAGAAATAACACCAAACAGTCCAATGACTTGCTCCATCAATGCTATGAGTTATCGACGAATGTTGCTTGATTTTGTTATTCCTCAACTTTAACAGGGTGGATGCCTCGGAACCACCATATTTATGCAGGATGGAGGACTCTCTCACATTGGATTCGGTAATGATGTCAAATGAAAATTACTATTGATTGTAAGCTTATATTTAATACGCCCAATTTTCTTCACACAAGTAGCTTTCAGCGTCATTTTTTCCTCTGGTGGCGAAATTTTCAAATCCTTAGAAGTCAAAACCTCATGGTCTAAATAGTGTTCACACCAAGGTTGGTGGAGTTTAGCCCAATAGGTTTTTGGTAATTGGACTCTAAAAAAACTCCTCTTTAATTATTGCCACCTGGTATTTCAAATGTGTATAAGATGTGCGTTACTACGCTCTACCAGTTGACACAGTGAGTGAAGGCTGTTACTGCAGAATATAAAAAGATGAAAAAAATTCTTAATTTCCGATAACTTGAGAGATGAATGAAAAAGAACCGTGTTAGCCATAAAATTTAACACTAGATTTCATTTGGTTTATTGATAGTAATAATAATATTAGAAAATCAAAATAACTTTAAACGTCTTTTTTTTTTACTAAGATTATAATTTTAACTTCATTATTTACGCAGATTGACAAGGGTTTACAAGAACAAATGGAAATGACTGCCTATCTGGTAGATACCTACATGAAGATTGTCCATAAGACCATTGCTTCTTTGATTCCAAAACGAATCAAACATTTGTTAATAGATAAGGTAAGAATTTATTTCATTATATTTTCATCTAGGCAGCTATTTGTTTCCGCTCGTACTAGAACATATTAGAAGAACGTTACTATTTACAGACTGTAGAATGTAATTAGGAATATCAACATGAATTGTAATCGAAATAACATTTTGAAGCAAATGGAATTCAGAAAAGATTATTGTCTAGATTATAGGTAACTCCATGTTAAATCAACGTGGCCTTCAAATTGATCATATCCAATTTGGCTGATTTTCACACTTTTGATACCACCTATGAAGAGATTAAAAAATATATTTTTTTCATAATTTTACTCACTCGGTTTTTGAGGTACAGATGCCTAAAGAACTGAATAAAGTGTAAAAGACTTTTGAGCCAAAATTGAAATGATGATTTTTCAGACCCTATTAAAGATATATAGGGTGATTGAAAATAACTCACTATTGTAAATACTTACACAATACAACATAGATTAATTTTACAGAGTACATTCTCTTACGTTAAAGATCAAACATAAAAAATTTGAGATAAAAATTACCATAAATAATTTATATTTTGGTAATTTTTGTCTCAAATTTTTTGTGTTTGATCTTTAATGTATGAGAATGTACTCTATAAATTTAAACTGTTTGTATCTGTGTTTCAGATTGATTATTTCGTTTGAAATTTTGGAAGCCCTACAAACAATGGCTGGACGTCTTGCCCTGCAGGAGTGTGTTCAGCTAACTTCTTCCAAAGTCTTTTGGTTTGATACAGGAGACTTGCTCCTCTCACTGACCCCAAACAAAAAAGTCACAAATTGTTCGGGCTGAACTCCTGGCTGGCCACTGATATGCACCACGACGACCCATCCATCTCCCGGAAAAGTGGGCATTCAGCCATTCACGAACGACAAAATGTTGAGTAGCAAAATGTGGAGGGGCGCCATCGTGCATGAAAATCAAATCTTCAAAATTCTCCCATGCACTGCTAACTGGCCAGATTTCACCTTGTAGCATGGTAAGGCACCCTCAGCATTCATGGTATCGCGAAGAATGGATAGACCCACAATCCTTTTTGAAGTCATTCCAAAACATACCATTATTTTGGGCCGATTCTGCATATTTTCAGAGATAAGAGGATTTTATTCTGCCCAATTTCCAAACTTCATAACATGCCGCTAGCTAGGTACGCTCCTGCAGGGTAAGACGTCCATCCATGTTTGTAGAGCTTCTTACTTTCTAACAAATTAATCAATCTGAAACATAGATACAAACAGATTAAATTTACAGAGTATATTCTCGTACATTAAAGATCAAACACACAAAGATTTAATACAAAAATTACCATAAATAAATAATTTATAAGTATTTCACAACAGGGAGTTACTTTTCAATCACCCCTGTAGGAACTGTGCAGGATCTCGTTTTGAAGATCTTTCAATGAGCTTTCGTATGATATGTCACTTGTCAGGAGGTTATAAATTACCTTAAAAAATTTTAAGGTCAGGGAAACACTTTTTTGATCTTGAAAATCTCAAAAAATATACATATTTTTTTTTAAATTTCTCTTCTGTCTTCTATTATTCTCAAATTTCTTCATCTGAAAATTTCTCTGTTCAGACTTAGCAGAACCTTTTCACCACCGGTTGTGTTCAATGGGGTGCCCCTGCATTCTGGCAATGGCTCTGCATCGATTTTCCATTGAAGAAGGCTGCGTTGGAGGTAGACGAGGGGGATCTTGTTCCACTCCTCTTTGCAAGCTTTCCACAGCCCTTCTACTGTTTTCGGTCTTCGTGTTCCCAGAGCTCGTTAAAGTAATCCGAACCCGCAGAAGCCCATTGGAGATGCATCTGGGGATTTTACAGGAATCATTTTGTATGCGATTGCTCGTATCCCGGTTTCAGTCGCCTTATTGGCCATGTATAGCTGTATCGTTCTAGCTGTATCGCTCGACGTCTTGTTCTGATGAATTCACACTTTCTTTTAGTCGCTGCCGTACTATGCGGGAATAACATCACGATACAAGGGTTCCAGGACATTCTCTCGGTAAAAGGCAGCATTAATCTTGACCTTTGCAGGTACCTTTCTCAGCGGCAAGTTTCCTCTGTAGCTGTAATCCGCAACAATCAAGAATCCTCCCGGAAAGTTTTCTTTGTATTCGCGGTACCACTCGGATCGTCCTTTGACATCAAAATGGCGATAAAATATTGCCCTTTGCTTCTTGGTATCACTTAGGTAGATTCATGCCTCGTCCAAAGTAGTGACGTACTTTCATTTTTCTCCCGATAAGTGGTGCTCCCGTAAATTTTTCGACTGCTGGTCTTCCTTTCAGCAATGTGTCGAGAAAACAGGCGATGAACGCGAGTTTTACGATGCTTTTCTAATTGAAGATCACGCCTAATTATCCGTGCAACCGTTGGCTGAGAAACTCCTACATCCTGGGCAACCGCCCTTGGGTGCAAGGGTTCTCGCCAATAATCATAGCCTTCACTTTCTTAATAAAGTTAGGAGTTGCTGCCGGTCTTGGGTGTTGTTTTCGGGTCTGTGGCTTACCCCGCTCTTGGCTGATGGGCTTCATACGACTTTCCGCTATTACCTAGTTGACGGTGTTCTTGCAAACATGAAAATTTCGCCGTTTGTACATGAGCACAATTTTTGAAGCGGCCTATTTAGGATCGGAAATGTCAAGTATGTACCCCTCCCACCAATTTGGGATTTTTGGCGGCATATTTAGAATACAACACAATTCCAGCTACCAGATAATCAACTACAGGCTTGTGACCTCTGATTCGAACGCAACAATGCTGCGTCATGTGCACGTGTGAGCTATCGCGCGCCCTTGAAATAGACCGAATAAACGCAAATCAACTCTCGTAGCATTGGTAGATACAAAGAGACAGAGGATTTTTCTTTTTAAGAGATTTGATGTATTTTGCACAATTTATTAGTGACATATTAGTATGAATAAGAAGAGATAATTTTAAGTATCAAATAAGGAAATTATCTATTGTAACTTAATATAAACGAATTACTGATATTAATTTTTTTTAGCTGCTGAATTATATCCATGAGGATTTGATTATCAATTTACAAGTAGATCCGCAGAAGGTAAGATGCTTCAAACTGTATTTATTCATATAGTTAACATTTGGCTATTTTTAATTCCTTTTCCTTTTTGTGCGAAATCAGATTTTTTTTAACTATAATTAAAGAAAGTAAATATATATATATATATATATATATCATCAAATTTAAGTACAATAATATTCCCAAAATAAGGAACAAGATATGCGAATTTCCAATAGCCAAAATCGGATGGTTGTAGATCAGATTTTACCTTTGGTTATAGAATATAATTTGGTATGCCATTAGGGGCCGTCCATTAATTACGTGAGGTGTTTTTTAAAAAATTTGGACCCCCCCTCCCCCTTGGTGAGATTGTGGAAGGAAATAAACGGAAAAAAGCCAAATGTCTATTTCCAAAAGATTAATGGAGGTGTCATTAACCCTTACTCCAGCAGAGAATACTTGTTGCAACTAGCTATTAAAACTTTCGTGTGAAACTAAAGTGAGCAAAAAAAAACTAACTAAGAGAGATCTTTAAAACAAATAGATATATATTCTGTTCAAAGGTACATTTACAAATATATCCAGATCCAAATTCACTTGTATGAATTTACGACTTGTAAATTATAGCTTTCTGAATTATCCTGTTATAAACCTTGATAACTCTCTATCTGGATCATATAACAAAAAGTCTCTTTACTTAATCTTTAATTACTGTTGTTTTAAAGTCTTGAATCTCTAACGTTACACTTCTTAGTTGTATTTGCTAAACTCCTATTCGTGGAAGAACTTGTAATGGTAATTGTATTCATGTCTTTTGGACCGTCCGTGTTAGATAAAATCAAACGTTTACTTACAAATGCTGACGTTGTATTATCTTCGGTCTAATCTTTCAATATCCAGTTACTTATTTGGATGAACGAGTTTGTCTTCGGATTCTTCAACCCTCGAGTCCTTTGGAACGTTGAATCGCATGTCGGATTATCTCTTAAATCCTTTTCGCCAAATTAAACTTCAAATCTGCACTTCGATACATATCGGGCGTGATCATGTATTACTTATGGCAGGAACTAGGAATGTTAACTTAAGGCAATTCCTAGTATCTTTTAACGAAAACACTTATGAATACATCTTTGTTTACTCATCGAATCTCCATTTTCTTCCGTCGTCATTGGAATCCGTTCATCACCAACAATCCAACTCGAGTTCACTGTTACAACAATCATCACAGCTTAGCGTTAAGCACATCATCTTTTTATTATACAATGATTGTTGCTATGTTCACTTCTCTTTTATCTTTGGATTATTTCGGATTGCATTAACTGGCCTTAGAATTGTCCTTCGTTTGAATTTAGTCCAGAAATAGTTCAAGTAAGTATTTTCTACTTCAAACTTACAGAGATTTCAAAAATTTGAACAACCAAAAAAAAAAAAAACCCGGAAATCTCTGTTATTTATTTCTCTGAATGAAAAAGTTTACGTGAGATTTTCGTTGACCCCCCCTCTCCCTTGGTGAGATTTGGTGAGATTTTGCCGGACCCCACCTCCCCCTTTTGACCTCACGTAATTAATGGACGATCCCTTATAAGAACCGTTTGCTACCGAATGGATTTGCCAGTTTCATTGTTATGCCCGAATATAAAGAGAAACCGTATCTGCTATGTTAAGATGTAAGCCCACTGATTTTCACGAATTTGTACATGCACACTGCCAATAAATTATTAAATAAATTAGTTAATTAGAGCGTTTAATTAGAACGTTTAATTAGAAAAATTGGTAAACTTGAATGCCATGGGCAATAGTATGATGCTGTAGAATTGCTGAGCACTTTTCCTGTCAAATTTTCTTCTCGACTCATGTGAGGTGTGACTTACTTTTATATCCGAAGTGAATATGCTTATGCAATTAATTATTTTATTATGATAGTTTACTAACTCTAATATTTGGCAGTGAATCATGGAATATTCGCAACATATATCATAAAGGATAATTAATAAATACTGAAATGAGATTCATAAAGAGAACATTAGATTACTCACTTTTTTTATCATAAATGAAATACAAGATTTCATAAATATAATGATAAAAGATCTGTAAATTACGGCAATATTCACAGCACAGTATCAATAATGTGCATTTATTTATTTCGGTTTAGCAGTAATCACTTGAAACAAATTGTAGATGCTCAATTTTAGATGCTCAATTTCTTTATCATACTTTCATTATAATCAAACCTCCGAACCTTTTATTTGCTTAATAGTGAATATATTTTATATGAACAGCACTTTAACGTTCCCCTGTATTCAATTTTTAGTTGTTCTCTTTCCTTCATGTAAAAATTCTAGCTTTTTAAGTAGAGAACTTATTTCTTTACATTATCTTGGGAATTCTGTTATTTATCTCCTTTATCCGCTGAACTGTTTCACTGTAAGTTCTCAGATTGTATGAATTCTATTGTTATATTTCACAGTAACTATGAATATTTCCTTATGTATTTATTTTTACGGAGTTTTAGCTTAAATATTTTACTAATGATCTTTCATTATCAAAGACTTCTTCAATTAAGAATATTATAATATTTTCATAAGATTATCCAGTTGAAATATCTCTAGATTTGCGAACAGGATTAAACATTGATAGAAATTAAGAAGATTTCGTCAGTGTTCAACTGCTATCAATCATTTCAATCAATCAGAATGAACAATTATTTCATTTTAGCCCAATTTTTCTGTGGTGCTACTTTTGTCGTCACAACAGTCTGAAAGCCTTTAATGCTTCAGAATATGTCAGAAATTATTTTTTAAAAAAATCAAATTAAGTCGAACTGGAAATCGATAACTAATCACTTCCTTGCCAATAACAATATCATAGTGTTTAATTTCAGTGAAACATTGTTATTCAAAAATAGAAGAGGTTCTAAAAAAAAAGTTGACGCCTTGCTGGAAGTCCTGTAATATACTATATATGTGTAAAGGCTTCGTTAATTATCTAAATACCTTTAATTCGGTCGATGTTTTCAACCTTTTTTTGTTGATTCCCTTATGAAGTTCAATTTACGTGGTAAGTCTTCTTCATACCTTTCTTTGATGCTCCTTTACCTTTGAAAAACCAGTCAAACATAATCAAACTGTACCGATATCAATCACGAAGAAAAAAACGAAACGTTTTAAATCGACTACAAATCTTTTTTTTTCCTTAGAAAGTTAATTTACAATAAATTAATGATTCGTATTTGATAGTTATTCCAGGATACCTTTTCTTGAAAGGAGAAGATGAAATTTGGAAATGTGGTTGTGCTGTTGTTTTTTTTGGAGGGTGAAGATGCGACCGGATTGTTTTTGTTGAAGAAGCCCGTTAATCTCATAGCGGCATTTGATCAAAAAGATTTAGTTATGATACTGGATTGTTCCTCTTTGCAGTCTGTTTTCATTCTTGACAATTTTTTTATTGCTATCTGACCTAATAACTCACTCAATGGTGGTTATTTGCTGGTGGTAATTTCTATTGATGTTTTTCTTTACATTCACAGTAAATTATGTAGTATAATACATTATAAAACTAATTAAAATTGATAAATGCTTTCTTATTCAGCTTCATACCACTTAAATTAATCCTTAATCTATTCATTTGTATCCTTGTAGCTGCTGGATGTAAACCCTAACGAGTTGAAAAGAAAAGCTGAACTGAATGAAGTATACAAAGCAACAGAGAAAAGTTTGGATACCTTGAACACGATGTCAAGAGAATTTAAACTGTTAAGATAAGTTTTCGCTTTACAATCAGAAGCAAAGAATTATTCACATTAAACTCATTCATGAACAGTGAATGAGACATGATCTGTAAAACTTACATTAAATAATCTATTAAGAAATTCAGAAGTTCTTTATGTATTACATTAATATATGTAGTTGAAGAATAAGTATTAATTTAATTCAATAAATCTTCATCTAGCAATTAATCTTATTTTTATTTATATTTACCTAAATGATCTAATTTTGATTGTGATTTAGAGTATTTAGTTAATGTGAGGTATTTTAATACATTTTCCAATACTAATCTAAAAAAAATGTAAATTTATTTTGCTGTTTCTATTTACATACAACACTTGTATCTTATTATAGTTTTAAAACTTAGTAAATAAAATGTTTCATAACTTCAACCACTTTCTTCTGTCATTTTTGCATCATTAGTGAACATATGAACTGAACCAGAAATCTCAATTCTGAAAACTTACGATATTAGGCTCCTTGTTACAAGCAAAATGATGAAATTCAGGGTTGAGAATTTTATTGTGTTTGTCAGTATTATGTTATTCAATCAGTGGTCACTTTTAAGTTTTGTTCCTGTGATGAAAAAGTTGAAATTGCTTTTGATTCCTTAAAAATTGAAGATCTTTTGTGTCTAAGTCATCTCATTTAAATACGAATAATAAAGGTAGGCTTTTACTAACGGTGTAGATTTATAGTCTATTTCAGATTTCTTTAGATCATTGCGTTTTTCTGTTAGATAAGTCCACCAGTGAATTTTAATTAGCACTGTATTGTTAAGACGCCCTAATAACAAAGAAAACAACTTCAATGTCGTTCGTAGCCATTAACACTGGAATCTGAGATAGTTAATTTTTTCTTTTATCCCATCATCACTGTAATTAATTTTGTTTTAATCTATTGTTAACTTAATATAATGGATATTACATGTATCTACTACATAAAGTTAAGTCCGTTTAAGATTTTGTTTTACTAATAGCTTTTTATTAATTTGACATTGAGTAATGGGAATCTCGAATTTATTTATCTTAACTGGGTAACAGAAAAATTCTTTCATCATATTAAAAAAAAGAAAAAAAAAATAGAATAAGAAATCACCAAACACACCAAAAATTGTTAAAAAGTATTTATAATAAAAATAGGTCTATTTAAAAATACATTAACGAAAACCAAAAGGAGTGCTTTCGAAATCTTGTGCGATTTTTTTGTCAATGTTTGACAAATAGACAAATAGAGCACAACAGATGGTGGAATCGCGGCTTTTCTTAGACTTCTCATATCAGAAAATTCATTCTAATAATGTTGGTCCAATGTATTAGCTAATAATGATCCTACCAATTGGATCACAACACACCAGACATAACAATAGTAGAATAGAAATGTGTTTTACTAATGTATTAGCAATAAAAACTAAAAATCAGCATTGTAAGTCCTATACTGATTGATTTAAAATAATTGTATATATGAGCTTTTTATTCTGAAAATTATTCGTTCATCTGATGATGGCCACGTGGACTTAACTGACCGAAACTCAGTTTTTCAGGTTTATTACTATTTATTAAATAATTTTATTGAAATGTGTGACCTGAATTCTTTAATAATAAGAAAGTTTAAATTAATAAAATTTCGCAGAATTCGACTTGTTTAAAGACTGACACCAGAAAGGGATGAATACATTTTGGATCATCCTGGGGCCCGATATAGACTAGTAGAGTTGACATTGTCCGTGTTTTATTGGATACCTAGAATCAACTAGGGTTGGTTCTGTCCCGTACTGCAAAAATTATAAGGCTCTTTTCCATGCAGACGATTGTTCCATGTAATTTTGAACTTAAGAAACGAAAGAATAAAAATTATGAATTTTTAAATCTTTATTATTTTAACAGCTTTAAATTATTTAAATAAGATTTTAATTATTTCCATTTTAATTCGAAACAAAATTCGTCATTATTAAAAAAAGTCTGAAAATTTGAAGAACTCTCCTGACGAAAGCGAGTTGAGTAGATTTAACTTATAACTTATTAATAACAGAGTAAAGATAAAGGTGATAATTAATATTAATAATAATAATAATAATAATAATAATAATAATTATGCAAAAAATATCAATTCCCAGTTTCAAAAAACTGGTTGGAACATACTATTGAAAAAGTGTTACAAAATGATGAGGTAAAAATCCTTTGGGATTTCCGAATGCAAACTGACCGTCAATTGGATCGCAACACACCAGACATAACAATAGTAGAATAGAAATGTGTTTTACTAATTGATGCAGCAATACCTGGAGATACACGAATTGTTGAGAAAGAACAGGAAAAGATCACAAAATATAGGGATCCGACAATTGAAATTTATCGATTGTGGAACAAACGTACCACTGTGATACCTATTGTCATTGGTGCCCTTGGTTCCATATCAAAGGAATTAGTCAAATTCTTTAATAGTTTGGAACTTTACAATATTTCAATAACAGACCTGCAAAAAACATCATTACTAGGCACTGCTTATATTTTGCGAAGATACTTGGACAATTCTTAGGTCTCTGGGTGAGACTTGAATTGCTCAATTAATCCAGTCAAAGATGTGTTCTTTTTGTCTTTGTACTGTGTCAAATGTTGATAATAATAATAATAATAATAATAATAACGAATTTGGAGGGTTTTGAACTGGACCATGGGTTGGCCATCCAATCCATTGAAGAGGGAGAGACCTACAAGTACCTGGGCTTCCAGCAAGCGCGCGTCATTGACAACGCAAACGTCAAAAACGCAAGAAAACATACCGTGCTCGCGTTCACAACATCCTCAAAACACAACTCAATGCCAGAAATAAAATTAAAGCCATCAAAACTTTTGCCGTCCCCACACTAACATATTCGTTCGGCATAATTCCATGGATAAACACTGAACTCGAAGCACTACAACGCACAACACGCACTACATTCACGAAACACAACATGCACCACCCAAAGTCCGCCACGGAAAGGATGATTCTGCCCCGCAAGGAGGGAGGCCGAGGGCTCATCAATCTCTTCGCCTTACACGAAAAACAAGTACACACACTTAGGGAACACTTCCACCAAAGAGCACAACACTCCTCATCCACTCAGCCATTGTCAAGGCTGACACACACAACTCACACCTCTGGACCTCGCAAACCCTTCTTTAACACGCACCATCCCCGACACCTCCACACAGCAGGTGCGTGAATCATGGGTTCGTAAGGAACTCCATGGCAGACATCGCCACGAACTCAGCCAGCCTCATGTCGACATGGAAGCGTCGAACAGATGGCTGACGAGTGGTGAGCTGTTTGGGGAGACCGAAGGGTTCATCATCGCGATACAGGACCAAGTCATCCCCACACGCAACTATAAGAAACACACGATGACAGATGCAGGAAATGCCACACTACACATGAGACGATCGACCACATAATATCTGGCTGTCCCCTTCTGTCCCAAACAGACTACCTCCACCGACACAATCGGGCAACGTCGATCGTTCATCAACAGCTAGCACACAAACACTCACTTATTAAGAACACGGTCCCATACTACAAGTACACACCACAAAGCGTACTAGAGTCAATCTCACATAAGCTGTACTGGGACCGCCCCATTCACACAGACAAAACTGTACATCACAACAGACCTGACATCACACTTGTTGATAAGGTCAACAAACAGACCTATCTCATTGATATTGCAGTGCCTATCAGCAAGAACATGCAGAAAACTCACGCAGACAAGATAAGTAAATGTACAGACCTAGCACACGAGCTCCAGAAGCAGTGGAGGCAGGACCCAGTACGTGTTGTACCCATCGTCCTGTCCGCCATTGGTCTGGTGCCTCACACATTGCACCACAGCCTCAGCACACTAGGACTTCATAAAAACACTTACGCACAACTCCAGAAGGCTGTGGTACTCAACACAACACGCATAGTTAGGAAATTTATGGACACAAGCACATATCCATAACTATTCTTCCAAACTTTTTTTTTTAACACTTGGCAATATGTGCTTTGGCAATAAATATGACCCGCCATATTGTCTTAGCTGGGGAAACCCATGGTTTGAAACTTTTTCGAGATAATAATAATAATAATAATGGCTTCAAAATGGCTACATTAAAAAAAAAACCGAAGGGTTAATATTTGCTGCTCAAGAACAAGCTTTATTAAAATGGTGATTAAAACTAGAATACAATACGTGTGCAACAACAGTAAATGCAGATTACGCAAAGAAAAAGATGAAACTATTGATCATCTTATCAGTGGTTGCAGCAAAATTGCTTAAACTAAGTAAAAAAGGCGTCACGATAGAGTAGCCAGTATTATCCATTGGAATCTACGCAAAAAATATCAATTTCCAATTTCCAAAAACTGGTGGGAACATACTATCGAAAAAGTGTTAGATGGTGATGATGAGGTTAAAATCCTCTAGGATTTCCGAATACAAACTGACCGTCAGCGTCATTTGGATCAAAACACATCTGACATAACAATAGTTATGCTCCCTAAAGTGACTACCGAACAAAATAAACAACAACAAAAAATTAATGCACACACCCAAAAAAAAAAAAACTTTTGACCTAACGATCATTAGGAACAGAAAGGCTTTTAAGAAAAATGTCTTGGACTCATAACTTAAGGAATTTAATTCATTCATGCTTTTTATGGATTTACTGATATATCTACTTTAATGAGATGCTCTTACAAAATACAGGATTAGTTGAATGAAAAATATAGACTCGTTATCTAGAGAGATGTAAGTACTGGGTTCTCGGTTATTTTTTTTGTCACGAAGTTTATAATATTAAGTTAGTGAATAAATACTATGTTCGCTGATTTTCAAACTAGAAAAATCCAAGTTTAAGGGCAATATTTTTGTTTGTTGGCTTCACAATTAATGGATATGTTACGTAATGCGAATTTAATTTATTTTCCTAAGGAACTACGAAAGCTCAGATGAAATCGTAAGAAAGCGATGTTATTGTTGATGCTCGAAATTTTTAGACATTCTTTAGTATTCTTTTCACACCTAAGAAATGATGGCAATGAGAGAATGCATTTCAAATGTTCATAGTAGTAACATGAAGCCAAACCATTTATAACCTACACAGATTTGATATTACGTTTAATAATATTTCTCAGATTATCATATTGTGGTGATAGTTTCGTCTCTGTTTGTGAAATGGAGATTAGACTGAGTTGTAACTGGAGCTGAACTGGATCTGTTTATTCAAGTGAAATCAGGGGTGAAATTTATGTACTGGTGCTGTGATTGGTTGGGTGCTTTAACAATTTAAATAACATGTGATCTTCAACTGAATTTTAACGGAAGCTTTAAATTACGACGAATCAGGGAAAAAGCACGCCAACCGATAGAATTTCAAAATAAACAGAACTAGCAGCAAAACCTGACGGCTGACAGGCATAAAAAAAAAATCTGAAAAATCCTTTTATTATCAACTATCAAATATAAAGTAAATGTAATCTAAATATTGTGCTAACTTGTGAATATCTTTTTGCCGTAGTGAAGCTTGAGTTTCGAAATCAGTGTAAACAACTGAGTAAGTATGCCAAATTTCATGAAAATGAATGCAGTGGTAACAAAATTATTTGGTTTTGAACGTATGTTTTGTTAGAATTTCAGTTGTCGAGGTCAGTTCCCAAGAATAAATTTTCATGGAAACAACATGGAATGACACAATGAACTAATATTTTCAATCAATTTCAGTACTCTTGATTCAATGGTACCATTGAGAACCGTTGGATCTATCTTAATAGCTTAATTATATCGAGTTACAGACAGACGGACAGACAGACAGACGAACTTAGCCAATTTATATATAGTAGTGATTTTTATAGCTATTTTATAGTTTTTATCATAATTTTATCCTTTGTATTTTAGTTATTCCGTTTTTCAGTGTTCTAATCATTATTATTCAATTCTCTGTATTTTTCTGCCAATCTGTTTATTTTTAAATTTCAACGGTTGTGGCGTCCTTTTTAATTCACTTTTATTTAAATCACAACGGTTTAAAAACCCTTTGTGATCACATGCCATTTAAATCACCCAATGAATTGTAAACGCCCCAAACAATCAAATCCTTTGTACATAGCCTATAAATTCTAATGTATTCCTAAAATAAACAGTTGTTAGTTCAGCCCAAATCCAACTAGTACCAGCTTTCAGTCTTTATTTATTTCACTACAATATATATTTGATTCGATTGATGATTTGATTTGAAATTTTTTTTTTTTTAATGTTTATCAGACCTATTTAGGTGTACTTCTTGGTTCTGAGAGTTTAATCTAAAGGATCATTTTCCACCCAAAAAGAAAAACGAAATACCAACCATAACTGAAGTTTAATTTATCTAAAGAATAATTATTATTTTTGACTCATAACGCCGAAAGGCATTTAAAACTCACCTTTGTATAATCTAAATACTGCGCTAACTTGTGAACGAAGCTTCTACGGCAAAAATGGTTTTGAGTTTCAAAATCTGCGTAAAAAACTGAGTAAGTATGCCAAATTTCATTAAAATCGGTGCAGTGGTAACAAAATTATTTGGTTTTGAACGTATGTTTTGTTAGAATTTCAGGTAAAATTTCATGGAACCAACATGGAATGACAAAATGAACTAATATTTCATCCAATTTGAGTACCCTTGATTCAATGGTACCATTGAGAACCTTGGATCTATCTTAATACCTTAATTATATCGAGTTACAGACAGACGGACAGACAGACTGACGAACTTGGCCAATTATATAAGTTGATGATTAACGGTTAATTTGAATGTATAACGGAATAACTGTTAATTAATCAGAATATATATAAAAATAAATAGAGTAAAATAGGATAAACAAAATTATAATACAAATAAATTATAATACAAATAAATTATAATACAAATACAACTATAATACAAATAAATTATAATACAAATACAACTATAAAAATCATCACAATATTACAAAACAACTTCCTAGAATAATTCCTTTATTCTTCACAATTTTTTATTTCTCTTAGAAAGAAACTTCCTCAAGTGACAATATTTGAGGAAGAAAACTGATTTCTTCTCTATAACTCCATCGATCTTAATGAATACATAATTTTGAATAAATAAACAAATTTCTCGATATCTCATTACAATTCTTTTAATAATAATTCATTAGTCTAATTGCATAACA
The DNA here is from genome assembly GCA_023159025.1 of Thereuonema tuberculata. Lineage (NCBI taxonomy): Eukaryota > Metazoa > Arthropoda > Chilopoda > Scutigeromorpha > Scutigeridae > Thereuonema > Thereuonema tuberculata. The sequence goes on along the minus strand of JAFIDM010002131.1, from coordinate 66,342,261 downwards.
ATTCCTTTAATCTAACTAAATAACAATTTATTATACTAACACGAATTATTCGCGAAAAAAAAACTGAATAACAATTTAATAATAAAAGAAACTAATATTATTAATCTTTCTTTAACGTGCGGAATGTTATTGGTGGAGTTTGGCTGGCTGATGAGCACATAACAAGTGCGAAACGGTCCGTCCCAGTCTCTTCACGATGACAGCTCGGGGTGCGAATCCTTTGCATAAATTGTGCTTGTCAATTGTGTTCTTAGAAACTAATATTATTGGATGACAATCAGTCTTCTTAAATTATAAATATTTCTCTCGTTTTCTCACGAACTGTTTAATGTATCCAAAAGATACGTTAGGAATCTGTTCTTATTTATACACTGTTTCGAATTTATTAAACATGATTCATTCGTATTCATTTTTTGCGAGAATAATTCGTGTTAGTATAATAAATTGTTACATAGTTATATTAAAAGAATTGTTATTAGACTAATGAATTGTTGTTAAAAGAATTCTAATGAGATAGCGAGAAATTTGTTGATTTATTCAAACAATGTATTCATTAAGATCGATGAGTTATAGAGGAGAAGAAATCAGTTTTCTTTCCTCAAATAATTGTCACCTGAGGAAGTTTCTCGCTAAGAGAAATGAAATATTATGAAGAATAAAGTAGATGTTCTGGATTATACTATGAAGTTGTTTTATATTATAATATATTTTCGAAGTTGTGAAGAATTTTCATATTTGTTATTAGAAATGTGACAGATTTTAATTTAAAACCTTTTACTACATTAAAAAGGTTGCGAATCCAAGATCGCAATTTAATTATCCCATCTTTTACTGTTGTCTATTCCGTCTATTTCCGGAAATGTAGGCTATGATTTAATAAAAAGCCTAATTAAAATAACTTAAAACTTTTCAAAATGTTCGTTTTAGATCTTTTCAGTTTAGTGGGTTTTCTGTTTTTTCATTTCAAACAACTTTCATTCCAAAACAAAGACGATTCCCTCTTCGATTTACAAAGTTTGATGTTACTTGTAAATTAGTTAAGTTACGAAAATCACCTATAGCTTAATGATACTGAAACGAGCAAATGCTATTTGGAAACTAAAATATTTCCACTTAATCACACAATTATTAGAAACTGTTCGATAAGGTTGGAAAACATATGATAGAGTAAAAAAAAACAATTAAATATTTAAAGTTAAAACTGACGACGTACGCAGTAAGAAATACTAATAAATCAGAACAATATATCAAGAATAAGCAGGAAGAAATTAGGATCAAAATATATAATTTTCTTTCACAAAACGTCAAAATACTTTCTTGATGAAACTCATACAATCTCTATAATCAACTAAGCTGAAATTTTGAAGTAGGTGATTGATTTGATAAGAAAGATTTCTGTTGGTTTTAATTCATTGGATTACCCGGTAAAGTGCGGTTGTTGTTCATCATTGATCGAGAAAACTCCAAAAACCAAATATCCTATGAAGCTCAACTTTCGTAGAAAATTCAAGTGCAGATTGAACTGTTTCTTCCCTCCTCTTTTTCTTTTTCTTTTAAACAATTTTTTGCGCTTCCTTATCATGAAGAAAGATATAAAGTCACTACTCCAACTAGATCTTATTTTCATAACAGAGTTAACCTTTTAGCGAAAAAATGAATTAAGAAAATTTCGTATGATTAAGTGGAGGTTCACTTTATGTTTTAGGAAACAAATCAACATTCCTATTTAAGACCAATTTTAGGCAATGGAGACAATCGAAGGTACTCGAAGGAAGGTCGTAATATCGGTCATTCTAAGAATAAAATTTACAAGAGGGTGTGTCCTTATTCCGAAGATTCACTATTGATCAGACTTCAACTTTATCTTGCAGCAATTAAACCAAACAAGAATAGACTGATCAACTTTTAAGGCGATCGACTTAGTTCTTTGACCGATTCCAGCATATACTTGTGGTTAAGATGCCGGCCTCCGACGAGGAAGATGTGTCGGAACCTGCGTCGTATCCCGGTGTCGGCATGGATGTTTATTTCCTTTCCTGTTTTCTCTGCTTCTTCCTCTTTCATGCAGTTCTGAAGTCATTCTGAAGCCATTCTTCGTCACGAAGCAACTGCTAAAGCACTTTAGTATTTATTTCCTAGGAGTAGATCTGAGATCCGAGTCCGCAATTGGATCTATATTACTATTGCACGGAGTAGAACACTGAAGACTTAATTCTTTAATGAACTAAGGAAATAATGATTGAAAAACAGCATTACGGAATATTTCGCTAAAATCACTAAAACCTAGTATGCCAATATCAAAATAACAATAAACGATGACAAGATAGTAATAATCAAACATCTAAAGTTAGTGAATTAATTAAATTGGCTCAACCATAACCAAGTGATATTTAGTGAAACCGAAGATGGGGCTCGTTATGGATGAATTCAAAATGAAAATATCTTCTGAAATAAAATCCATGGCATTCGCGAGTCCAAATAATTTGCGATGCAAAATAGCTACGAAAAATAAAAGGGTCGACGTTGGCTCAGTTTTAATTACTTGGGATATAAAATAGAAATTGTTAATTGTTAAAAAGATGATATTGATAACAAATTACGTAGATATTAAAGAATGTGCGGGAGCAGGTAATTCGGAAAATTTAAAAAAAATAAAACTCAGATCTCCATACAATTAAGATTTTTATAAAGAAGCAATTATAAAGTGACAATGTTTGAGAACTAGACAATGATTAGAAGTAACAAATGAAGTTCTTGCGTTCGACAGCAGGATACTCTCTTTAAGATCAAAAGAGACGGATTGAATTGAATTGAATTTTCAATATTGAATCTACATTCTGAATTAGTACGAACCTCTCTTGCAAATGATTGAAGAGAATTCCAACATTTCCATTTATTTGCGGAATTCAAAGAGTGGTTATCGATAAAATCCTACTCCATTTAGAATTTTGAGAAACATTATTTTGAGAAAAACGCTTTCTCCTGTATGCTATTGATTTTTAAATAAATCCCTGAATCAAAACTTCCATAACCACAATGCTGAAAAGAAAATCGAATTTAAATCACCTTTTTTCAGATGGAAAAAAAGCCTATCCAGAGATAATAAAGCTGTCACGTTGGTCAGAAACTAGATAAACTTAATATCGACTTCAAGCATTTTTTTCAACTCATCCAAAAATATGTTTTTGCAAATGTTTTTGCTCTATTGAAAGTTTCTAAATTGGTAAATCAGAAAGTCATTCAATAGACGTAAAACGATAGAATATTGAAAGATGATAATGAAATAACTGATGCTTTGGTCCTTAGATTTAGAGGTCATTTAAACTACACGTCTTGCAAATCGTAATTCTTCTTTCTGAGACTTTCGTTGCACAGGATCTATTCCTACAATTTAATACTAGGCTTATTTAATTTTAAGCTTGATTTTAATAACACTATTCACATTAATACTATGCAATTCTAAAATCAAATTCCACTGTATAAAAGTAAAGATTTACAACAATCAACATATTCAGGTTCTGAATATCATCGTAAGTGCTAACAAATAAATTTATTAAAACTTAATGATATTAAAATAATATCATTTAATAATAATCCACCACATTTCTTAAAATAAGAAATTGGAAAGAATAATAATTATCACATTCAATTTATACTTATAACAATGCTGCATCGATTTCCAAGTTAGTATTTTGTTTTCATTCTTTATTTGAGTAATCGCACACTCTGTAATTTTATTTCCTTGTTACAAATTATTCAAGGAACTAGAGCTGAAAATAGTTGAAAGTAATACTGATAAAAAAAATCCATGGAAGGAGAAATCTCTTCACGGTAGATACACTATATGGCCAAAAGTATCCGAACACCCTTCCGACAAAGTGGATCGGGCAGGTCAGGAAGTTTGATGCGTCATCGGACGCTATAAAAGAACTTGGGCAGTCACAATTCTGCGTTCACGTGAAAATGTGTAAGTAAGGTGAGCTCAGTAATTTCGAATGTGGCGTGGTAATCGGATGACACCGTTGTAGGAAATCAGTTCCTGAAATTGCGGACATGCTGGATATGCCGAAATTAATTGAGTGATGTAATTGTAAAATGAAGATGTCGAGGAAGTGAAACGACAGCTGCACGAAATGGTAGACCGAGAAAACTGACTGATCGTCAGTCGTAGCCGTCGAACCCTGACGAGAGTAGGGAATAAAAATGCAAATCTTCGTGGGGAATGATGACGACGGAGTTTCAACATACGTGGAGCATTGTCGCTAGCAGCAGGACTTTTCGCCGATAGCTAAACTACTTGGTTTCCACGGCCGTGGAGCCGCTCACAAGCCGAACATCTCCGCCGTCAATTCGAGGCGTCGGTTGCAATGGTGCAAGTTCACCGCCATTGGACTATGGAGGAATGAAAAAACGTTCTGTGGAGTGATAAATCTCGCTTCACGATCTGGCAGTCCGACGGACGCATATGGGTTCGGCGAACGCTCCTTATCGTACTGCATTGTGCCAACTGTTAAGTTCGGTGGCGGCAGCATAAAGATGTGGGTGTTTTAAGTGGTTCGGCCTGGATCCCTTAGTTCCTGTGACAAGCAACAGGAACTCTGTGAAAGATCGGGCCATTCTGGACAATGCTGCCCTTCCAACTCTGTGACAACACTTTGGGGAAGGTATATTTCTCTTCCAGCAGGTTACATCGAAACTTGTGCGGCCGTGGTTTGACGATATGGGTATTCCACAACTTGACTGGTCGTCTCAGAGCCCCAATCTCAACCCCATTGAACATTTGTGAGACGAAATAAAACGCAGATTACGTGCCCAACAACATCGCCCATCTTCCGTGGCTGGACTCACTTCATCTGTCAAGGCCGCCTGGAAGTCAGTTCCTGCGACCACCTATAAAATCTTGTGGAAAGTCTTCCCAGACGTGTACAGGTTGTCGTCGATGCAAAAAGGAGACCAACATCATATTAATACGTGCCTCAGGAACCTCCTAGTCCCGACCACGGGGTGTCCGGATACTTTTGGTCATATACTGTGTAATCATTAACTCAGCCAATCAAAGATTGCCAATGTAGCATCAAGCGCTTTGCTGACACATCCAGATCTCTACGCAAGAACTAAAGGATTCCTCTTGGCTTACCAGGGTAAAATACAAAGGATTTTCAAATACTTTTAGGAAATATATCAGTAAAAAAACAACATGCTTGATGACTTATGTAGAAGACGCCATGATGTACGTGAAACAATACAACATTTCTCGTCCGGATATTTCACATACTTAGACTACAAACACGATCAAGTAGGAAAGATTATCCATCAGAAACTTGCAAAAAAATACATGTTGATACATGTTGGTAGGACACACGACTCCTACTGTAGATAAACATCAGATACAACTTTAGTAATAGACCAGATATTATTTTAGCAAATTAAACTGATAGAATAGCCTTATTAATTATACCGAAGTCTCTACACATACAATCCTTAAGATACTCGATGTAGCTCCAAATATATACTGAGCTGCAAAAGGTAGAATTAATACTTGTAATATAATTAGGAAATTTATTTACGCCACTGTTGGAAGTGACAGACCAAACAATCGTTTCATTTTGAAGTCCATTCGTCAACTCTTTCTTCGGAATAACAAACTACAGGGATTCTTGCCTGTAGTTACTTGTCTGCCTCATTATTTGTGAAAATATAGCTAATGGACTGAACTCAGTTGTTACTTGGTTTACACGCATAGAGCTGAATATTCCGGATTTAATGTGAAACGAGCAATGATTATAATAATAATAATAAGGAGAAGAAGAATAAAAGAAGCATTATGTCCGAAGCCGTACATAATTCTTCAAAGAGCCATAGGTTAATTACCTCTTTGTAAATTATTGTTTGAAATATATAGAAATTAGAAGTTTCGAAAAGACCTAAAAGGATAACGATAATTAAAAGGCTTTATGATTTACTATAAAATTAAAATTTCACTATTTTATAAAATTGATATTTTTGGATTTTTTTTTTTGTAAAGGAATAATCTTATGTAATAAATTAAAAATTCATGAATGCACTGCGTTTGAATATTTTAAATGTTGTGAATGAAACAACTTGTGCCTAACAAAATTACTTTTAAATATTTATCCTTGAGCTCTTCATTAAAACACTGTAGATATTTAAGAAACTTGTATAGAAATTACGCTAAATAAAAGTTGCAAATTCGATGTCTCGATTTTCATTAAATTTAATGAGTTTCATATTCTAAAGCTTTTCCTCATCAGAAGTTTCGAAATTTTTACGACTTCACCGATGTTCAGAAATGACGACTGTTTTACACTGAATCTATCCTATTCATTCAAAATCTTCCCTCAGCAATATTATTGAAAAGCTTATTAGGATAAAAACTTCTTATCCTAATCATGCGGGATATAAAATGGCCAAATGAAAAAAATGTGTGATATTTTAATTGCAGCCTCGTTTTTTATCTAATGAATCTGCTGATTCTGCTTTATTGGCATAAACGTGCATGATGCAAAACATGATTGAATTTCCTCGAAAATAGTAGCATATAAATAGGAACGAAGAAAGACAAATTCACCTCTTCCACAATGAGTACCATCCTCAGACTCACCCTCATTCTCCTGTTTGTTTCTGCTACTTGCGCCAGTGGTAAGTATAATCTTTTACATATGAACATTCCATATTTTTTTTATTCTTCTTCTTCGTTATTCACATTTCATACGCTCCATTTAAAAATGTTTAATTCATTTGCAAATTTTCTCTTCGTTGTTTATTAAATGTCCTGACTGGGAGTAGGTCTAATGTTCTGCTGGTTCTGATTTGTCGATTGGTTGTTTCTTATGCAAAATTGTAAGTCAGAAAAATTTTGGAAAGTTTAGTAATAAGAAACACAAAGAACAAAAATTTAAATAGAAATGATGGGATATGTAGATGATCGATTAATGCAAATTCCTAAAGAACTCGTAAATGTGAATCCTGTTTCAAGAAATACATCTCGGATAGTAAAATTTGAAGAATCAACTTAATAATTTTAAAGAATCTACTCAAACATTTATTATACTAATTCAAAACAATTGTGTTGTAAAATCTGAAGTTATTATTGTGTCATAAGTTTTTAAATTTGTTCTAACAATTAAGCATAACATAATATATCTATGCATCTACATATATATCGAACATATATATCGAACGGGCAAAACTCAAAGCAAGCCCTTCGAGTTTCGCAAAGCAAAGATTTCAATCAATCATTTGCAATTTAGAGAATATAGAATATAAGAATAAAATTAAGTTATATTACACCTATAAAGCCAGACATTGATGTGGAATTTGAAAAATGCCAGTACAAAGACTATACCACTGTTTCTGTGAAGATATGGCCAATTTATCCTCATGTCATCAGCGGCAAAATTTAGGAACAATTTAGAAAATAAAAACGCAATATTCTAAGATCTTGCTCTTTTTTCTCTTTTTTATTTATTTTTGTTATTTTATTATTTTTTTTTTTTAGTTAGTAATAAAATCTGTTAGTATTTAAATTTTAAAACTAAATAATCTTAAATAATAAATAAGTAATAAAGGCAAAGTCATCTATTTTTATTTTAGACGAGCTGTGGCCCGCGGTTTCATCCCCGTTAAAGTTTGATTATACATATCTGTTTCATATACATTATGAGTACATAACTAAAAGGTCGGCTCTCGTCGTGCGGCCAACTCGCCTCGACCCAGCCGCCGCACCCGACAGTTTGCTAGATTGGTTGACGTTTATGCTTACTGCTCCGCTCCTATTGGTAGTAGCGTGATGTTATGTAGCCTATAATCTTCCTCAATAAACGGGCTATCTAAAGCAAAAAGAATTTTCCAAATCGGACTGGTAGTTCCTGAGATTAGCACGTTCAAACATACAAACTCTTCAGCTTTATAATTTTAGAATAGATTATTTAGTTGTCAAATTTAAGTACTAACAATACCAAGAATATTATTACTATCTAAAAATAAAAAAAAAGTAACTAAAAAAGAGAAGAAAGCGGCAAGGTCTTTGAATATTGAGGTTTTGATTTCTAAATTGTTTCTAAATTTTGCCGCTGATGACGTGAAGATAAATTGGCCGTATCTTCACAGAAAAAGTGATGTGGTCTTTGTATTGCCATTTTTCAAATTCAACAGCACTGTCCGGCTTTATCATATATAAATGACATTAAATAGAAACTCCCAACATTGTTATTTTACAAGCTTAAAAAAGGAAGAGCAGAAATAGCCTTCCGAAAATTCGCAAATGAATTAAAATATTTTTAAATGTAGTATATGAGTATATCTTTTACTTGAAGACGTACTTACGTAAAAAAAAAACACACACACACACCAAAACAGTATCTTCCTATCTAATTGAATATTAGTAGTTTTTTCGGAAACTCTTGAGAAGCGTGCAAAGGTCATCCGCTATTCTGAGGTCAACCAAAACTTATATTTAGGCTGGATTGTAAACAGTGAGATTTTTTGAAGAAATCCGGGATTCTAAATTAAATGCGAAAAGAAAAGTATTAGTTATTAAATATTTTGTCTCTTGACTTTCAATCGAATGAAATGAAAATTTATCAAACAACGTATAAAATATTTTTCTTTCTCAAAACCAATCTTATAAAAATGATATAGAATTGAATATACAGTATGAAATCCGATAATTATTTTTTTAAAAATTGTTTAAACTCTTTTCGTTGTTTAAGCTAAGAAAACATAAGTTCCGATGGACCACTTGAGGATAGGCGGGGCTTCATAGTTCCAAAATATCCCACCAGTCTACTTTTTGGCTTGTGGGATAAACAAAGCCATGTGCTTCGTTTTAACCCTAATAGATATAGAGGCTGAACTAAAAGATTTGATTTGGATGTAACGATTGTAAGCCTTCCAAAATTTTCAGATTGGATATAGAGTTGATTATCGCCTATTGAAGAAGACGACAGCAATATATTTTCAAAGAAGAATATAATTTAATGGATCACTTGAGGATAGGCGGGTCTTCGGAACTAACATTAAAAAAAATTATTCATCATGTGTATTTCCGTATAATAGTAAAAATAGACCATACACACAAAAGAAATCCAACAAAAAAAGCTTAAAAATAACAGGTTTCGGGATAATCTCCCATCATCAGATTACAATATAAAAAATACAAAATCGGAACCTACACGTCCCGAGTAAAACTTAAAACAGCATAAGAACATAAAAATTTTTCAAAATAGTAAGTTTAACAATGCTAATGTTACAATTTTAACAAACCAATGGATTAAAACAATAACAGCAATATAGGAATTATAACTAATAATGACAACATTTCATCTCATTTAATACCAAGAGCATTAAGAATAGAAACCTAAGTATTGTAATATTATTTTTATATTGTAATCTGATGATGGGAGATTATCCCGAAATATGTTATTTTTAAGCTTTTTTGTTGGATTCCATTTGTGTATTTGGTCTATTTTTACTATTACATTAAAAAACTTTATCTTTAAGATTTGCTTTAACATTCATTTTATCGAATGAAAGCTGAAGATAAAGAAGATTTTAGAATATTAGTAGAATTATAATGAATGAAGAACCTTGGGAGATTATGATAAATTGAAAAAAAAATTCAATAATGAAAACCAAGGTGGATCCACAACTTCGTAAAAGTTATCAAAAGTCAATGATTTAATATTCATCTTCAATATAAAAGATTTTTGCCTCTGATGTTTTCTTTACCTCTTAAAGTTCCCTCATTTCTTTCATAGATAGAATTGTTTAATAATTACATTGTTAGTTTTAAAAAAAAATAGAAAACTAATATTAACATGTAGTTCAAAAAATATATTTTTGCAAGTATACAGTACATTTACTTGTTATTCATAATGAAATTAACTTTTGCATAAAGCTTATAACTAAAAAGGCAAGTTTACAAACTATTTATCGGGAATTCTGTGAAGTTTTAAAAGTACAGGAAGATCACACATCATATCCACTGGATTCTTTTTCTTCCATTTTTTCTCTATGTTTTATATTATTAATCAGCATGGTGGCAAGCCCAGTTGACAGAAATTTTTTTCGAACATTTCTATACACCCTTCCAAAACGCTATTATAGATTTTTGTCTTCATTTCGTAATATCACTTAATATTTGATTAAAAATTGTTTCAATATAAAATCTTTAGAACTGAATTTTCAGAGGACTTTTTTTGTTTCTTAAGAAACAGAAGACAAATTCTTAATCAACTGTAGCGTAAATTAAACTTTAGAGAGTCTGTAAATGAAAAGTGAAATTAAACTTTAGAGTAAAAAAACAAACAAAAAACATCCTACATTGAGTGATCCTTCAGGCCACGATCCTTTCAGGTTTAAATACAAATAGCTAAAAAAGAAAGCTTCGTGTTAAAGTTTCAAACATTTCGACCAATGGGCCCAGAGATGATAAACAGCAACGGAAAAATTGCAGTATCATTTTATTAATGTTCTTAGTACATTGACATTTCGATTTTTAATTATGATTTAGGCAGTTTTCAGATGAGTATATCAAAAACTACTAAAATTAATAAAAAAAAAAAGATGCAATTATCGTGAATGTTCTTTTAAGTGAGCATTTCAAACTAAACTATGGAAACCATTCACATTCCAATCTATTGAGAAAATTGTTTAAAATAGCTAGTCACATTAAACTATGTAAGAAAGACATTAGCCGAAGAATATTAAAGCTTGGGAATCCTTATAAAGAAATGGCACCACTGTCATTGCAAAATATATTAATCTGTTCACATAACATAAGCTTTATAATAAACGGTTTTTTTAAGAACTTCAGGACAGCTGTTTCGTTCTCATGACGTATCAGTAGAATATTAGAAAGCGAAATGGACGATGGTTGCCAAATTATGAAGACAAATTATCAATTTTCACTAACTATCATTCAAGAAAGGTTTTTTTTTTTAATTTTTCTGTATCCTCTGGATCCCCAAGCGTTACACAAAAGCAATTAGAATTTGGCGTATTTCAGCTGAATATGTAATACAATGATATTTCTGACTTTCAGAGTATGACTACGTCCATGTGGAACACGTACACGACCGCACTGATGGTTTTGATCTCAGGATGAAAGCATTTGGACAGGAATATAATCTGAAACTGAAACACCAACCCTCGGCATTAAGTCACAATTTGAAAATACTCTCCATCAACAATGGCAGAATTGAAGAAAAACCTTATCAGGTAAATAATAACATATTAAGCGAAATTTAAAGGTTAAAAGAAATCAACCGACTGATCTTTTGATGAAGTCATATCATTCGTATTAAAAGAACTTTTCATTCAGATTTTTTCAATTTCGAAACTTTCAATTAAAAGTAACATTCAATTAAAAGAAACTTTCAATTATAAGTAACATCAAATAATATTGTGAGAAATTCAATTTTTCTTCGTGGTAAAATTAAATCAAAATTAGCTTCAAGGCTTTGAAATATTTATTTTTTTATTTTTTTTGTTCATTGAAACTGAAAGTTAAAAGTATGTTCTTTTGTTATGTGTGTGCACGAACTGAAACAATGGATGTGTTGAATACAGCACGAATGTATGCGTTCAATTGTTGATAGTAGATGGTAAAAATGGCGTTACGATAACAAACTTGAGACTAGCAACGATGCTAAGTTTTTATAATTGAAATCGGATAAGTCCATATCCGATAGTGCAATGGATTAGATTTGAGTTAAAGCGTATCTTGTGTTCAATTAAAGGAAGATGGCCTTTAGTATTAAATGAGTGAGAATTACTTGTAGATTTAAGTTAATTCTTGATAACTGGCTAAACCTAAAAGGATGGAATCCCAAAGAGAGGTTACAACTTGGAAAGCGACCAACGCCAACGATGACCTGTTGACCGAAGTGGAATACAGCAAGGTATTATCTTCACCTTTAAAGTGGGTTGACGAATAAACTGATGAATCGGCGCTGGAAGTATTGTAAGTAAATTTTACTACTTACCTCGTCCATCTAGGATTTGGAAGAAAGCCAACTTATAAGATTCGAACATTTGAGATGAAGTTTTTCCAAGAACAAAACAGAATAAATGTTAAAGAACTTTAATATTGAAACACAACAAACAGATGAATACTTTGTTCGTGAATTGCAGAAACTGTAACGTTATTTATTTCAAGTAAAATTATTATTGCTAGGAATTATCTAATTCAAAAGACATGAAAGATAGCTTCGACGAATGTAAAGAACTGTTGAGCTAAAATGTTTTAAGTTTTCACACAAGAGTATTTGTGATAATTAGCAAGGGATTTGCTATCAAAGACTATTTTGAAGAAAAACAAGAACTATCAAATTGAAGTATTCGTGTGATCTTACCAGAAAGTTTAAAATGTTTAGTAAAGGCTTTACTATTAGAATGTTAAGTTAAAATAGGAACAAAAAAGTTAATTTAACTTAGTCATTCATTCCAATACAATCCTGTTAGCACACACACGGTGAATATTATAGATAACCATTACATACAAGTACAAAGACAAATGGGATATCAGAAAGTTCAGTGCATTAATGTGCTTATGCATTATATTAAACTTTAGTTAATTTCACTTATGGTGGAAAGCCATTTTGTCAATGTTTGTAACTTGAATAGTTGAAGATAAGAAGATTTCTAAATGAACTTTTAAGCATTAAGGAAAAGAACTCTAATTGATGGGAAATCAATTTAATTGAACTTTAAACTGTCAGATACAACAGTTTCATATCTTGTAGTTATTTTGTTTTTATAAAACATGTTAAGTCCATGCCAGTTTACTGCTTATTTACTTTTTAACTCACGCTGACAAAATTCACTTTGCTAAACCAGTACAGGCAAATAATTCAATTAATTGCCGCTTGAAATTTGTTGTGCGGATCCAAGGTAACAATTATTATTATTTATCCCACAAATATTTTTTAAAAATATATTAAATTACATTTGAATTTCTAATATCTTTATTTATTCTGCAATTCTTTCTTTTAAAGTTCTGTAAATTAAATAAATAAGGAATTAAATTTAGTTTAATTAAAGTTTAAAGTTTTGTTGTAGTCTATGCCTTCCCTTTGGGTATATCCGCACACAACAAGTCTTGCTTTTCTTTTCAGTATTTTTCCGTGATCATCTAACTTATTGCGGAAAATCCACTGTGTGCTTAATGGGATCTTGTGCTTCGAAACGATGACTTCTTCCCAGGTCTCATGTTCCAGAATATTCTTCAACTAATGGTTGATGGCTTTTACCCACTCGGAAGATTGTCCTCCATTGATGGCTTCAGAGTACGATTTAGGTTCTTCGTTGATAGATACCGCATATATCTTTTTTCACCTTTCCGGATCTTAACTTCATAGTTGGCACATTATCATCCTCCTCCTGTGAACTAACACTGTCAGTTGAATTGTCTTGATCTTCTTCATGATCACTTCTTACGCCGTCATCATCTTCATTTGATGAATCATCTTCGTCATCTTCACGTTCTTCACTAAATAACGATGTGTAGTCGTTATCACACGTCATCTTGACATTAAGTAAGTCCGCCCCGAATTTGCTTTCGTCAACGTACGCATTTCGCGTTTCGTAAATCTTGTTTCTTTCTGGATCTAAAATCCTGTATCCACGGACCTTTTGTGAATAGCCAATCAGTATACCCTTCCAGCATTTACTAAGGAATTTGTTCCTTATCTGGACGTTAGGTTTCTTCACATACACGGTGGACCCAAACTTCCCCAGGTGTCTCACGGACGCTTTACGATAATTCGGAAAGGTATTGTCTTGTTGATGCCTCTATGTGGTGATCTGTTGATGATATAGTTGGCAGTTTCGACTGCATGAGGCCAAAAACTTACTGGCAGTCTCGACGACTCAGCATTGTTCTTGCCATCTCTTGTAAAGTACGATTCAACCTTTCCGCTACATTATTCATCTGTGGGCTGTAACGAATAATGGTGAACGATGCCCTTACTTCTAAAGTAAGATTCCAGCTCTTGGTTGTGATACTCCTTGCCTTGATCTGACTTGAAGGCTTACAGTTTTCTATCCGTTTGTCGCTCAACAAAGGTGATGAAGTTCTTGATGACATCACACGTCTCTGTTTTGCTTTTGATGAAATAAACAAAACTTCTTCGACTGAAGTCGTCGACTATCGTGAGTACGTATTTTGTCCCTTTGATGTTAGCAATTTCCACCGGTCCGAATAGGTCGGAATGTACCAAATCTGACACCAGAGCTTGTGATTTTGTTTAGAGCTCGGTGAGGAATGTTCGTGATTTTGCCTTGTTTGCAACTATCACAATTTATCTTCTCCTTGAAAGTAATCTTGTCCATACCGTTGAGGAGTTCTTTGTTGACAATTATCTTCAGTCTTCCGTCTGACAAATGCCCCAGACGATCATGCCACATTTTGAGGTGACTCAAACTTGTAGTGTTAATACTTGCTGCCTTGTTGTTCTTATCTATGATCGTTCCTTCCATGATATACAAATCATTCTCCAGGCACGCTCTCATCATGATCTTGGTTTTGTTATTCTTTACGATGTACTCTCCTCTTCCTACAATCTGAGTATAATCGCCGTTGTCCAATCTTCTGGCTGAGATTAGGTTCTTATTTATTGACGGGACATAGAGTAGGTTGTTAATGGTCCAATTAACGTAGTCAATCTTATTGATCCAGGTATTGAAACGTACTTGGCCAGACCCTAAAGCGAAAACTGGCTTGTCTTGAATACCGTACACTGACATGGCTTCATCAAAAACTTAGTATTCCGTGAAGAATTCTAAATTATGGCACACATGATGTGTGGACCCGCTATCCAAAATCCATCTCGACATTTGACGAGAATAACCATCATTTGACCCGCTCTTCACTGTAACATTCGCAATCGTATCAGAGTTTGGAGGTCGACCGTCATTCGAGGTCAATTATGACACTTGAACTCTTTCTGTTTCTTCGGCTTCTTACGGTGCACGTCGTTGTCGGGTACTTCTTTGTTGTCAAACATTTCACATCGTCGACGTTGCTGACTCTTAGCTTCTCTGCATCAGACATCCTATCAACTTCCTGTATGACTTCTTCACAGACGCAATCGAAATCATTTAATATTTTTCTGGAAAGAATTCCCTGAACACATGCGTCCATTGATCTGGGTAATCCTGTTAAAAGGATACAACTCAGGTCTTTCTGTGAAAAATCACCTCCTATTAGCTTCAGTTGGTTTATAGTTAATCGCATCTGGGATATCTTTTCTGTTATCGTGTTGATATTGCTAAAGTCCGTCATGTGAAAAATCTGCCTCTTAAGTCGCATGATCTTCATATCATCGGGTTTATTGAATCGTTCCTCTAGTTCCTTTAATAATAAATATGGATTGGAACTTTCAATAATCAGTGATCCTCACACATCACTTACATGAAGAAGAATCATTCCGTACGCCCGCTCACGTTTCTCAAGGAGTTTCCTTTTCTCTTTGGCATCGGTAATTTCCTCTATTTGGGTAGCTGACATCTCAGTCGCAGTCCAAAGGCCATTGTTCATTAGTAGATATCTTATAAATGATTTCCAACTAAGGTAATTAGAATTGTCCAATATTACTCTTGCTTCAGACGCCATTTTGTAGTATCTAAAATTGACTGATCAGCGCAGTGGAAGCGTACTGGGCCCATAACCAAAAAAAATATCTGCTGGAAATCTATCTAATAAAATTAGAATTAACTTAAAGGCCCATTAACAGTATTTTCTTAAATGACATAGCAGAGTAACATCAAATAATTAGAAACCAAAATCGGCTGTTGATCTGAATTAAGACATTTCTTTATATTCATATTTAAAACATATTAAAGAATACAAGAATTAATACTGGGTATTTAACAAAGCTTACTTAGTTCTGGAAATTAAAATAGAAGTCATCTTTGAACCTCTAAAAAAATATATAGATTAAACATTACTGACTTCTAACATTCTAAGATATCATTCATCAAAATATCAACAAAATTGTCCTTTAATTAAGTTGACCAAACTATATATTAATTACATATATAACAAAATCGAAAACACATGAGTTTCATTTAATAACTTATTTGACCCTTTGAATTATTTAATATCTAATTACACTAGCTGTGCAACAACAACTTGATAAGCCTAATCTATAGCAATTGCATAATACCTAAGTGAATTAAATAATTCTCCTCTCGGAATATTCTCAATACATAAAGGTACACTTTATAATCTAACATGAGAGATTCCCTAAATACAGTTTAATGCCTATATAGTTCATAGCTCGTATTCATAAAGCTAATCTAAGAACATTTACAATCGTTCGATACACATGTCCCTAAAAGTTCAGAAATGTTTGTCTGTGTTTCTTCAATTAAAACTGGACGGATTTCTTGCTGCCGAATCTTATCCACACGGACCGAAGATTACAATAAGAAAGGTTTGTCCTACCTTGTCAGAAGCAAACACGGAACTCCGCTTTATACATCTCTGATTATCTTGCATGGAAGACCACATTCGATTCCGTATGTCTTACCAACTGGACCTATTCATTGGTATCGATACGCCTGATTCGCCCTGATTTCGTAATTCCCTGACTTGTTATGTGATACCCCTTTGAGCTTGATTTCATATTCCATTCATGAAATCGGTAAGGACTTTCGAGTCACATAAATACCTTGGATTGGAGCCGTAAGCCTAACTCCTTAGCAACAACGCCACATAGGCCGAACGTCGCTGTCTTACCAAGATCGCTGTTTTTCTAAAAGATGCTGTCTTTCCAAAAGATGGCTTTCTACCATCTTTTCTCATAAATTATCAGTGGGAAAATCAGAACCGGCCACATCACTTGATAAACGATTTCATCAAACTGTCATTGTCGCTAAGCAACACACTAATTAACTAGCATGCAGAGACATCTCGTATTAGATTTTACAACATTTGACCAGCGCCGTGATAAAACCTTTAAATCAATTGGCATTATATAAACATTACTCTTACATTAAAAAAATAACAAAACTCATCGGGGAAGGAAAAAAATAAACAAACAAATCTACCTTTGATAATTCACTACAATCCGGACGTTAAAAATCCGGAGCGTCGATAATCCGGATTCAATTCCGGTAAAAAAAAAGTTGAAGTGAAGACATACAGCTAAGTTGAACAGGAAGTGACAGGAAGATTCGATCTGAAACGGAAGCGGAAATTATTTCCGTAGGCGCCAAGCGAACAAAACAATGCTAACTAACCGGTAATGTTTAACGGTTTTTGCAAGTTTTCTTTTTGTTATGAACTCAAACGACCTTTTTTGGTTCTTTTTGAAAATCGGGACATTTTGATAATCCGGACAGGGTCCGGTCTCAATTAATCCGGATTATCAACGCTCTACTGTATTTGGATTAAATGAAATGTTTGATTGCTGTTAGGATTTACCAGTTTGGCCTAGGCCGAACTAGTTTGCCCTGAAATCGGGTTTGGCCTGTAACATATGTGCATAGTAATTTACAATTTATAGTTAGAATAAAATCCATAGAATATATATAGAATATATATATTTATAGAATCCATATAGTTAGAATGAAATCGCAGCAACGTGATGGCCCCGAGAGCGATGAGAAAGGACAAAAGAACGCTCAGAATCGATAGCCATGACAGTGCTACGGCCTCTGCGAAATCCTAATTGATCAGAAAAATAATTAAGCTTTTCAAAATATTATTATTATTATTATTATTGATAAATTTATCAAGCACTTTGCCGATGACCGTAAGAATACAAATTGGTCTATAGCGACCATCATCTTTCGGAATAAGAACTACCCTGGCCAATTTCCATATTTTTGGGAAGATACCACTTCCAAGACACTTATTAATGAGAGAAACCCAGATTTTTCCTACGGCCATAAGAATATACGGAAGAGCACGAGCTAGTATCATATGCGATCCCTTATCACAAGGTCCATTCTCTCCTACTATTTTTGCATGTTTTCAAACTTGAAAACTTTTTCAGTTTGTTGCTTAGGATTTTTGAGGGTGGACAAAAACATTTTGTTCTGATTCTACTTCGCAATCGTTTCTCCATGAATCCCATTTCGATTTACAAAGGGCCCGATGCTTGCTTCCCTCCATTTCTGTTCAATAGCATGTTTCCCATGTGGATCCTGAGATCTAATATATTTCTTCCAAAAACTCTTGTCCTTGCCCTAAGTCGTCTCAAATTAATCTACCACCATCTAGGTTCCTCTCTATTCTTCACCGCAGTCCTCCCAGGAGGAATGGCTTCGTCGCGTGCCGTTTTACGCTGTCTGGAATCCCCATGCTACATTGTCACAATTACGATCATCAATAATACTCTGTAAATATTCAACATTTTTTCTCAAATAATCAACAAATACATTCCATCTCGCAGCTTTCAAACAATAAGACCAACTGATCGAAGTAGAAACAGGACCAAGCTCAAAAGAAATCTGGCGATGGTCACTGTCTAAATAATCCTCGCAAACTTTCCAACCGGAAACACTCAGCCCCTTTGTGAAACACAGAATTATCCAACTTTTACCATTACATGTAAAAAAAGTTGGAATAGATTCACTATAATATAAATTATGACGTAGAATTCTTTCCTATTTGACTTGAAAGTCTATACTTATTAAATGACTTTTAAAAAAGATCTTTAAAAAAAAGATCGATTTTTAAAGGAAAAAAAAGATAACTGATAAAATTTCCAGATTAATTTCACAAAAAATTAATTCTGCTCGATATAATGAGTTCGATACAATGAACCTTTGTTTTATTTAACTTTTAAAATAAGAATATTTTTTAAAATAAAATGATAGAAACGTATAGCAACTTTTCGGTGCAAAATAGTAAAATGATACAGTAGTACAAATTCTGAAGATTTCTTACACCACTATTCTATCCCAGAAATTTAAAAGTGTTTTCTTTTCGTTTTATGATGATTACTAATAAAAATACCTACAATTTAGATAACTTATTTTTTTTCTTCTTCTTAGCATTGAATGAAGTAATTTTCATTTAATTTATATACTGCTTATTGATATTTTTTATAACCTTATAAAATATATTGCTATAATACTTATTTTTCGTTATGTAAATTATATAGAACAACACGTTTAACGTGCGGAAAAATAATTTACATTACAATAAAAAACATACACGCACAAAAGAAAGGAATCACTGATTTCTTTTTTGGAATTTCGATACCGGGAATTCAGAACAACTGTTTCAGGCTTCCTAGATGGATTCGCCCAGTATCTTACAGTCATTGATCCCAAGAAATATTTAAAGGAAACAAAAGTCAACAAGAAAATGTCCCTTCATGAAATGAAATGTCCATGACAAAAAAACAACAATATTAAAAATAAGAATAAAAAAGGGCAGAAATTTAATCCCAAAAGAAATGCCAAGAAATTGCTTTTTTTGTTGTGATCCTATTGTGATAAAACACTTTGACTTGACCATTTTATTGCATTTAACTATTTTAACGCTGTACATTTATTATCCCCATATTGTTTTCCATCATACAAGGCTGTTTTTAGTTACATTGGCTGTGATCATCTTTATTGCGATTAAGTTTGTCGTAATAAATGTGTATCCTACCTGCCAAAGTGATTTACGAAATATTGCATTTTTTGATGCGGCTTTTAACCCCCGAGCTGTTGTCAAGTCCATTTGCGTAAATTCTCACTAAGCTCATTGCATTTCTCATCCTTGCAATAGGTAAAATAATGAAGTTTCAAGCAGAAACTCGATTTCAAGTTGGAAGACTTCCCTTGTAAGACTTAACTTCGAATTGAATTAAGTGTTCAGACTTCTTTCTTTTGAATGTTCACTTCAATATTATGTACTTCATTACCGTAGACTCTATGAATAAAGGAAATAAAATCATACAAAAAAAAATGAGAAAAATTGAAGTGAAGTTATGTTCAAGATATGTTATCTTCAAGATATATCTTCAAATGAAATTTCAAATCTTCAAAACAGTGATAATTATGTTAAGATGCAAAAAAAAAAATGTTGTTTTTGATTAGTAAAAATTTTTTGAAGCTTGTTTAGCTGCAGTGTCCGCTTCTTCTAAAATAAGTAACAATGAGAGTTTTATTGTTAATTAATATACAAACATTTTAATGAAATTTATTATAATTTTGACTTTAAAGCAGCTGTGTGCTTCATAAATATATTTATTAATGGTCACACCTTATTTAGGTAATTTAGGCATTTTTTTAACTTTAATGCCTTTAGAAAAAAAATCATTGAGTTGTCGGTTGTCGGCATAAGAATTCCTTTTATTAATTTATTGTAATGTATTTTTTTGTATCATTTTTTTTATGTTTGGGTTTTGTTTTAGTTTGAAGCTGTTATTTCATTTTCTACTTGTATTCTTAATGGCTTTTGCAGTGAGACCTTATTATTTACTGGTGCTCCCCTCAACTAATGATCGCCAATTAATCGAAAAACAGCTGTTCTGGGATGTCACCTAATAAATGCTTGGTGTAACACCTTATTATTTATGATATTTATAGTTACCTATAACAAATTGGACTTTGCTGCTTTTCAAAGACCTTTCAAATAATAATTTTAAGTAAAATTGATTTTTTTGTTCCAAATTTAAAAGCTTTATAATGATACAATATTTAAACATAATACCTAGGTAAATACTAAAAATGATACAAGATACATCTTCTTCTTATCATTGCTATAATTTGCAGTTTTATTTCTTTTAAC
This sequence comes from Thereuonema tuberculata, assembly GCA_023159025.1. Taxonomy (NCBI): domain Eukaryota; kingdom Metazoa; phylum Arthropoda; class Chilopoda; order Scutigeromorpha; family Scutigeridae; genus Thereuonema; species Thereuonema tuberculata. Next base: position 66,321,500 of record JAFIDM010002131.1, on the reverse strand, counting down.
TGCTTTATCAGGCCTTTTCACATACCTAGAAAACACTCTGTAATGTATAATAAAGAATCTGGTAACAATACAGGAATGTTAATGACATCATGATAAACTTTATCATGATGTTATTAACATTCCTGTATTATTATCTAAACTTTATCATGAAACAATATTATTAACATTCCTATATTATTATGTAAACTTTATCAAGATGTTATTAATATTCCTGTATTATTACCAGATTCTTTATTATGTATTACGAAGAGTTTTTTTCTATGTATATGAAAAGGCCTGATGAAGCAGATAAAAGAAATAAAACTGCGAAATATAGCAATGATAAGAAGAGGATGTATCTTGTATCATTTTTAGTATTTACCTAGCTTTATAATGAGTTTCTTATTCGAAATTTAATTTAATGATCTGTCATTAAAGTATAGAATGGATTTCTATTCACAATTTCTTGATTTCTCTTTCAGGGAGAGATTTCAAAGCTGTTTGTGGATTCTGAAACGAAAACAGTTCTTCATGTGGATAAATCAGAAGATAATCTGAAACTGGTAAATGTTTACTGATCAATAATAATTGCTATTGATTTGAAATAATAATACGTTGGAAACAACTTGAAAAAGAAAAATAACTGATTTTATTTCAAATATCAGTTATTTTCTGTTTTGAGTTGGTTCCAAAGTTAAGTGACCTGTATCTATTTTGAGCCTTTTAGTCTGGAAAATTGGATATATAATGAAAATTTTTAATCATCTTGCTTTGAATGTGGTCGCTAAAGTTATTTTTTGTTTAGATAAAAAGTTATAAAAGATCCTTTAGAATCATGTTTCTGTATCACTGTAGTCTGTATCTATGCATATTTCAATTCGTGGTTAAAAAGTGTTAATTTATTCAGCTTTATGATTAATAATATAGCCTTACATTGCTAAAAAGCCCTGCTTCCTGTTTCTAAGTGATGTTATTTCCATTTTTTTTTTTCATTTATGCTTTATTCATTTTTGCAGGAAGGTGTTTTGTCTTCAGACATTTCCCTGCTTCCAGCCCAAGGAATCCGCACTAACACACCAGCTATTGCATTTCGAAAAACCAAAGAAAATTCGACTTTCTCCTGTAACGGTAATGGTTACTTCATTTTATTGAACACCATTATTTGAAGTTAAAACTTTTAGTAAAACGTTTAGTTTAGTGATATGCATAATATTTAGCTCCTTTCAAAATGATAATGGATATTCATTCCCCTGGTTTATTTAATATTTTATTTAAAAAACTCCATCTTTTTTGATATATTTCATTTATTATCGGTGATATTTCGCGGAAATAGTATCTTTCCGCTTTTTCAAACCTTTTTTAAACAACAAAGAGTAACTTCCATCAGTATTTCTTAATACTGATACTGGTATGTATAATACAGATATATTATTGTTATAATAATGAAAGACTTTTAACAAAACCAATTATTATCGACAATGTACCAAAATAGTTTTAACAAAACCAATTGTTAAAAACTTACATAACTCTTTATTGAGAAAACAAAAGAACTCCATCTTGGCTATATTTCGAAAGTCTCAGCGACCTTTCTTTTACGAGCCTTATACCTTAGGGAAAAGAAACATCGTCTTCTTCCCCAAATAATAAAAAATAAATTAACTATTAACAATCATAAATTTGGAAAAATTCGTAACAGAACGAAAAAACATGACATGCACCCTACATTATTACAATAAAACGTGCCATGCTCATTCAAAAATAAATAAATAAATTGTCCTTTTTCTTGAAATAAAATAATAAATTGTCCTTTTCTTCCAAAATCTGATGTCTAAATTGAAGAAAATAAATTGTCTTTTCATTTAAAACCAATGTCCAAATCGAAAAATAAATATTGGCTACGAAATTCCATCCTCAAACAAAATCATTCGTCTTCAAATAAATTTATCTTAGAAACTCCATCTTCATCAACACTCCAGTTCTTTGAAAAATTATCTTTGAAGAGAATCCATATTCTTGAAGAGAATCCATATTCTTGATCGTTAATTAGCAAAAAATTAACAAAAATACTCCAAGTATTTTTTTGTTAATTTTTTGCTAATTTGAGAATTGAATCTCGGGTGAAGA
>JAFIDM010002131.1:66295534-66315348 GCA_023159025.1 Thereuonema tuberculata | reverse complement strand
TTTAATCTTTGCTGTAGTCCTGTTCCTATTCTTTAGCCGTTGTCATGTTACTTTTAAATCAGTTTTAACTAAATGTAAATGCAACTATAATTCTGACTTTTGGTCGCTAGTGGTGAATTATTATGCAAATATGTATTTAATATAAACAGTCGCAGCAGGAATAGATCAGGACGTTTGCGAACGCCTAGCAGTTTTTCCCTGAAACTCTGGAGGTTAGTTTTTAATTTTGCCGGCATCCGTTCCGGTGCGTTCCGATTTTAGATATCTAAAACGCTAGTATCCTTTATGGAAACAATTAATTAGCAGATTTTCCCGGAAACCTTACTTCTAAATTCAATATATCGGGTGATTCATAAAGTATTGGAAAGTACTCGTGGTTTTCACAGCCCAATATATTTTAAACCACTGCTCATAAAAATCTGAAACTTTTTATAAAAAATCAAGCATATAAGTTATATTTTCATGTTATTATTTATTCATTATTATTGAAATTCATTTTATTTGCGTTCAAACACCCCCAATAAATCGAAATTATTATCCAAAAACATTATTCGACTGTCTCCCAAAAACCTCATTTGGCAGAATGCATTTTCAAAAAAATAACGGTTTTTTTATTTTTTTTTTAAATTAAACAAACGAATTAATGACAAAAGTGTTTAGATTAAATTTTTCTAATTATGTTTCTGTATCATTTGAATATTCGATCCAGACTTTTAGAGTTTAAACAACATCACAACAGTTATTTAAATATGTGATATATTGGGGGTGTTTGAACGCAAATAAAATGAATTTCAATAAAAATATGAAAATATAACTCTTATATTTTGACGATTTTATATAAAAAAGTTTGAGATTTTTATGAGCAGTATTTGAAAAGATATGGAGCTGTGAAAACCACTAGTACTTTCCAGTACTTTATGAATCACCCGGTATATTAAATCAATAGGCGTTTTGCAAACATCTAGGTAAATGGCTACTTGGAGAATAATTTCTTTTCTGTTACTGGAGTTATTTTCGGATATCTTGAACAAAATTACAATTTCTATCTTGTATTAGAACAAAACCTTTTTAGCCTTTATTTCTGTAACTTTATTATATAACTTTATATAACTTTATTCAAAGGTTACGGGAACATTTAATGTACTTACAGGATAACAAACTGGATATGAAATTCAAAAGGAATCGTGTAAAAAAAGTTTAAAAAAGAAGGCATTTGATTAATCATTCCGTTGAATTTTTTGATAAAAGAAATTGGAAAGCATCTCTCATAAAAACACCTGGTATAAAGTCTGTTATTATATCTTTTAATTTGTTACACTTGTCTTTGAGATTCCTTTAATAATATTATTATTTTTCTATTGTTTTAGTTATTTCTACTCCAATGATGATGAGTCCCCAACTGAACACTAGAGAAGCCAATCTTCCGGTACCAAACGTTATTCAGCCAGAGTTGTTCGTTATAGTGGATTACAAAAATTTCAAGCAAATGGACTTCGACGAAAACAAACTCATCAAATATTTGTCTGTAATGTGGACCACGGTAAGTAATTTCAGTCCACAAATTAAGGTTTTACATTTTATTAATTTTACCAAGTTAATTTTTCTGAAGAAATGAAAAGATGTTTAAAAAGTTGAAGAAATTCTAATGATTGAAGAAATTCTAATGATTTGGGTTTTTCCATCTAAAGATAGTCCTTGACTTACGATGGGGTTACGTTCCAATGAATCAGTCGTGAGTCGACACTGCAGTGCTTATGAGTAATATTTCAGTAATTATACATACAGTGATGTGAAATTTGAAAAATGACAAAAATCATATCACTGGTTCTACTTTTGCCACTTATGCCGCTGATGACGTAAGGATAAATTCTCCGTATCTTCACGGAATAGTGATGTGATTTTTGTATTAGCATTTTTCAAATTCCAGAAGGGTTTTGCCCGTTCGATATATAAGCGATAGCAGAGCGAAAGAAAACAACCCTAAGATTTTGTTGGAAATCCAATGAGTCCTACCTTGGCAGCAAACTTCGTACAGTGATAGTTCGCAATACAGAGAAACCATAAACAATAGCGCATAACAATAAACAGCACATGCATATATCAATAACTAAATGTTCTTTATAGCTGTCAAGTATTACAAATTTGATATGTTAGTATTCATATCGCTGACAACGCAATCTGTTTGTGCTCTCATGACGCTACGAGCTTTTATGTGAAGGCTCTTAAGTGTGAATGGTCCTAAGACATGAGCTGTTTTGTATAAGCTGTGTAATCTACATAAGCTTATCAGCTTTTGTTTTATAGATAATTTAAACTAGAAAATATTGAAGCAGAAGTAAATCCTTCCAGGAGTGTTAAAATGAATATGTTACTCTAAGTATAAAATTAGAGAAGTCAGATTAAGCAGACTTTGTTTTTAGTCTGCCGTCAGTTTTGATACAGAAAAATGATCCATGTGTTTCCTATTAGCTTAATACATTAACCTAATAAATAAATATGGCTATAAGTAAATGAGCTTTTAAAATTGAGCGCCCTTTTTTTTCTTTTTATTTTAATGAATTAAAATTCCTGAATTATTACAAATTTCTTATTCATTAATGACTTTGAACTAACTGATGCTTCATTATCTGTTTTCTCTGCAGGTGAACGCAATTTATGATCAAATTAAGAATCCTGGAGTAAAGTTATTGGTCACTAAAATTCTTCCAATTAAAGTAAGCATTTCCTTTGCAGTAAGGCTAAAAAGAAAGATCTAGAATTTTTTATAAATTGATTATAATTACTTTCTTTTTAATATTGAAAATTTGTACTTAATTCAATTGCTTGGATGACATAATATGCCATTCCATTTCTTAATCTAATATTAAAAAAAAAAGACAGCATACCTAAGAATAATCTGATTTTAATTTCTTTAACATTCTTTTGTTGTTAAATACATAATGGCAATAGTATTTAACAGACCACTCTAGCTGCTTACAAAAATTTAAAGAGCTCGCAAGTAGAAGCCTTATTAGAATTATAGCATTTCGAAATTTCTCTAATTAGAGTTTAAAATGGTTGTGATCTGTATCAGGCAGTACAAATGTCTGGAGGTTGAAATGATAAGACACTTTTGAATTAAGACAAAAACGAATGAAAAGTTATAAAGAAATGAAAGTACAGTAGAACTAAAGAAAAAGCAACTTGAAATGAGAAAGGAACTACAACATATTTTCTGAATAAGGAAATAAATTTTATCTTTCATATAGGATGGTAAGGTTTCTCAATGATTTCATAGCATAATACTTAATATAATAATAACAAAATAATACATGTAAAATTTACATACGACAGAGTCAATTTAGTTTAAAAGAACCTGGAAGTGCCTGTTTTTCCTAAATGTAAGATTTTTCCATTTCCGTAAGTTTGTTAATTATATTAGAATTTAACGTTTGTGTCGTTAATTATGTACTCAATAGATGATTCTCTGAATGAAGTATCGTCATTGATGTGATTGCAAGTGGCTTCATCATATCTTAATATCCTCAAAAATTATAGATTGAAAATCCTGAGATTATCATCACACATTGTGATATCATGCATTTAAACAACTACATTGCAATGATGCGTAAAGAGATTGCCTAAATTCAGCCTCAGTACTTCCAGCATTTTCGTGATTCGTTACTGGAACAATAAAAAAGTTTCGATCAGAAAACAAAATTGATGACTTCAAATCTTGCGATTAAAACCGTTAGGTTTTATTCGACAAATTGCATATGATTTGATAGAAAAATAAAATTAACCATGAAAAATCTTTCTTTATCAGCCAGATGTTTAATTGTTGGTGTATTAACTGCTTTTTTCTTCGATGCAGTTCAATTGCTGCAGTTAGACCAGCAATTAAGTAAACATTTGCCCGAAGTACAATGGGCTTCATTTGATGTTTTTCAATCTCATTTTTAAGATTATTACTGACAGAATTTGGGATCCTGTAGACAACGTTTGAGATCCAAGGTCACGAGCTTTTTTTAAAATTTTTTTCTTTCTATATGTACACCAGGTGTCCAAGAAATAACGTGAGGTGTTTGAAGCGCCATAAATTGAAAAATATTAGGCGCATCGATCTCAAACTTTGGACTGTAGGCTTGTGGGTCATAGGGAGTGCAAATCATGAGTAAAAAGTTTTTAGTTGATATAGTTACTACTGCTAGCGCTGCTCTCGGCTATGCAAATGAAGCTCTTCTTGAAAAGTCTAGCACACTACGACTTGAGCACTATTCTTCAACAAGAGCACATAAATGCCATTAACACTTATTGACCATGTTATCCCCGTGAAGTTTTATTGTCAGTTGCGTTCGAATGCCGGTAGGGCATTGAGTTAATATAGGCCTATCAGAGACATCAGAAAGTGTCGAGGGCCACTATCGATAACAAATTTACGAAGTACCCTAAGGTTCACCTGCACCGTTACAAGGGTTCGCTACAGATCGTTACTGCGAAATCAGATGTTTCCATTCCTACAGCAGCATGGTGCCTTAAAACACAATAGTGTTCATGCAAGATGGAGCTACAACGCACACATCATGTGTTGCTAGGAATGCGATTGCAGAGTGATCGTGTAATAAGCAAGCATTATCCCTATGCATGGCCCATTCGATCACCAGACATTCATTCTTGAGACCTTTGGCTTTGGGGTTATCTGAAAGATAGGGTCTATCGATGTCGGGTGCACACTCTACAGACTTGCAAAATGCCGTAAGACGTGAATATGGGCATCTGCATGATGAATTGCTCCAAAATTTTTATAGAGCCCGATATCCATCGAATGCAAATGGTCTCTGAGAATGGAGGACACATTGAATATCTTATGTGACCAACCGTTCTGTTCCACAATTCCGAATTCGAATGAGTAACGATACCAACAGCAGCACCCACATATTCTCAGGGGGTGACTATAGGAACTAGGAACTTTTTTCTCATGATTCCGTAAGCCAACAATGCAAAGTTTGAAATCGATGCTGCTAATATTAATCAACTTAATATGCTTCAGACACCTCACGTTATTTCTTGGACACCTGGTGTAACTGTCTAGTCTTAATTATACTTATTTTTTTTCTCAGAATCTTCAGGAGCAACCATTCATTCAGAATGCTCTTCGAAACCATGTGGGAAAAATGTATTTGTTTGCTGAGAAAAGCGTAATTGATGTAAACAAATATATGTTTGGAAAAAAGCACGAGGATTACGACATTGGAATGCTGATGACGGCGTAAGATAAATAAATGAAAATACCCACTTGTTCAAATAAAGACTAAATATTAAACAATATCAAGAATATCTAGTTCTCAAGAAAGCGATGAGACATTTTATTTTAATAAGTGGAGTATTTTTTCATTTTAACATCTTGCTTTATTTAAAGATCCTCAAACTCACTAATAAGTTGAACCCCAAATTAATTAAACTATTAAGAAAATAGCTTCCTTGAAAATATTATTACCAAATTCAAAGCTCATAAATTTCTCATTTTTCTGTTTATTATTTTACAAATCCTACGACGCTGCCTGTTGTGCTTAAGACCATTTCATTGCATATTTTATTTTTATCTAATAACTAAGCTGTTTTAAAATACAAACTGATCAACTACTTTTCGAATCTTTTTTTTTTTTTTAAATCCATTTCTTTTAACACTTTGAAAGTTAGTTTGTGTGTATGTTTCCGGCAATGTGTGAAAACCGGTATTCTATAGAATGCCTAGGAAATGTATAGAATGCCTAAAATGGAAATTCAAAGTATGAAATGATTGCTACTTTATACATTGCCTAGACATTCTATAGAATACCGAGTTGCTGTGAAACAAATTACGTAACTGGCCGGCGGGGACGCTTGGGTCGTTGTTTTGATGATGGCGATCGAAGCTTAAGTCTTCTCTGCATGTGTATTATCCGGCTGAGGTTCCTCAGACGCTCTCCCGTGACGTTTACCCGTGGATTGTTGTGTGACCATGTCGGAAGGGAATGTAATGCAAGGACAGGAATCACGCCATGTTGATATGCAACAACGGTTCTACGATGAATTATCTCAAGTAAGAGCCAATGCTGCTAAAAACTGTGTTTTTTTTTAACCGAAACCAGTTACCAAAAATTAGTGGACGATGTGAAAAAGGCTAAGACGACCATTAAGAAAGAACCACGGTACTGTTGGCTGGTAAAACACTATGATGTCATGATGGTGGAAAATAAGAGTAAGTTGATCTATCCTGTCAAAGAAGATGTGAGTGCCATACAGTTTTACGTCGCGGACTCCGAGTTATTTAACGTACTTCATAAGGCTCATTTGGCTATTGGTCATGGAGGACGGGACAGAATGTTGAAAGAACTTTCATCCAAATACAAGAACTTTACCCGTCGTGATATTGAACTGTATATTAATCTTTGTGAGCCTTGCCAGAAAAAACAAAAAGGTGTTAAAAAAGGTGTTGTGGTCAAGCCAATGGTTTTTCTGAATTCAACTCTCGCTGTCAGGTCGATCTCATTGACTTTCAATCCCATCCTGATGGGGAAAACAAATTTATAATGGTGTACCAAGATCATCTCACCAAGTTTGTGGTTCTCAGGGCCCTAAAAACAAAGAGGGCAGAAGAAGTAGCATACAAGCTCGTAGACATATTTACGGTGCTTGATGCTCCAACGATTCTACAGTCCGATAACGGCAGGGAATTTGCAAACAATGTGGTAAGCAGCCTAAAGGACTACTAGCCCACCTTAAAGATCGTCCATGGTAAGCCGCGCCATTCACAAAGCCAGGGGAGCGTCGAAAGAGCTAACCAGGACATCGAAAATATGCTGTGTGATTGGATGCAAGATCAAAAAACTGACTACGGAGTGAGGGGTTACGATTCGCTCAACTTATGAAGAACAGAGCTTTTCATTCTGGGATTAAAAGATCACCATACAAAGCTCTCTTTGGCTGCAAAGCTAAAGTAGGCTCATAACTTTGTCCCTACCTAACGATGTTTTACAAGACATGGAAACAGAGGAAGAGCTCGAAATAATAATAGAGAGCGTACAAACAACACAAAAGCAGGAAGACAGAGATGAAGAAATGCAAGAGACAGCGCTTTCTGCAGAATTAACGCATGAGAATGCAATCCATGATGACGGAAACCAAAGCAGTGGTGAAGCCATGGTTATCGAAGAGCCTTCCATTTCCGTGGTTACCAAAGACCCTTCTTCTTCCACTACCTGCTGCGTCTGCTTAAAAGAAACCAGCGGTGCTTATACATGTCGAGAGTGTAGCGGAAACGTTCATGCCATCTGTGGGCATCTCCCTAAAGACGATGCTTAAAAAAGAAACATAATAGGCGCCACAATAAACGATACTGAAATATTTATGTACAAAAATAGTGTATGTGACATAGAGAGTACAAACAGTAAAGGAAGCTTGCGGTACATGGAAATCAATATCCACCTTTTCCGAGACACGTGTTCGATACGCTATCCGTTGCATTGCAGGCAGTACTCGTAACGGAGATTCTCAAACATGTCCCTGAAGAGAGGTTGCTTCATTCCTCTGATGCACGTCATAATCTTGTGACCTAAATCACCAATGTTTGTCAGTGGGTTCTCTTGGAAAATGGCTTTCTTCAGAGTATCTCAAATGTAAGCGTCCGGTGGTGTAAGGTCAGGTGATTGAGATGGACATTGGAAATGATGCAACGGGAAATGACGTGATTACCAAACTTTGCATGAAGCAATTGAAGCATGTCTCTCGCTTTGTGACACGTGTCCCATCCTGCTAGAACCATTGCATATGAAGTGGCAGGTTACGTGCACGACAGAATCTGATGAGATCTCCCAGAAATGGTGTGAGAATGTTTTCTCTGTACCGTAACTAGTTTACCGTCACAGGATTGACATGATCATCCTCAACAAAATAAAGGCCCAAAATGCTGTTTGGAGACTCTGCACATAGTATTGTTAAAAGCTCACTACGGAGGGGTTTGTCCCCAATGATGTCTGTCCATTCAAATCCCAGAAAGCGGATTGTCTGTCGATTGATGAATCCATTCAAATGATTATAGCTTTCATCAGGACAGAACATTTGACAGAACGCTTCATCATCGTACGCCATCGCTAACATCGTCGTCTAGTAAGAAATTCTTGAATTCCTTGTTGGGATTGCTCAGACGTTGTCCGGTCAGTATCTTATAGTCAAAACCACCAATTTCCTTGAATATTCGTCTCGTAGATGTTTGACTAAGATTCTTTTTTAAGGATGTCATTGGAGACTTCTTTTAGTAACACCTGCTTGAGAAGCTTTCTTCGATTCGTATTTGCTGTCACTGTAACTGGACATCGTTGCAGCCTTTGCACTGTGTCAGAACGCTATCCGTCGAACGACGTTTTTTAGTAACTGTTTGTGGGTGGTGATTTTTAAAACTATTCCTGAAATGCATTTCCAATGTATAGCAAACTTGATCCATTTGAATGTTCAACTCCGTATACGCGAAAATAATGCTCCAAAAATAAGATTTTTTTTCCGTTGTTAATACCATTTCAACATCTACCAAGCTTCAATCAAGATAAGCATACTGTTACGTTTCCAAGACGACGTTCGGTGAGGCGATCACGTGGTGCGCATGAGTAACAAAGTCTTATGACTTTCAATATCGTTTGTTTTAGAGCATACCATACTAAATTAACTAGGTTTATGCTCAGCTTTCTATTACGTAATTGAGAATGAGCAAACAACGATGGGCCCATTTAGACAACCGGAAGGAGATGAAGACAAAAAATAATCGTGCTCATATTTTAAATAGGACCATAAATCATTCTGGCAGTTTAAAAGAGGATGTTGGAGATTAGTTTAGTACGATTCAAACGGTGAAGATCAAAACAAATGAATCTGTTTTAAGTTGAACTAAAATATGCCATCAACCAAATTTGATGGAAACCCGTCCAGCCATTTTAAAGGACGCGTACAAACGGACAAAGAGAAGACAAAAATTTTCTAAATTTGTGCGACTTCTTTATTGCATGTTCACTAATTACAGCAAATACTACTATAATATTAAATTCATTAAGTACTAAGCTTAAATATTTTGTACCCAATTTTCTTATATATGCTTATTTCCAATTAATTCGATATTTTTTGTTTATGTTTATTATTATTCTTTTTCTCCATTACGTAATTTGTTAAAAAAAAAAGATGTTAAAAATACGACATTTTTTGAAAGATGTAAACTTTACGACCGTGTTAATACAGATTTTAATATACACATTATTGAGCTCTTTACAATTAATTTTAAGTATTAAATAACAGATTTGTTAGAATTCTTAAATAAAATATCTTTCCTAAACAAATTTGTCATTACAGTAAACTCATTTGTAAAATAGACTACTATGGAATTTATATTTATGAATTTCAATTGATAAAACAAAATTAGAATTCTAATATTTAAATAAAAAATAATAAGAACCAAAAATTTTTTATGCTGTTTCTTATTATTTTTTATTTAAGTCATATTCGCACACGTAAAAAGTATTTTAATTCTAGTATTTAATTATCTTTTTTTTTTCTTTTTTGGTTATTGTGTTGTTTTAGAGAAAACTTAGCTTCCTATAATCCTAATTCAGGAGTCTTTAGTGATAGAACAGATGGTAAGTATAATTGCTTGATGCTTTATTATTTGGATTATTAGAGTAGTTTCCAAAGATTAAATACATTATTATATTCTCCCCGACCTGTACATACCTTAAAATCTAATTTTAGTGCATTTTCAAAATTCCAAAGAAAAAAAATACACAATTGCATTACCTGAAGAGATGTTCAGGAGTTTTTAGGGGGCGGGCCGTAGAAGGGGTGCGTGACCTCGAAGTTGTGACATGGATAATTGCCATAAATTTTGAGCTTTTCAGCTAAATTTTTTGTAAGGGCTAGATACCCTTAATAGCTCGGCTGGTATTGTATTTCAATCACATCGGTCACCCGTCAAAATAGCGGCCGATAAAAATTTCCACTTTTTGAAGTTTTTCTTATATTCAAAGCCTTATCCTCATATTGTTTTTAGAGCTGTTGTCACGAAGTTTCTAGAGCTTTTAGGGCACTGATTTATTAAAAATAAGTAACAAAAAGTCAACATCTGTATTCAATGGATTTTAGGGGGCGGGGGCTTAGAAGTCTGGAAGTGGATAACTGCCGTAAATTTTGAGCGTTTCAGCTAAAGCTATGGGCACTAAATACCTTTAAGGATTCGAACGGTTTTATCAATCACTACTCAAGATGAACCTTGGGAAATACACTTACCGCGGTGAATGCGGGACAGAGATATTAATAAGCTAAAAAGATATTTGCAAGGATTACTTGATTCATTACCAAATATTGATAATTTGCTAAACGTTTTGAATATATTATTTTCTTCGAAGTATTTTGATAGTTTTCTATCTTTGGACCATAGCTTTACATTGATCATCCTTTCTAGCCAACATTATCATTCACTCCTTATTGTAAACAGTAAAGCCGTTATTTTTAACAAGTATTACTTTTTTGTTTACTTTCAATATAAAAATTAGGAAATTCCTACAGTATCTTTTCGTTCTATACTTGTTTTCTTTTATTTTTGTTCTACAACTCACACTACTTGGAATTTATTACTGATATTTTCTATATACAATTTGCTGTAGGTATAGCCCATGTGGCAGGTGCTTGCTCTGTAGATTACAATACGATATTAAAAATTGGAATGGCAGAAGATAAATTTCCCTATTACGGAGGACAACTTACTCTGGCCCATGAAGTGGCTCATATGTGAGTTTTATCATCTTAACTAAAAAGAGCTCAAATCCGGAATTATTAAATTATACTAAATTACAATTACTGTTAAGTAAATATAAGAAATTTCGTTCAGTAACTTTCCTTTTTTATTTTAAAAAGATATTATTTAAAATAGTATTTTCTTAATATTCACTCTGTATTGTGTAAGCTCAGTAGTGTATCTAGGGAATGGCAGGTAGGGCAAGTGCTCTAAGCGCCAATTTGACGGGGGGGGGGGGCGCAACTGAACAGTTTCAATTAAAAAGAGACAAGTAATCCTCGGATAGTGACAAAATAATTTTCGTCAGATATACGCTCTGTCTTTGATTATCAAGGATGTGAAGCATTAGGATGTCCAAATTCAGAAACGTATTAGTAGATAAAAACATATTTACATATCAGTAGATAAAAATACAGTGCTAGGAACTAAATGACCACGTACCTCAAAGTATCACTTCTCAGTGCCAACTGGCAGTAAGACCATTCTCCCGAGCCAACTAAAAAGATAGTCTAGAATTTTAATGTTGTTGCAAAATGTGACTTTAGCTCAGAGATCGTGTAAGAGACTACTTTCTTCATGAAACTACTTTCGTAATGAGTTGAAGGATGAAGAGACGAAAGTTGGAGGTGAAGTCAAGAAGTCGAGCAAGTTGTTCATGCTTTTCTCTGAAAAGGCCGGAACAAGTAGTTCGACATGTTATGCATTTTCCCCAAATTTATTAGAAACCGAAGGTGGATTCAAATCCATCACAAGCAGAGGAGGAAGTCAGCTCAGATAAATTTAAGAGTAAGGCTGCCTGAGAGAACATGGGAATGACAGGGTGATGATTATGTTGAATTTATTTACGAGATTTTACCTCACGAGATTGAAGATGACGACACTGAATATAGTAAACTGGATGGTGTCACAGAGCTTCGAAGTATCATTATCAGAACTCATTGAAAAGTATAACATTCGACTTCTGAAGTTCGATAAGGATATTGGAAAAGTAATTCTGCCTAAGATATGGGAACAGGAATAGTAAATCTGAGTTCGAAGATTTCCAGAACAGTAAAGCCGGACGGGCATGTGCTAAGTCAGCGCTGCGGAACTGGCTTGAGAGAAAATATCAAAAAACAGATCAGTGATTCCTTTTTCATTATTTATGTGCGAGTATGCTTTTTATTTTATTGTATTGTAAATTTGTTCACACGTTAAACTTGTTGTTATATGTTTACTAAATATCTGGACTGCGATAAGTAAACGCTTTTTTAATCTTCAATCAGAACTTTAAAAAAATATGAAAGTAGTTGCTGATTCCTCATTTAAGCAACGCAAGTGTTTCGTGATTGGCTCTCTGAAAATGATTGGTCCTACCAATGTCATACGACAACCGATAGGCCTGCTGCTGCTTTTGGTACCACTCATCTTTAAAACCTATCGTCTTTTGCGATAACATATTTGACGGACTTTGACGCCAGAAATTGTCGCTGAAGTCCGTTCTTCCGTAGCTAGGATTTGAAAGCCTTTCACGTTCTATTTGATGATGAAAGAGAAGTGTTGATCAATGAGTCAATCGAAGAACGACTTGATCTCTCTCCAGTTGAAAGACGCCAGAGACGATTGGCTGATGAGAACTCGAGAGACGCTGCATTGACACTTAGAAAGATATAGAAAGAGTCATGAAGGGAACTCTCGATTGTTTTCAGAGAAACGGACGAAAGGTTTACTCGTTTGCACTGATGCTAGGTTTGGATTCCTTCTCAATATCGAGAGAATGTGCTATGTAGCTTAAAGAAGCAACCTAAAGAAGAAATGTAAAAATTTGGGTAAATTGTACAATTCAGACGTTGATAACAGCAAATACTTAAGATATGTTAGATTGTAGAATGTTGTTAGAAAGGCGAGCTAATATGATAATATCAAGATATAAAGAGCTTTCCGAATTTATTGTTCAGCATCAGAGCATCTTCTCAAATCTTCGTATTCTAATCATTGCAGTTTCCTATTGCCAGCTGTCAGAGATCATTCAGCAATTTAGAACTAACTACGTATATGAGAACTTCCCAGGGTCAGACAGACTCTATGATTTCGGTTTGTTGAGCATAGAAAGAGAAAAACTGAAAAAGCTGACTTTGATCACTTCGTAGACCAATTTGCAGCAGTTGCAAGGCAATTTGCAAGGCAGGTGCAATTGTAATTTTTAAATTGTAATGTTATAATAAAACAAGTGCTTATAATTTTTGTTAAGGGCGATGGTCCATTACATTAAACTTTTATAAATGATTTTGCTTTCTTTAAATGAAACTTTAAAAGTAAAATGATCCTAATATTAAAAATCTATGGCGAGAGTAGGCTCTTTGAATTTTATCAATTACACATATACAAATCTATGATGCCGTGAAACATTATAAGGAAACCGGGGAGACCGCGGACTTCTTCAGAGTGGCCGTCCGACAACCGCGATGACTCCGGAAAACATCGACAAGGTCCGCTGTCGAATTCGCCGCAATGCGGAGGTGAGATGCACAAGATGGCTAAAGAACTTGACCATCGATGAGAAAAGGGTTCGCCTCATCGTCAGAAAAAAGCTGAAACTCCGCAGCTACAAGATCGCACGGGTTCACTACTTGAACGAAGCAATGAAGGCGAAACGACTTGAGAAAGCTCGCCGAATGCTTCGTCTGGTCGTCGGTGATCGCTTGCAATGGTCCTTTGTATCGACGAGATGATTTTCGCCATCAAGTCGATTCACAACCGCCAAAATAATCGCCAACTGCTCAAGAAGGGTCAGCAGAAGACCGCTGCCACGAAAACCATCGGTCGCAGCCGTTTTCCAGCCTAAATCATGGTGTAAGCCAGCATCTGCACCACGGGAGAGACGCCGCCGCTGGTCTTCATCGAGCGGAACGTAAAAATTAACGCCGCCAGCTGTCAGCAGCGTGTCCTGCATGATGTACTGGAACCATGGGCGGCACAGCACTTCGGCCCAGACCGATTTACGCTTCAGCAGGACTGGGCTCCAGCACATTCCGCCAATTCGACAATCGCCATGTGTGATGAGCTGTTTCCTGGCTTTGGGGGCAAGGATGTTTGGCCACCAAACTCGCCTGATCTCAACCCAACGGACTACAAAGTATGGTCTATCATAGAGCAAAAAATCTCGGGAGCACAATACGCCACCGTTGACGCACTCAAAACAACTCTAATGCATGCATGGGTCGAGATTACAGTGGAAGAATGCGCGACCAATGTCGGCAATTTTCGAAAGCGATTCTGTAAATGTATTGAGGTCAAAGGAGGCAATTTTGAGCATTTGATGTAAATGTTTTGGTTTTTATTTATTGTTACTAAATTAATAATCATTCATTACGTTGATATACTTAATTTGTTTGTGCGGTATTTTTTACTTTTGAAATATATTTAAAAATTGCGGGAACTTTTTCCGCACCTTGTATAGTTTTGTATATCGATTATCGCATATTAAGAACCACATAATTTTGTGGGTTCTATCCGTTCTATTATTCTGATGTTAGCAATCAGGCAGACAATGGACGAATATGCAGATTTCAACAAGAACTTACACTTTAAAACTGTTTTGCCTAAAGACTTTATTTTTGTTTTACTGTAAAACTTTATTCCGATGCAAATCAAGGGCTTTTATAAACATTAATATCAAGTTAATTATGATAATCTTATTATTTACGATGAGAATATAAAGTTACCTACCAAAGTTATTGTTTTTAAGCCAACCGAGAATATTAGTAATTTTGCCGGCTTTATGGTTATATCGGCTTCTTAGGGTTTACTTGTACATTACATAAGAAATGCCGAAGTTTTTCAAGCTGCCTTGAAGCGATGAATATCATTTTAAAATCGAATAATGAATTTTCAGGACAAAAGCTTCCAGACGGTGATTTCAATAACCTTTCGTGATTACACTATGAACTTCCAGTTAGTCGATAAATTAATTAAAACATGTTTATTAATTCATAACAAGCACATTTCTTTTGATATTTATGTATTCAATTTTTCTTTGATTTTGCAATTTAGATTGGGAGCAAAGCATGATGGTGAAAGACCTACTATGCCCGGACATCCCGGTTCTGCTGAGTGCTCTGCCTATGATGGATATATTATGAGTCCTACTGGATTTAATCCCTATGATTTAAAGAACTATTTACGTTGGTCCGAATGTACAGTGAAACAGATTCATTGGCTCATCAAGTAAGTCTTTATTAAGAAAATTCAGAACTTTGGTCATTACAGACGATGAATGAGGTTCTATCCAAAACTTCTTTAGAAAATTTTCTAGATTCAATCCCTGATCCTTGGAGTATTTTTAGGAATATTTTAATTGCCCCAAATATAAACCATAATAAACATTCATTCAATAATTTTTTTCCTAAAACATAAACTTAAAAACACTTAAATTTTAAAACACTTAAATTTCTTAAAACGCGGGAAGTTGTATACAAATTGGTCTCACCCTTGTTATTACTTCAATTTCTTCTGTTGAGAATTATCAGAATTCTAATGAAATTCAATAAATAGAAACATTATAGAATCTAACAATATTCTAATCTAATCATATGTTTGATTACCAACAGATAAAGCAAGCTAGTTAGATCCTTATAAAATTGAAGGTTGTGAAGTCAGAAGTTAAAATATAAAAATAAGAAAATTCTGAATAATTAGTCCGTGTTTTTTTTTTCAATATCCTGATAAAACTTTACAAAAAACTAGCCCTATTGCAGAATGTTATAAATTACAAGAATGATTATAAATTAATTAAGGAATTTTCCAAAATGCAACCGAAGAGATTGAAAGCAAATTAGTCTTGCCATTACATTCATACTTAAGGCAACTCCAACTAAATATACGGCAAATAGGAAAAAAAAACAACAACAAAAAACACCTGAAAAGGTAGTCAAAAAGCGGGCGAACTCTACATTGGTTATATCAAACAAAACCTCACAATTGGCGTGAACTAAAAGACACATTGAAATATCGGTATGTTAACATCTTATTTTATTACGATGATGATATTTATAGAAACTACTAGCTGTATCCGGGATGCGTTGCAATGCCACTCAAAGAAAGAAGGGGCGGTAAATATAAGGTCCCAGTGTCGATCGGGGGTGGGACACTTAGGCCCTTGTGTCGCCATCCCCACCCAAGTGTGGTGGACCTGTCCCCCAAAGGAGAGCGAATTTTTCTCTTTTTCCAATTGACTTAGGGGCCCCGAGAAGGGGCCATAAATATAAGGTCCCGGTGTCGATCGGGGGTGGGAAACTTAGGTCCTTGTGTCGCCATCCCCCCACCCAAGTGTGGTGTCCCTGCCCCCATAGGAGAGTGAAGTTTTCCCTTTTTGCAATAGACTTGGGGAGGGGGGCCGAGAAAGGGCCCTAAATATAAGGTCCCGGTGTCGATCGGGGTTGGGACACTTCAGCCTTTGTGTTGGCTTCCTCCCACCCAAAAGTGGTGTCCCTGCCCCAAATAGGAGAGCGAATTTTTCCCTTTTTTGCAATTAACTTGGAGGGGCCCGAGAACGGGCCCTAAATATAAGGTCCCGGTGTCGATCGGGGGCGGGACACTTAGGCCCATGTGTCGCCATCCCCCCACCCAAATGGGGTGTCCCTGCCCCCCATAGGAGAGCGAATTTTTCCTTATTTGCAATTGACTTGGGGGCCCGAGAAGGGGCCCTAAATATAAGGTCCCGGTGTCGGTCGGGGTGGGACACTTCAGCCTTTGTGTTGGCTTCCTCCCACCCAAGTGTGGTGTCCCTGCCCCCATAGGAGAGCGAATTTTTCACTTTACACAATATTTGTGCAGTTCTCATTTTCACCACCAGGTGAATATTGGATTTTTCAGGGGTTTAACCCCTTTCAACCCCTTTGGGGGGGGGGTCCTGGTTCTAAGGTAGCCTATCTTTTCCGCAGTGTCCTAAAGAGTAATTCTGCAATGTTTGGTCCAGATAGGTCAAAGGGCCTAGGAGTGTATAAAGGACAAAGAAAGAATGAAAGAAAGAAAGAAAGATATATTCATTTTTATATATATAGATTGTAGAATAAATTCTGTCTTCCGGATCAATTATCGGCCACTAAAAATGATAAGATGAAGTTAAACAGAAAGTCTTTATTTAATTATCTTTGATTCACTATTGACAATTAAATTCTCCTATCAAGCTTTGTCTTTGTGTATATGATTTAACGGAAATCTACAGAATAGATAAATACAACAACCAAAGCAAAATCATTAAAAGTGGTCACTTGCATAAATCGCATTCATGTATTTAGTTTAACAAAAATGAAAATAAGAAATTAAATTTACAGTAGGCTTACTATTAATATGTTAATTCTTCCTGCAATCTATATCTTTAGAAAGCAAGTTTAACGTCCGTAATCATTCATAAATGGAGAGAAAATCGCCAACCGGACAATGAAATATGCTTTCGCCCATTGACGAGTATGTTCTGCTGATGATTCCATAATAAGGTTGAAACAATTGTACAGAACTCTCGGTGATGTTGGCTCAATGGGCGAAAGCATATTTCATTGTCCGGTTGGCGATTTTCTCTCCATTTATGAATGATTACGGACGTTAAACTTGCTTTCTATTGAATTTATCAATTTGCCTTTTTGTGATTAATTTCCTTAGTGCCTTTCAGTGAGAGGACAAGGGGTTAATATTTTGAATCTTTCAGGATCATTTTTTATTTTATTGCTGTTTATCCCGGTGGGCCACTGCCGGGACCGTGAATGCTTTTAGTATAGCTTCCGCGCACCGAGCCAAACATCAACGAGTATGTTCTGCTGATGATTCCATAATAAGGATGAAACAATTGTACAGAACTCTCGGTGATGTTGGCTCAATGGGCGAAAGCATATTTCATTGTCCGGTTGGCGATTTTCTCTCCATCTATATCTTTATTATTTGATTTTGTATTAATAGTCAACAGTTAACAGTTGAAAAACGGAAAAAGACTATTTTTTTACTGCTAATGTCAATTATTTTAATTTGACATTAATAAATAACATTGCTTATCTCTTATATAGTTTTTCAGATCTGTCTGTGCACAACGCACTTCCGTAGCGCATTTCCATAATGCACCTACTCCATGTTTGGAAAATAATTTCAATTTCCTGTGAAAATAGAAATAATTTCTACAAACCTACAAACCTACAACCTTTTGATCCAAAGTCAAACGTCTTATCCATTAGACCACGAGGACTATATTCTAGTTATTATTAAATATCTCTTATCACTCCCTCTGTGTGTGCGACGCAAGGAGAGAACAGCGAAAGAAAAAAAAATAACTCATTAATTTTAGCCTACTAAATTTGGGTTCATGAAAAGATTGAATTGATTTAATGTATATATGAGTAATACATATTTATTCTCTTCAAATCACAAAAATATTTAGTATATTTACAATAATATCAATATTCTCTCTTCCCCCATTTCCTTATTATATAAATCTACCCAAAAGACATACTGTAAAATACTAAACATAAAAAAAAAGATATACAAAATATTCTAATTAATTAAACCCCTGTGCGGGCTGCGCCTTGACAGGGGGGGGGGGAAGGGGATCCCCCCCCCCTTTTTTTTAAACATAATTCCTATTTACACCTCTGTATTTTTTAGAATATCAGACCACTTCTCCATTACTTTATTAATAAATATACATAAATTTACATTGCTTTTCCCTTCATATAACAGCTTTACCATTTTTTTTCTTTTTCTGTAAGTTCTTTTGATTTTTACCCATTTATCTCTTTCTATTCTAAAACTTTCACAATATAAAAAAATATGTTCCAACGTTAAGTCTCCTATATTACAAAATTTACAAATATTTTCTTCTTGCTAATCTACTTCTATTTTTAGTAAAAGTGCGAATGCAAATGCTCCTAATTTGTTTATTTGTAAATGTTCTGAGGAACTTTACGGGATTTTTTTTAAACAAGGGTTTTTTTTTTTTTTTTTTTTTTTTTAACTCAACAATTAATTTTTCAATAAAACATTATTACCATGAAATGTATATATTTGTTACTTACTTTAATTAATATAATTTAAATGCAATTACGATTTTTTTATAATTTAAATAAATAAGAAACAGTGTAAATATAACAGTTCTTAAAAAGCAAATCAGTTTTATATTTCGTTACGGTTAAAATATAACATAGTTATTATTATATTTAAGAAAAATAGATATATAATGTCGTATTTTATATCATCAATTCCTATGTTATAAACAAGATCTATGCATTTGCACCGAAAATGGAAAACGACACTGACCCCTCAAATAGGTTCATAGAATTTTCGAATTGCCCCCCCCCCTCCTGTCGGGCGTGGACCCCACATTGGGAAACACTGGTATAGGCTTAAAATATCTCTAAGAATGAAACTGTATGATATCATCATGACATCATCCAAATTACGCAGGCCTACTCATCATATTACAGAATCGCTACTGTTTCTCCACTACGAGATGGGACTTAGCCACGCTACGTCACTTGGTAGGCGCCGATTCCAAGAAGCAATTTGAGGAGTCAGAGTGGTTTTCCGTTTTCAGTGCAAGCACAGATTTTGTTTCTTAGTTATAACACAGGAATTGATGTTATAAAATACCACATTATATATCTATTTTTCTTATATATAATAATAATAACAACTATGTTATATTTTAACTGTAACGATGTAAAATATTGATTTGCTGTTTAAGAACTGTTATATTTATACTGTTTCTTATTTATTTAAATTATGAAAAATCGTAATTATATATAAATTATATTAATTAATGTAAATAACAAATATATACACTTCATGGTAATAATGTTTTATTTAACAATTAATTGTTGACAGTTAAAAAAAAAAAAAACTTGTTTAAAAACAATTCCGTAAAGTTCCTTAGAACATTTACAAATATGCAAATTAACACCATTCGCACTTTTACTAAAAAATTAAAAATAGAATTAGATTGACAATAATAAGAGTTCACAAAATCCTCAAAACACAACTCAACGCCAGAAATAAAATT
>JAFIDM010002131.1:66279595-66294535 GCA_023159025.1 Thereuonema tuberculata | reverse complement strand
TGATTTTTAATTAATTTTACCACATAGGAAAAATAAATTTCTAACAATACTTATTGTTGTTAAACCAATGCTGTAAAATCTTTAAAAAAAACATGAATATAAGCATTTGAAGAGAGGAAAAATCGTCAAAAAGTGGAAATCGTCGGAAGAAGAATTTGAACGGCATTTAATGTATATTCGTGATGTACGACCCCTACGGCGCTTGGGCTCATCTCTTTCCAGGGTTCATCTCTTCAGGTAGTGCAATTTTGTATTTTTTCTTTGGAATTTTGAAAATGCACTAAAACTAGATTTTAAGATATGTTCGGGTCGGGGAGAATGCAAGAGCGTATTTTATCTTTGGAAAATGCACAAAAAATCCAAATAATAAAGCGTCAAGCAATTATATTTACCATTGTGATCTATAAAGACTCCTGAACTACGATTATAGGAACCTATGTTTTCTCTAAAACAGCACAAAAACCAAAAAAAAAAGATAATTAAATATTTGAATTAAAGTACGTAAAGTGCGCGAATATAACTTAATTAAAAAATAATAAAAACAGCAAACAAAAATTCTTATTATTATTATTTATTATTATTTTTTATTTAATATTATAATTCTAATTTTGTTTTATCCATTGAAATTCATAAATATAAATTATTAGCCTCTCCTCCGGAGGAATAATGCATTAAGTGTGAAGTTTACACACTTCAATTTTCTCTGTTTTTCTTGCTCTGGGGGGTCAGAGCTAGGTTGGTCGGTGGCCACCAGAAAGTGATCTTGCCTCTCTGGTTGAGTTATCAGGGGAAGGCGGGGTTGGGCTGATGAGTCCCAGAATGACGAAAAGGCCGTTCCAAACTCCTTCAACATAACTAATACAGAGAGGCAACTTCAAGTTTTATTTGGATTTGTGCTGGTTTGTTTCATTTGTAATTTATCCTACAGCACGTTAAATATTTGTTTAAAATATCGAATTAATTGGAATTAAGCATATGTAAGAAAATTGGGTACAAAATACTTAAACATAGTACATAATGAATTTAATATTATAGTAGTATTTGCTGTAGTTAGTGAACATGTAATAAAGAAGTCGCACAAATTTAGAACATTTTTGTCTTCTCTTTGTCCGTTTGTACCCGTCCTTTAAAATGGCTGGACGGGTTTCCATCAAATTTGGTTGATGGCATATTTCAGTTCAACTTAAAACAGAACCAATTGTTTGGATCTTCACCGTTTCAATCCTACAAAACCAACCTCCAACATCCTCTTTTAAACTGCTAGATGGATTTGTGATCAAATTTAAAATATGCGCACGATTATTTTTTGTCTCCACCCTCTCCCTTCCGGTTGTCTAAATGGGCCCCCTTCCGGTTGTCTAAATGTCCATTGTTGTTAGCTCAGTCTCAATTATGTAATTGAAAGCTGAGCATAAACCTAGTTAATTTAGTATGGTATGCTCCAAAACAAACGATATTGAAAGTCATAAGCCTCTGTTACTCATGCGAACCACGTGATCACCTCACCGAATGTCATCATGGAATCGTAACAATATGCTTATCTGAACTGAAGCTTGTTAGATGTTAAAATGGTGTTAACAACGAAGAAATAATTCTTATTGTGAAGCATTATTTTCGCGCATACAGAGTTGGACTTTCAAATTGTCAAGTTTGCTGTACATCGGAAATGAATTTTGGGAACCACCAACAAACATAATTATTAAAAACGTCGTTCGACGGACAACGTTCTGATACAGTCAAAGGCTTCACCGACGCGACGTCCAGTAACAGTGACAGCAAATACGAATCGAGGAAGACTTCTCAAGCAGGTGTTACAGTCGCCTAAAAGAAGTGTCCAGCGAACATCCTGAAAAAAGAATCTTAGTGAAACATCTACGAGACGAATATTCAAGGAAATTGGTGGTTTTGACTATAAGATACTGACCGGACAACGTCTGAGCAATCCCGACAAGGACTTCAAGAATCGCTTACTAGACGACGATGTTAGCGATGGCGTACGATGATGAAGCGTTCTGTCGAATGTTCTGTCCTGATGGAAGCTGTAATCATTTGAATGGATTCATCAATCGACAGACAATCCGCTTTCTGGGATTTGAATGGACAGACATCATTGGAGACAAACCCCTCAGTAGCGAGCGTGTAGCAATATGATGGGCAGTGTCTCCAAATAGCATCGTGGGCCTTTATTTTGTTGAGGATGATCATGTCAATCCTGTGACTGTAAACTAGGTACGGTACAGAAAAATATTCTCACGCCATTTCTGGGAGACTTCATCAGGTTCTGTCGTGCACGTTACCTGCCACTTCGTATGCAATGGTTCCAGCATAATGGGACACTTGCCACAAAGCCAGAGACATGCTTCAATTGCTTCATGCGAAGTTTGGTAATCACGTCATTTCCCGTTGCGTCATTTCCAATATCCATCTCAATCTCCTGACCTTACACCACCGGACGCTTACATTTGGGATACGCTGAAGGAAGCCATTTTCCGAGAGAACCCACCGGCAAACATTGGTGATTTATGTCACAAGATTATGATAAGCATCAGTGGAATGAAGCAACCTCTCTTCAGGGACATGTTTGAGAATCTCCGTGAGCGTTACGAGTACTGCCTGCAACGCAACGGACAGCTATCGAACACATGATATGTCTCGGAAAAGGTTGATTTCCATGTACCGCAAGCTTCCTTTATTGTTTGTATTCTATATGTCACACACATCATTATTTTTACACAAATATTTTAGTGTCGTTTGTTTTGGCGCCTATTGTGTTTCTTTTTTATTAGAATTTTTAATAAGTTAGATTCAGGAAAAGTTAACATTTTTCTATACAACATTTCGTCAACTTCCTAGATCACATCCTGCCTAGCTTCTTTTCGAGACAGATGATAGGAATTACGGTCATGCACGTTTATTTGACATAAGAACGGTAATTACTGAAATAAAATGTTAAAACAAAGTTGTAGTTTCTAGAATATCAATGACAAAAAAAAATGATTATATAACGTTGATTTATTGTCAAGTAAAACATGATTACTTCTCTGTAATTATACTTTGTAATGAAATAATACAAACAATTTGGCTTGAAAAGAATAAAGAGGCCAACACACAACAGACCAATTAAAAAATATATTAAAATGTTAAAAGTATAGCGTTTCGCTCTGCCCCGCAGAGCCTTAACAAATAACTAATTACAATGATAATAATTCGTTACTTGTTAAGGCTCTGAAACATTATAATTTTAGCATATTAATATATATTTTTAATTAATATATAGTTTGTTGGCCTCTTAACTCCTCAGTTAAATTAATTTGAACACGTTAAATTGTCTCATTCTAATAAGAATAAATAATGGAAGATATTCCGAAATGTATTATTCAGAAATATAATGTTAAGTGTTAAATATCTTTCACTGATTTTAAAGTTTTATTATTTCTATATATGTTACCGGCAATGTGTGAAATCCCGGCATTCTATAGAATGCCTAGGAAATGTATAGAATGCCTGATAGTTTTAGGCAAAGTATTAAATATCAATAAGTATCAGACATGATGTGCGTAATTATATTAAAGAAGGACTCGTCGTGAGCAGGAAGATAATCAATTCTATAACGGACTTCTACTCACCAAATGAAAGACTCGCAATCATGACACTACGATGTGCAAATAAGACATATACCCTAATAAACTGTCACGCTCCCATTAACTAAGATAATAAAAGAAACCCAGAAAAGGTTGAGAAGTACTGGGAGTCCCTGGAACATGAACTCTCAAAGATCCCCAGAAAAAATATTAAGATCCTACTAGGCGACTTCAACGCGCAGATTGGAAATGAAAAAAAATACAAAAAGACAGTAGGAGAATACAAAAATGGAGAGAGACTAATAGAATTGTGCAGGGGTTTCAACCTTAAATTAATGTCAACAAATTTTAGACACCTACTCAGAAAACAAAAAACATGGAAATCACCAAACCACAGCTTGGGAGAATTCCAGATTGATCACGTCGCCATCTCTTTCAATAACCAGAAAGAAATTATGAATGTAAAAGTTCGAAAAGGTGCAAACATAGAAACGGACCATTACCTTACAACGCTAAAACTGAAATTTATCCCCCCAAAAAAGACACGAAACAAAAATTTTACAATACAGAGGATCAATAAAGAAACACTAAAGCTAAAGAAACAAGAATTCCAAGAAAAATTAGACATAAAATCAGATGAATGGGATGAAATTAAAACGAAAATAGTTAAGACATCAATGGAAATAGCCCCACTCACGAGACAAAAAAAACACAGGGGGTGGAATGAACAGTGCGAACAGGCCCTTGAACGAAGGATTAAAACCTGGAAAAAATGGCACTCAACCAAAAACAACGAAGACTACATCATATTCAAAGAACAGAGAGCACAACAGCAAAAACAATAAGAATAAACAAGAGGAATTTTGATAGGATCCAACTATAACTAATAGATCCAACTAATAGATGAAGACTTTAAAAAGAACAACACAAGAACATTCTATAAAGCCTTTAAGCAAAACATTAAGGGATATCAACCACCAAACCTATGTTTCAAAAACGAAGAAGGAAGGATAGCCATGAATAACCAAGAAAACTGCAAAATACTTGCAAAATACTTCGAAAAACTACTGAACTGTGAAAAACCGAAAACAAAATTCCCTAAACAAAATCCGAAATGTAAATTTGAAAACTCCAAGCCACCGAACCTAGCAGAAATCCAACAGATTATTAGAGAACTAAAAAATGATAAAGCTCCAGGAGAGGACTCAATTATAGCAGAAATGTGGAAAAGCGTAGATATCAAAACAGTCAAAAGCCTATATAAAATAATACAAAATATCTGGGAAACGGAGGAAATACCGGAAGATTGGAAAACAGCCATGATCCACCCTATACACAAAAAAGGAGATAAAACTGATGCCAACAATTATAGGGGAATCTCACTTCTTTCGGTTACATACAAAATCCTTTCCAAAGCTTTACAAAACATATTGGAGGCCCAACTGGATCCACAATTAGGTGACTACCAGGGAGGATTCAGGAAGGGAAGATCAGGTGCAGAACAGATATTAAATTTGAAGGTATTATTATTAAGGTACAGGAGACTGAGATCCAAGGACATTCATGTGACATTCGTGGACTTCAAAAAGGCATACGATATTATAGATAGAGACACACTTTTCAATATATTGGAGGAATTCGGAGCTGATGACAAATCAATTGCAATCACTAAAAAAACTAACAAACACGAAGTCAAAAGTAAAATTTTTGGGAGAGATTTCAGAACCATTTGAGGTGAAAACAGGAGTAAGACAGGGAGATGGGCTTTCCCCATTGCTCTTCAACTGTGTGCTGGAGAAAGTAATGAGAGAGTGGAGGAAAAGAATGGAAGAGGAAGGAATCAAGAAAATAAAAATAGGAAGAAAGAAAGATAACTTGGAAATTGACTGCCTGGCTTTTGCAGACGATCTTGCAATACTAGCGGAAAACATTGAAGATGCAAGAAGACAAATAAATATACTGAAAGAGACAGCAGAAAAGGCTGGACTACAAATATCTTATGAAAAGACGGAATACATGACCAATAGAAAAGATGCACCAAGACAGATCACAACAAAGTATGGGAAAATCAAGAGGGTTAATAAGTTCAAATACCTGGGAGAAATAATTCAACCAAACGCCCTTGACAAAGAAGCCGTCCTAGCAAGAGCAAGAAAAATGGAACTGTCATTCCAGTTGACAAAAAATATATACAACAAGAAGTCCATATCTATAAACTCTAAAATTAGGCACTACGATACAGTCATTAAGCCAGAAGGCCTCTACGCCTCAGAATGCCTTGCACTAAACACAGCCAGACAATTAGACGAGGTAGAAAAAAAGGAAAGAAAGATCTTACGGAAAATCCTGGAACCAAAATATGAAGATGGAAAATGGAAACTGAGAAACAACAAGGAAATCTATGCAAAAACAGAAAAAATAACTGACACAATGAGGAAAAGAAGAGTGACTTTCTATGGACACATTAAAAGAATGAGTGAAGGTAGACTGACGAAGAAATTATTCACCTTCTTCGACAGAAACCCCAAGACCCAGATGACATGGATCAAAGAGGTCAGAAAAGACATGGAAGAAATGAAAATAGATGGAGAAGAGGTGGAGAGAAGAGAAGAATTCAGAAAAAAGATCAGGGGATTCAAGGGTTTTCAAGAAAAGGCAAAGAAGAAGACGGGAGCAAAATGAACGGAATAAAGAAGGAAACAACATGGAGAAAGAATGAAAGAATACTGGAAGAGAAGAAAGAAGTTAGAAAAATAATCATGAGTTATTTCACGTGGTCCATAGTCGGCCAAATTCGAAGAAAGAAGAAGAAACACTTCATTATAAAAACTTCATGACATGTTTCGAGGATCTTAAGCCCCCTCCTCAGATGATAAACATAATATAAAGGAAAACTCTAAGGCTCCGAACATAATATTTAAGCCAGAAAAGAATTTCAACAAATCAATACAAAGTAATAATCCAATAGTTTACAGCAATTGTTACAAATTAATAAAGATGTTGTGCAACATTTTTATATGAACTATCAAAACAAACAGTAACTGGTCATATTAAGTTATATTGTAGGGCATTAGTCACCGAAATTTGGGTGTTATAGCATCTCATTGTTTTTATTAACAAAGTCTCCATGAATTTTCTTAGATGTGTGTCCTTCTCATTAGCATAAACAATAGATTCATTGGTAAGTAGCGTAGGTCCCGTTTGTTGATGATGCAGAGCTGTTTGGTACCGCTTATTTTTCCTCCTGACTGCCCCTTCGTGTTCCTTTATACGAATTTGTAGCCGGCGTTTCGTTTCGCCAATTTATAAGCATTTATCACCCCCTTCTGCACATTTTATCCCATAAACTACATCAGTTCTGTCTAAATTATGTACATGTTCATATTCTTTATTTTGACACAATAACCTACCTAATGTATTCTTAGTTTTATGGGCTAATTTGATATTAATTTGGCCTAGTATGGGAGAAAGTTTACTTCTAAGACAATATTCAAATGGAATAAAAACAAACTGGCACATGCTTCTGCCTCCATTCTCATTATTTTGTGAATTTTGAGATCTTATCTTAAGTAAACTCCTATGAATAATCCTATTAATAAAATCTAATGGGTAGTTGTTGCTTTGGAAAATACCTCTAATCAAATTCAATTCCTCGAATAGTAGCTTGCCATTGGAACAGAGTTTGATAGCTCTATTAACAGCTGTTTTTACAGCATTGGTTTTGTACAATAACGATCCAGCTGTTATCACGGCGGGTAACGTTCTTGTATTTGGATGAAAGTTCTTTCAACATTCTGTCCCGTCCTCCATGACCAATAGCCATATGAGCCTTATGAAGTACGTCAAATAACTCGAAGTCTGCGACGTAAATCTGTATGGCACTCACATCTTCTTTGACAGGATAGATCAATTTACTCTTATTTTACACCATCATGACATCATATTGTTTTACCAGCCAATTGTCCCGTGGTTCTTTCTTAATGGTCGTCTTAGCCTTTTTCACATCGTCCACTAATTTTTGGTAACTGGTTTCGATTAAAAAAAACAGTTTTTAGCAGCATTGGCTCTTACTTGAGATAATTCATTGTAGAACCGTTGTTGTATATCAACATGCCGTGATTCCTGTCCTGGCACTACACTCCCTTCCGACATGGTCACACAACAATCCACGGGGAAACGTCACGGGAGAGCGTCTGTGGAACCTCAGCCGGATGATACACATGCACTGACGTCGTGGGAAGACTTAAGCTACGATCGCCATCATCAAACAACAGCCCAAGCGCCCCCGCCGGCCAGTTACATACTTTGCCGCACGGCAACTCGGCATTCTATAGAATACCTAGGCAATGTATAAAGTAGAAATCATTTCATACTTTGATGTTCCATTTTAGGCATTCTATACATTTCCTAGGCATTCTATAGAATGCCGGATTTCACACATTGCCGGTAACATACCCCCAAACTAACTTTCAAAGTTACCCCAAAAAAACATTTGTTTTTTTAAAAAAAAAAATTCGTAAAAGTAATCTCTCAGTTCATATTTTAAAATAGCATAAGTTATTAGATTAAAATAAAATATGCAATCAAATGGTCTTAAGCATTTGTCGTAGGTTTTGTAAAATAATAAACAGAAAAATGAGAAATTTATATGAGCTTTGAATTTGGTAATAATATTTTCAAGGAAGCTATTTTCTTCATATTAATAGTTTAATTAATTTGGGGTTCAACTATTTAGTGAGTTTGAGTATCTTTAAAGCAAGATGTTAAAATGAAAAAATACTCCACTTATTAAAATAAAATAACTTAAGTCTCATCGCTTTCTTGAGAACTTGATATTCTTGATATTGTTAATATTTAGTCTTTATTTGAACAAGTGGTTATTTTCATTTATTTCTCTTACGCAGTCATCAGCATTCCAATGTCGTAATCCTCGTGCTTTTTCCCAAACATATATTCGTTTACATCCGCTAAGCTTTTGTCATCATCCAAAACCCTATTTCCTGAATGGTCTAGAAGAGCATTCTGAATGAATGGTTGCTCCTGAAGATTCTGAGAAAAAAAAATAAGTATAATTAAGAGTTATAACAGGTGTCCAAGAAATAACGTGAGGTGTCTGAAGCACAATAAGTTGATTAATATTAGCAGCATCGATTTCAAACTTTGGATTGTTGGCTTATGCAATCATGAGAAAAAAGATTCTAGTTCACATAGTCACCACCTGAGAATATGTGGGCGCTGCTGTCGGTATCGTTGCTCATTCGATTTCGAATTATGGAACAGAACGATTGGTCACAAAAGATATTCAATGTATCCTCCATTCTCAGAGACCATTTGCATTCGATGGATATCTTGCTCTATAACATGTTGGAGCAATTCATCATGCAGATGCCACATTCACGTCTTATGGCATTTTACAAGTTCTGTAGAGTGCGCACCCTACCTCGAGAGACCCTATCCTTGAGATAACCCCAGAGCCAAAAGTCACAAGAATGTATGTCAGGAGATCATGTGGGTCATGCATAGGAATAATTCTTGCTTGTTTCACGATCACTCTGCAACCGGATTCCTAGCAACACGTGATGTGTGCGGTTTAGCTCCATCTTGCATGAACACTACTGTGTTTTAAGGCACCATGCTGCTGCAGGACTGGAAACATCTGATTTCGCAATAAAGATGTGTAGCTAACCCATGTAACGATGCAGGTGAACCATTCGGTACATCGTAAATTTGTTAAGGATAGTGGCCCTCGACACTTTCTGATTTATCTGATATGCCTATATTCATGCAATGCCCTAGCGGCATTCGAATGCGACTGAAACTTCACGGGGATAGCGTTGTCAATAAGTATTAAAGGCATTTCTGTGCTCTTGTTGAAGAATAGTGCACGAGTCATAGTGTGCTAGCCTTTTCAGGGAAAGCTTCATTTGCATAGCCGAGAGCAGCGCTACTAGTAATAACTATATCAACTAAAACCTTTTTACTTATGATTTGTACTCCCTAAGTCCCACAAGTCTACAATCCGAAGTTTGAGATCGACGCATCTAATATTTTTCAATTTATGGCGCTTCAAACATCTCACGTTATTTAAAATTTCTTAAAATGCCATAAATCTTCACATTTTTTATTACTACTTAACAACATTGCCCACCTACAGGCTATATTTCGTCTTATTTCAAAGACTTCATCGGGCCATTTACAAAATTTTAAGGAATCGAGTAAATAAATAATCTCTTTCCTAAACCTTAAATAATATAATAATCCAAGAATCTAACAATCATCGAATGTGGACTCAATCATGTTCAATTTAAAAAGTTCAAATTACAAATTTAAATTTAAAATTATATTTTTTTCTAAATAAAAATCTTTCAAATGTCCTTTTTTCTAATATTCTTCTTGATAATAGTCTTTTTAATAAAGTCTTAAAAATATAGATCCAACTTCTATTAAAACCTTTTTTTTTTTCTTTCATTAGATCTTACATTTCTTCTTTCTTCCCTTTTCTCACTATCTTTGAAAACTCGAAGATATGATACTTATACATTCACTATACCTCTTGACTTAATCTTGGAGACTTCATTAAATCCGTCAAATTCTTGAGATACTTACATCACCTAATCTCGTAGAGAGACAATTTAAATTTTTTTAAATGTCATAAATCTTCACATATTCTTTAATATTACTTAACAACATCGCCCACCTACTGGCTCAATAACCTCACATTATTTCTTGGACACCTTGTGTAAACATAGAAAGAAAAATTTAAAAAAAATAGCTCTTGACCTTGGATCTCAAACGTTGTCTGCAGGATCTCGAATTCTGTCAGTAATAATCTTAAAAATGAGTTGAAAAACATCAAATGAAGTCCATTGTACTTCAGTCAAATGTTTACTTAATTGCTGGTCTAACTGCAGCAATTGAACTGCATCGAAGAACAAAGCAGTTAATACATCACAAATATAACATCTGGCTGATAAAGAAAGATTTTTTTATGGTTAAGGTTAACTTTATTTTTGTATCAAATCATAAGCAATTTACCGACTAAAACCTAACGGTTTTCATCGCAAGGTTTAAAGTCATCAATTTTGTTTTCTGATCGAAACTTTTTTATTGTTCCAGTAACGAATCACGACAGTGCTGGAAGTATTGAGGCTGAATTTAAGCAATCTCTTTACGCATCATTGCAATGTAGTTGTTTAAGTGCATGATCTCACAATGTGTGATGATAATCTCAGGATTTCCAATCTACAATTTTTGAGGATATTAAGATATGATGAAGTCACTTGCAATCACATCAATGACGATACTTCATTCAGAGAATCATCTATTGAGTACATAATTAACGACACAAACGTTAAATTCTAATAAAATTAACAAATTTATGGAAATGGATAAATCTTACATTTAGGAAAAAGAGGCACTTCCAGGTTCTTTTAAACTAAATTGACTCTATCGTATGTTATCGTATTTTACATATATTATTTTGTTATTATTACATTAAGCATTGTCGTATGAAATCAAAGTTGAGTTGAACCTGACCATCCTACACCAAAGAAAGAGCAACTTGAAATGAGAAAGGAAATACAACTACAACTTTTGAATATGGAAATAATTCTGTAGTTGTAGTTCCTTTCGCATTTCAAGTTGCTTTTTCTTTAGTTCTACTGTACTTTCATTTCTTTATAACTTTTCTTTCGTTTTTGTCTTAATTCATAAGTGTCTTATCATTTCAACCTCCAGACATTTATTCTGCCTGATACAGATCACAACCATTTTAAACTCTAATTAGAGAAATTTCGAAATGCTGTAATTAGAATAAGGTTTCCACTTGCAAGCTCTTTAAATTATTGTAAGCAGCTAGAGTGGTCTGTTAAATACTATTGCCATTATGTAAATAACAACAAAACAATATTAAAGAAATTAAAATCAGATTATTCTTAGATATGCTGTCTTTTTGTTTTCAGGAAAAAGAATATTAGATTAAGAAATGGAATGAAATATTAGGTCATCCAAGCAATTGAATTAAGTGCAAATTTTTAATATTCAAAAGAAAACAATGATAATTAACTTTTAAAAATTCTAGATCTTTCTTTTTAGCCTTACTGCAAAGGAAATGCTTACTTTAATTGGAAGAATTTTAGTGACCAATAACTTTACTCCAGGGTTCTTAATTTGATCATAGATTGTGTTCACCTGTAGAAAAAACAGATAATGTAGCATCAGTTAGTTCAAAGTCATTCATGAATAAGACATTTGTAATAATTTCAGGCATCTTCATTCATTATAAAAAAGGGAAAAAAATGACACTCAATTTTAAAAGCTAATTTACTTATAAACTTATTTATTTCCTCACAATATTAGGTTAATGTATTAAGCTAATAGGAAACACAAAGATCATTTTTCTGTATCAAAACTAACGTAAAACTAAAAACAAAGTCCCTCTGCATAATCTGACTTCTCTAATTTTGTTCTTAGAGTAACGTATTCATTTTAACACTCCTGGAGGAATTTACTTCTGCTTCAGTATTTTCTAGTTTAAATTATGCTTCTCTATAAAACAAAAGCTTATAAGCTTATGTAGATTACGAAGCTTATACAAAATAGCTCACGTCTTAAGACCATTCACACTTAAAAGCCTCACAAGAAAGATGATAGCGTCACGAGAGTACAATAAACAGATTGCGTTGTCAGAGGTATGAATAATAGCCTGGATTCCGACTGACTTTGCCGAATTAATCCACTACTAAACTAAAACACTCACTTATGTCCTATTCCAAACTATTCGCACAGTTAATGATCAGTATCAGAGATTATAATTAAAATTCCGTCTCACGGCTTTGCTCCTGTGGTACTAATTGAACGTACCTATCACACTAACCTTGTTTTTGTAGCACATACTAACTTATCCTCCGTCGTCTCAGGATTCTTTCCGAAGCACTAATTAATTCACTATTGCACTGATTCACTAAGCGATATTACGCTACTGCTGCACTGACTTTCATTTCGTTGTCCTGAATTATTTAGAATTATCGCACTAACATATTTCTCGAAGCACTATATTAATTACTAGTAGTAATCCGAACTCACTTCGCTGGTTTCAAACTGCACTAACACATTTCTAACTCCGGTAATAGAGATTAACTGCGCAGACAAGTTTAACGGCGGTAGACGGGCTAATCCTGTGTACTCGGTCCCTATCTAAACTCACTAAATTTTAACATAATCACTAACTGCCGTTAAAGCGACTTGCATTGAACGACATAGTAAAACTGTTGGAAATACACGCCTACATCCTGGCATTCTAACGCTAAAATGAAGGGGCAGGTCTTCCTGACCTTATTCGCTAGAAGCTATCGCCGGGGAGAGCGATCCTAACTTAACAACTGCTTAAATAAACAAACGCGCTTTGCGAAAAACACGTCATAAAATTATCCTTCAATGAGAGGTCGATAAACTGATCATTACGAAATAAGGCGTTCTGCCCTAACGGATTTCTAAGAAAATTACGAGTCATCGACTGAAGAATCAATCACATCACTGGAAAGACCGCATGTCCTTATATGGAAGGTTTGATCTTTCCCGGGCTCTGCAGGTGTGAGATGATGCAATCACCAGCTGTCGTTGCAGAAATTATAAAAGAAAACTTCTTTCTAAAACTAAAAATAAGGCTAAACTCTTCACTAAAGAGCTAAATTAATTAAAGAAAAATGTCTAAATTATTCCAACACGAATATTTGAAATATTAAACTATTAAAACATTTCCTTTATACTTTAAAAGCTAAATTCAAAACCTTTTAAACTAGTTACAATATTTGCTATGAAATATGTCTCGTCACATCTCATATTACTCAGACCTCTGTCGAATGGGTACTGGGTTTCTTTCCCGGGCGGGCGTCGGGGTGACCACCCGACCTCATAGGCCTACTAATCCCGTTGGTCAAGAAACGCTGGGAGCCTTACCTTCCGCGCACCCGTTGGCCTATATGGCCTGTTTGGAAGAGCTTTCTTTTAATTTTGTATATGTATATACATGCCGTGCTGGCGTGGTCGTGCGGTCTCGGCGGCGGCCAGTGCGCCAGTACCTGGGTTCGAATCCCGACAGTGGCATGGCTGTTTCAATTTCCTTTCCTGTGTTGTCCAGCCTCTTCTTCACATTCTCTTCGGTCTGACGTCATTCCTTAATGGCGTCCTGGAGAAGGCCACGGGAAACCACCCCAGTATCTTTCCCTTGAAATTCTAGGGAGTCTGCTAGGGGTTCGCCATCTTGGGAACACTAGCGCTCCCTGGAACACGGAGGCTTCGGATACGAAGCGCGCACTTCGGTGCGTACCGGCCATACATACATACATGTATATACATATATGTATGTATGTATGTATGTAGTGAAGGTGGGTGGCAGAAGCCAAGCACTGCGACCAGAGGTCTATAACATATATATATATATTTATTTATTTATTTTTAAATAATTTATTTTTGCAACCCAGGGTGTTGCAAAATTCGTGTGTAATATTCAAACCACATGTAGGGGCATGACTAAGAATCAATAAGGACCAATATATTGACCAATAAGGATCAATATATTCCTAATGAATCTATGTCCGGAAACGCCCCATTAAGGCGCTACGAGGTCCTAAAGTGAGCCTTTCCTAGAGTCCATAATCTTTGCTATTCCATAAGAAATATTTTGCAGGCGAGCTTTTTTGTTGAAACAATTGAAACAAACAAAAATAGCTCGGCTGCAAAACAAGTTGTTGGCTCTCCTTCAAAACATTTCTTATGGTGTAGCAAAGAATATGGTCTCGAAGAAAGGCTCACTTCAAGACTACCTACTAACTTATGGGGAGTTTGCGGAATGGGTTCATTAAGGATCAATATATTACATGTATTGATATATTGATCCTTAGCCATGCCCCCACATGTGGTTTGAATATTACACACGAATTTTGCAACACCCAGTGTATAATTTCTGAAATATTACTCATATGCACTGCAGTGTAGTTGTCTGTCGACTTACGACTGGTTCATCGGACGTAACCCTATCGTAATTCAAGGACGTAATTTAAGATCATTTGAATTTCTACCTTTCTTTAAAAGGTATCAATCTTAGACATCTTTTCATTCCTTCAGAAGAAATTAACTTGGTAAAATCTTAATTTGTGAACTGAAATTACTTACCGTGGTCAACATTACAGACAAATATTTGATGAGTTTGTTTTCGTTGAAGTCCATTTGCTTGAAATTTTCGTAATCCACTATAACGAACAACTCTGGCTGAACAACGTTTGGTACCAGAAGATTGGCTTCTCTAGTGTTCAGTTGGGGAATCATCGTCATTGGAGTAGAAATAACTAAAAACAATAGA
>JAFIDM010002131.1:66262508-66274288 GCA_023159025.1 Thereuonema tuberculata | reverse complement strand
AATATCTAGTGGTCTTAAAAGTTCGTTATTTTCGTATCGAATATAAGAATCTCTTTCTATTTTAATTCCGTTACTATTTCGATCTCATTTCAGTTGTCAGCTATAGCTTGATCCGTAAAGTCACGAACTCATATAGTGAAAGTTATCGGTTCGAATACATCTGTTTTTTTTTTTTTGTTTTTTTTTTAATGTTTTTTTTCTCAATGTCCACTTGGATATTTTTGTTTATTATTATTATTCTTATTTAACTAACTTTTTTTTAAAAATTTTTCCTAATTTTTTTTTTAATTTTTTCTTACGTTAGTATAGGCTAATTCCTTTTTATTATTATTATTATTTTTATTTTATGTTGTTGTTATTATGGGTTCCAGTTTATTATTGTGGATTTTTATTATTATTAAATTTATGCTTTAAATGTACGTTTACTCTCTCCAATATAAAAATCACCACTATTGAAACATTCTATTTTATAAACTAAACCCATATCTTACCTTCTCTCACTTTTGTTTATTTTGTGACAAAATAGTTTTCAATTTGTATTTATATTTAAATGCCAATTCTTTTGTACATTATATTTTGTACTAATTCGCTTCAATTAAAATTTGTTTCTATAAAATAAGGAATTATGAGCCTTCCTTCCTTATTCTATCTACTATATTCTTTTTTGCATGCATACTGTGGCCCGAGTTGAAAAATTAAATAAAGTTTATTTTATACTAAACTTTATTTTTCAAGGGTAATTTTTTTTCTATTTTTCCTTCCTTTTTTTAATTCTATCTTTAATTACCCTGGCAGTGATCCGGGCAATGATATTATTTCTGTATTTATTAGAGTTTATTTTTAATTTTGGTTTATTTTCTCTGAAAGTGGATTGAAGTGGAATACGTTACCTTCTTCGCAGATGGAGCTTATCTTCCATTACAAATCTGGCTAATGATTCCCAATAAAAATGAAACAGCTCTAATAGATGACAGCTCAGAGCGTGAAAGCAGATTTGGTGCAACTTGCTTCTGATTCATGGTACGAATTTGCACTTCAAATTAATTTCATATTAGTTATTTATTTCTTTCGGTTTTTTCTTCCTTTCTTTAATATCTTAAACCGGGCAGAGGCCGGGACAAGGATTTAGATTCTGCATTTACAGTGGAACCCCGCCATTCGTCCGCTTCTCTACTCGTACAACTCGTTATTCGTCCAACTTTTTCAAGTAAAATTCAACTCGCCATTCGTACGCTTGCTCGCGATTCGGACAGCGTGTCCTTGTTACTGGCCGCGCCACGCGGTCGTTTCAGCTCAGTCTCGTGCTAGCTTCCGTACGCTACGCATCATCCACGCAAGCTTCATGAAACTTTGTGCTATTTTATTGTTGTTTTTTTTTTGTTATTTTTATTAAAAATAGTGCAGCCCATGGGTCCAAGGATTTAGATTCTGCATTTATTACAATTTATTTTTAATTATTTATTTGTTTTGTCAAATACCACTTCCGTGAATGGGAGTGGACTCCATTTTCTTTGGCGCAGATTGAGCTTATCATTAAAGGTAAAGCTTGCATCCAGTTGATGCTTCCCAATAAGGATGAAACGGCCGTACAAAATTCCCGTCGATGATAGCTCAGTGTATAATAGCAGATTTGGTTGAACTGGCTTTCGATTTATTTTTAAATTTTTGCTTTTAAATTTTTTAACTTTTGATGTTTCATTCTTGTATTTAATTCTTTTGAGTCTTGCACTGGCCGGGACAAGGACTTAAATTCTGTATTTATTACAGCTTATTTTTCATTTTTGTTTATTTTATAGGATACTCCTTCCGTACTGTACGGTAGTGGAATCCATTTTCTTTGGCTTAGATTCAGCCTATCTTCAATGGTAAATATAGCTGATGCTTCCAAATAAGAACGAAACGGCCTTTGTAAATTTGTGTCGATGCTAGATCAGCGCGTGAAAACAGATTTGTCAAATTGCTTTGTGATTTATGTTACAATTTTTGCAATTGTTATTATTATTAACTTTTATTTCTCTTTAATTATTTTTTGTGCGTTTTTCTTTCCTTTATTTAATTCCTTTGAGATTTGCAGTCGGCGGATGAAAGATTTATATTCTATATTTATTACAGTTTATTTTTAATTGTTTTTCATTGTTATTTTTTGTCAAGTACTATTTTCATTTGTGGAAGAGGGAATTCATTACCTTCTGCGCAGACTGAGCGACGGTAATTTTGGCTGATTATTACTAATAAGGATGAAACATAGATGATAGCTCAGT
This sequence comes from Thereuonema tuberculata, assembly GCA_023159025.1. Lineage (NCBI taxonomy): Eukaryota > Metazoa > Arthropoda > Chilopoda > Scutigeromorpha > Scutigeridae > Thereuonema > Thereuonema tuberculata. The sequence goes on along the minus strand of JAFIDM010002131.1, from coordinate 66,272,027 downwards.
GTAGAAAAGCAGATTTTGTGCAATATGCTTTCTGATTTGAGTTAAAAGTTTTGTATGTTAAATTTTATTTAATATTAATTATTTATTTATTAATTTTTTCATTTCTTTCTTTAATTCTTCGATTGTTATCAAAATTAGTATTAGCCTGTTTGACGAACGCTGCATGGACGGGCTCATTTTACCCGTGCTTCGCTTCATCGCCGTGTGTGTGTCTTCAGCAAACTCTGATTCTGTAAAGATTCATGGTGCTGCGTTTGAGCTTCTGGGAACCCATCAGGTTTGACTAGAGAAGTAAAACTACAGTTCGATGAGCAGGTGCCAGGTGACTGAAAGACTAGGATACCCCTGTTAGTAGTTTTATCCTCATTTCCTGCAATTCGGAATGGTGAAACTGATGCTATTCCAAAATGATTATAATCCGAACTTTTCAGTATCTTTTGTCAACTGCAGTTTAATCAGATATTAACCTTCTTTGATAAAATGTTTTTTAGTCTTCTGATACAAGTATCAGAAGATTTATAATCCCGTTTTTGAGGACAAGTATCATTAAAATCTCATTAAGCACAACAATCACAACAATTGCGTCTTTTGCTTGTGCAACAATCACATTATAATGCAGCTCTACAACAATCGCAACATTCGCAACAAGCACATTTGTAATAATAAGGAAATTAAGGCCATATCAATTACATTTTCGAAGACGTTGTGAAGCATTGTGATTGGTCTAGTAATCGCATCCTACCTTGTTTTTTTTATTTTATAAGGACAAAGCCGATCATCGAATCATACATTTGCTGCGCACCAGCTATATTCTTAAAATTTTATCATGTTTGATTTCTACAGAATTTCTTATCCTTATCCTCTGTCTAACCTATGTATCCTTATCCATGTTAACCCATATAACTTACTTTGTTAATTATACTATTGTGTCAAGTTTTTTATATATCATCTTCTGTTTTATTCAGGTATTTAACCACATTTTATCTTATCCCAGTACTCTTGTTGTATGCATCTCGGATTCTTTTTCGGCCCAGCAGGAATCAGCACAGACGTTTATAGCTTCCACGTGGCCCAGGAAAGAAAGGAACGAGGAAGAATTCATTACTTTCCGTGCAGACTGAGGGTAACCATGGCTTAATAAGGATGAGATGACCGTGACAGATTCCCTCGATGATAGATCAGCTCGTGAAAGCGGATTTTCTGCAGGATACTTTATGATTTACATTAAAGTTTTTGCTTGTTAAACTTTTTTTCTGCTTGTTGTGGAAGTGGAACGTATTTTCTTCTCCGCAGACTGAGCTTATCATCGAAGGTAACTCTGGTTGATGATTCATAATAAGGATGAAATGCCCCACCATATTCTCCTCAATGATAGTTCAGTTCATAGAAGCAGATTTGGTGCAACTTGCTTTCTGATTTGCAGGGTGAGTTTAATTAAAGTTTCGATTTCAAAACGCCCTAACTTTAAAACTACCGGTCAGATTGACTTGACATTTTACCAGAACAATCGTGAGGTAACGGAATTTTGTTTAGCGAAGGAAAAAAATAGTTTCAAAATGTGCCAATAGATGGCGCTGTCAGGATAATGTCAAGGGAAAGGCCTAAATGGATTTGTTAAACACAGGAATGCTGTTAGCCGAAAGGAAACAATACAATATAGTAGAGTCCCAGGGTTAATGACAAATTTGTTAGCGAAAAGACAATAATACTGTACGTGTTTACTGCGAAAACAGTGATAGTGACAAGAGAAACAAAAGGAGCTGCATGAAATAAACACCTTACAGTTGATGAAGGCATAAATTGTTCGATATGCCCTCCGCCTTGTTCCGCTATTAGTTGGAAGCGCAAAATTTCATGTTCCATAACAGATCGGAGGATATCTGTGCTGATGCTATGAATGTGGTGCGTGATGGTGTCTTCAATTCGGCCAGATTCGCAATCCGCCCGCTGTAACAACATTCTTCAGGTATCTCCAAAGCCAGAAATCACATGGAGTTAAGTCGGGGGAACGTGGCGGCCAGACCTTGGAAAATGGCGGCTTATGATCCTCTCATCTCCGAAATGAGCCTCAACAGCTGCTTCACAGGAGTAGCAATGTGCGGAGGACCGCCATCTAGCATGAATATTGTGCGATCCACATACTAACGCTGCTGAAGTGCCGGAAGGACATGGTTACGCAAAAGTGCTTCATATCGCTTGCCAGTAACGGTGCAAGTAACGGGACCCGCAAGTGTGATCTCCTCAAAGAAGAACGGATCAAATGCTGCCGTTATTCCGCACCATACAGTAACCTTTGAAGAAAGAAGAGGTAATGGCTGTAGCGGGAACGGATTCTCGGTTGCCCATATCCTGCAATTTTGCATATTTACAGAACCTTCCAAATGGAAATGGGCTTCGTCAGACCACAGCATAATCCATGGCCATCCATTGTCCATTTCCATCCGGGCAAGAAAGCGTAATGCAAACGATTCACGTATTTTTCAGGTCAGCAGGTAGCAACTGTTGCACATGACTTATCTTGTACGGATAACAGCGCAAGGTGTGCCGTAGGACCTTATGCACCATGCTGTAAAGGATATTCAACATTCGGCAAATTCCCCGTGTACTGCTGATTCCCGCACCACTGTTCGTCTGTTCTTGTAACGCTGTGGCCAATCCTCCACTGCCGCCGCCGCAACTGGTTTTCGTTCTCTATCTCGTTTCTTGTCAAATGAACCTGTCTCTTCGAATTATCTATCATTTTCCGCAGGCCATATGTGGTTATTGGCCGGATTTATGCCTTTTAATGTCTAGAACTTCCTGATACCTGTTAACGCACTGTCACCGTTCTGATAGAAAAGCTTCAGGAGCAGAGCGCGATCCTTCTTTGTCATGATGAAGCACTCAGGCAAAGTGCTGTGTCCCACTAGTGCTCTGCATTTTTATCACAGCTATGTCTGCGGTGCGCATGTCACGTCTTGTTAGTAATTTGTATACCTCCACAACAGCAATGTGAACCCTGACAGCGCCATCTATCGGCTCATTTTGGAACTATTTTTTTTCTTCGCCAAACAAAATTCCATTACCCTCAAGATTGTTCTGGTAAAATATCAAGTCAATTGCCCGGTAGTTTTAAAGTTAGGGCATTTTGAAATCGCAACTTTAATTATACTCACTCTACACATTAAAATATTTGCACGTTATACTTTATTTCGTATTTATTTCTGTGTTTTTCGTTTTTTTATTTCATGCTTTTGAGCCTAGCATGATCCGGGAATTAAAATTCTGTATTTATTACAGTTTATTTAGTTGTTTGTTTTGTCAGGAATCCCTGTTGTGGAAGTGGGAACCTCTACCTTCGGCAGAGGCTGAGGCTTATTTAGGCTGCTGATTACTAATACAGATAAAACAGCCGTATTAGATTCCCATGGATGATAGCTCAGTGTAGGAAAGCAGATATGGTGCAATAGGATTTCTGATTGTGTTAAATTTTTGCACCTTAACTTCATTTCATAATAACTATTTTATTTTTATGTGACAAGGTTTAATGTGCATTAAATGTAAAATGAAAACAGAAAAACGATAAAACTATACAAATTCGTTTCCTTTCACGCCTTGAGCCATCATCATGTTTCGTCCTTATTAGGACTCATAGTCAGATTTAGTCTTGATGATGAAGCTCAGAACTCGTGAAAGCCTAAAGATCCTTCTGCACTCTCGAAGTGGAACCCCTTTAAAGCCCACAATGATAGAAAAATCGCTGTAACCAGTATAGCACAATTACCTATAGCTGGGCACAAACGACATTTAGTAAAAGAATAAGCGTATAGGCAAAAAAATGAATACGTAAGAATGTTTAACTTGCATTAAAATGTAACATAAAAAAGGAGAAAATTTAGTAGAATAAGAAATCACCAAACACATCTAATTTGTTAAAAAAGTTTATATAATAAAAATATTTTAAAAATACATTATGGAAAACCAAAAAACGAGAGCTTTAAACGAATAAAATGTTTTTATATTACAAAGTGTTGATTTAAAACTTGTTGATTTTTGTTTTTATATATATTTAAAGCAATGTTTACCACATTTATTGAGATCTATTAATCACAAATGATACTAGACAAAGTATAAAGGGAAACTAAATACTACTTAGATAATAGTATTAGTGTCATCACAACCTGTAATTTTGTATACATAGTATCAGTGTGCTGTGAAAAGAAAGAAAACTTATTGCCTTAATTTCTTAAGTAATCTTTTAAAATTGATGGTAGTAAAGATAACTCTTCAATTTCATTTCGTTCTTTTAAGTTTTTCAAAATTATATAACGACAATTTTCTTTCAGGTTTCTTATTTCAATTTGCTGTTTTACAGTACATACTTTGACTTCATCAAGTGCTCCAACTAGAGCATGAAAAGGTTTTTCAATAGTTCTTAGACCTGTAAATGCAGTACCCAAAGACATGTCATCTTTATAAAATTCAGCAGAGTCTCCATCGAAGTAAATTCCTACTTTACCTTTCATTGGAAATTTCGCAGTGTAAAATGGATTTCCACCAGAAAAATCTTTTCCCTCGCGGCAAGTTTCACCATTGCTCGTTAAAACCCACCTATCTATTGAGGATACACCAATAGTTGCAATCCCAAAATAAAAGAGACTTTTATTCCTTGACCGATCAAAATCCATTTCCCAGTAATTTCTGCCATTGAGAGTACGATTACTCATAGCTTCAGCATATTTGAACTCTTTGGAAGTAAAGAAAATATCTTTGTTGTTATTTGATAAGAGCACATCTCCAGAATATTCTTTCCAAATCCAATCATCTTTAATGTAATAGGCGCCTTGAAAAGGATTCGATGATGCCATCTTTAAAATAAACTTGAATCTATTAAAAAAAAATAGAATATATTATTGTAATTTCTTTTGAATCTAATTAAAAGGATTTTATTTTTTTTAGAAAGAAAATTATAAAAATGCTCACTATTGGAATACTCAAAATTGGAATTCAAATCTTAAGTTACTTTTGTTTGAAAACGATTTCAAATATAAATTAATCTCGTAAAATTATTATGTAAAAGTATCTTCTTTTGTCTTATTAATAAGACACTACAACAAATGCTAAAGCAAAATATATATACAGTCGGACCTCTATTTAACGAAGTCGCTGAATCCCGAAAAAAAAGTTCGTTATATGGAAAATTCGTTAAATAGAGATTCACCTTTTAAAATTACTTTCAACTACATAAAACAGATTTAAAATACATAAACCATAAATATTATTAATAAATATAATAATTTAAATGATTTAAAGCATACATTACCACATGCGTACTTAAATTTTACTAATAAAATCTGTTAATTTTGTCTTGAATTTTTTTTTTTAGAAAAAGTGTTTTCGCTCACAGTACGTCTCGCATCTTTGCAATGCACCAAAAACCCCTTCAGTATTTTCTTCAAATTGTAATCCGCGTCGGATTGTTTCAAATGATTTTAGCATTTCACCATACAAAGATTTTTTTTGATTTCTGCATCATAATCATTTCCATTTTCATCATCTTCATTTTCATCGCAATTCCTAGCTGCATTGTTTTTTTGTTTTGTTTTTTCACACTGTCCAAAATATCCGATTCAGTTAGTGTTTCCGAGGTCTCAACTTCAAAATCAAATAAAATATAATCATTAATCAGCACATCATCGTTAATTTCTTCTTTTTCCCTCAGCTGTATCCACATTTCTTTCATTTCCTCTAAGGGAATGTTAATAATAATTTCCATTTCAAGCAGAAAAAAAATTAGATAACGAAAAATTCTCTTAACGTGCGCAATAAAATTAATCATAAGGAAGGTACGCCGACGCACTTTGCATAAAGTTAAAACCTTAATACAATGTTTTAATGTTTTAACTTTATACAAAGTGCGTCGGTGTACCTTCCTTAAAAAAAAAAAATAGATACCACTTAGTTCGTTAAATAGAAAATGCACTTCGCTATTTGGAGGTTATTTTACGAAGAATTAGCAAAATGTTCTTGGTCCCAACGAAAAGTTCACAAAATAGAGAAATTCGCAAAATGGAGGTTCGTTAAATAGAGGTCCAACTGTATAAATATATATAATTTAATTGTAAATAAATCTCCTACTTCATGGGTTTACAAAAGACACTAAAGTGGTGGAAGAGAGTAAATCAAAATATTTATTCTCGACAAGAACTTGCCACAAGAAATTAGCAAAGACCAGAAAGTCCAATAATCGAGAGACACGCGGCACGCGTCACGTATAATGATGTCTCGGATTGATTGTTGGATGAGAGCAGACGCAGTGTGATACCACCAGCAAAGAAGCAACAGCTGCCCGCTGCAAATGAATGTGGACGTTTGTGACCGAAATAAAAGTTATTCGTGAGTATATAGTTACGAATATTGCTCGCTCTGCCAACAGCCAAAGAAAGACTTTAACTGTTAATGCATAATCGTAATAGTTTCCTCACAATTATTGGTTACGGACCTAGCCACACCATTCAACTGCGCGAGAACATTCTCTGAGAAAAAAAAGATGGCCGCCAAACGTTCTGACACCGCCATGCGTTAGGCCTATAAGTTGAAGTACAGTTTAATTGTGTTTAATTAAACAAAAGAAGAAAAATCTTGGATTTAAAAATAAAGGATCATTACATCGGCAAGATGGCTAGTTATATGCTACAATTCAACGGTAATAATTACATTAGTTGGAAGCGTAATGTCCGAAGTCTACTTCTGAAGGAAGGACTATGGAAAACCGCGAACACGCCGATTAGTTACATTAAATCCATCGAGGAAAAGGGCCTAAAATTAAAATTATTAAGCAGATCCGAAAAAGCGGTTGGTACTATTCTTAGCAACATCGAAGAAAGATTGAGGTGTCTAGTAAAAAAGAAATGACCCTAGTCTATTATTGCGGGAAATTGACGCTCAGTTTAATGTTAAAGATTATTTAATGATATCTGATTTAAAGCCCCAGATATACTTAGAAAGTAAACTTCAAGCCGTAAATGACTTGCCAGAAAAGTACTTAATTTTAAAAGTAAAATTAAACGAGCTTGAAGAACTAGGTGGGTGTTTTGACAATAAGGAGCTGATACTTTCAGGGCTGCCAAGCGGTATGATTCATTTGCGCAAAAAATTTACTTCAACTACAGGATAAAGCTGATTTCAATTCAGAGTATGTAATTGAAAGAATTGTACAAGAGTTCAGATGGAAAAACAAAGGCATTTCCAGTACAGAAAATGAAGTAAACATATGTAATAAAGCAGAAGTAACTGCGAATAAACAAGCTAGTAAGGAATACAAAAATGAATCCCACAAATGTTTTAACTGTGGAAAGGTGGGGCATTTAGCCCGACAATACAAATCCAAATTGAAGTTCAAGAAATAATCACCAAAAACAGATGATATGAAGAAAGAATTGTTTTCTGGAATCATGGCTTTGAACAGTTGCATTATGTCATCAACAAAAGATAAACCTATCAATAATCCATGGTATCTTGATAGTGCGTCCACAAACAACATTTGTAACAACAAAGCTTGGTTCGGCAGTTATAAAAATTTCGATACTCCCCAGAAAGTATATGGAGCATCCTTACAACCCATCGAAGCGTTAGGTGAAGAAGGGATAGTTAACTTAGAAGTTACGCTACCGAGAGGCAAAACTCAGAAGATTACATTGTCAAAAACTCATTAAATTCCCGATATGAGCGTTAACCTGATTTCCGCCGGACATGTGGCATCGCTGGGCTGTTTCCAATTCATAAAAGGCATGGATTATGTTGTTAAAGACAAAAACAAAAGAACTGTGATCCTGGGAAAAGAGAAAAATAATCTTTGCGAAGTAAAGTGTAAACCTTTTATGGAACAAGCAAAGACCTACTTCAATGAAATCAAGCATTCCAAGTCTAAGTTGTGACATGCAAGACTTGGACATATTTCGAAAGGAAAAATGAAAGTCATTTTAGACCAGAAATTGCAACGAGGTATTGAGCAAATAAAAATTGCCAAAAGAGGACTCTGATAGTTTTTGTGAAAGTTGTCAAAGTGCAAAGATAACAAATGTTCATCACACAAGGATGAAAGCCATTAGAGCAAAAGGCATTTTGGAATATATCTATTCAGATGTGTGTGGTCCAATAAATATAGAAAATGACTATCAGGCGAAATATATCCTATGCATGATAGATGATTTCAGTAGGAGAAGCTTCGTATATTTGATCAGGAGCAAGGATCAAGTTCCAGAATATGTGAAACAATTCATAACTTACATAGAGCGCCAAAGTAAGGCGAAAGTGGTAAACCTTCTGACTGACCAGGGAAGGGAGTATGAGAATAAAGAGCTAAACAGTTTCCTAAAAGAAAAAGGAATTGTCCATAAGACGACATCCGCATACTCTCCACAGCAGAATGGCATTGCAGAGAGGTTTAATCGTAAGTTAATGGAAATGGTTCGAACCATATTAATTGATCCTGAACTCCCGCCAAGATTCTGGACTTATGCAGTAGAATGCTGTAATTTTGTTCTCAATAGAACGCCTCACTTAAAATTGATGAATACTACCCCAATGGAAAAATGGTTCAAAAACGGAGGAGCACCAAGCGTGCGACACCTGAAGTCTGTGCTACTTGAAGAAACCGAAAACGCAATCAAGAGTAAAATCGACTCTAGAGTAACCAAGGGTATTTTTCTAGGCTATTCTCCACGCACCAGAGGTTACAAGATATGGAATCTTGATACCAACAAAGTAGAAGAAACGAGGAACGTGTGTGTAAACGAGAATCGAAGAGCAAGCGACCTAATAAATAAACAGAAGATTGATTATGAGGAAATAAAGAAAAGACTATCAATTGATTCATTAAGAAAAAAATCAAGAATCCTCTTTCATCTGAAGAAGAAATAGAAGAGAATGAAAACATCATACCCACAAGAAGCTGTGAAACAGATTCTAGTCAAGATGAAGAAGTAATTACCGATAAAAGCAAAACTCATGATGCTGATGTTAGGACGGCTAGTTCAAGTAATACTGATTCTAGCGAAAGTGACACAGAAGAACCTGTGATTTACTTAGATATTCTTAGATATACTACAAATGTTTAACTAATTTTGAATACATTGTTAAAAATATCAAATGACTTACATAGTATTGTTTTTTTACAAGTGATTTTTGAGAAGTAGACCGCTAGGTGATAATTTTCAAAAATTTTAAATTAGGCAGTAACATGATTTAAAAGTTAAAATAATTTTCTGATTTAACTCTATATATAATTATTACATATGTATATTAAAGTTACTTATGTTTAGCTTATTTTTGTCGAGTTCAGTAAGAACTAGTAACAATAAATATTAAGGATATTGGAAGTAAATTGAACAAAATACTTAAGTGAGACATTACAAACAGGATTTACAATTACAAAGAAAACAATTGAAACAAAAGAAATTTATATTAATTACATTCTATCAGCCACTTTTTTAATAGTTTCTTTTTTAATAATAATAATAATAATAATAATAATAATAA
>JAFIDM010002131.1:66222237-66242508 GCA_023159025.1 Thereuonema tuberculata | reverse complement strand
TTTGTCCATGGAATTATGCCGAACGAATATGTTAGTGTGGGAACGGCGAAAGTGTTGATAGCTTTAATTTTATTTCTGGCGTTGAGTTGTGTTTTGAGGATTTTGTGAACTATTATTATTATTATTATTATTATTATTATTATTATTATACTATAGATTTATTAGTAAAAACATACTAAACGTTTTACATTGTTACACTGTATTTAAAGGTTATATTCAATTTGTGTTTTAGGATTCAATACATGTTTATGTTATAAACCAAATGACCTTGCAAAATGACTACCTTTTATTTTACTGTTAGTAAACGCTCTTTGTTATATTGTATCTAATTTATTAAATTATATTTATTTATCTAATTATATAGTACGGTATCGTTTATATTTTTTAACCCACTGACCATTAAAATGCTTAGATGTATCAGAATTATATCGTGTTTGGACTTTTTGGCAATGATTAATTTGTAGAATTTAATAAATGTAATAAAATTTATGTAAAGTTAACAGTTTAAAAAAACGTAGTTTTGTAGAAAAATCCCCAGTATATAAAAAAGAAGAACAACGCCAATTGGTTGGGTAGGGGTCGTGTGGGCGGTTGTAGGGGTGGGGCAGGGGGTCGTGTGGGCGGTTATAGGATACTACTGTTAGTAGTTTTATCCTCATTTCCTGCAATTCGGAATGGCGAAACTGCTGCTATTAAAGATTATAATCCGAACTTTTCAGTATCTTTTGTCAATTGTAGTTTAATCAGATATTAACCTTCTGTGATAAAGTGTTTTTTTAGTCTTCTGATACAAGTATCAGAAGATTTATAATCCCGTTTTTGAGGACAAGTATCATTAAAATCTCATTGAGCACAACAATCACAACAATTGCGTCTTTTGCTTGCGCAACAATCTCATTTATAATGCAGCTCTATAACAATCGCAACAATCACAACAATTGCGCTTTTGCATTCTCAACAAGCACATTTATAATAATAAGGAAATTAAGGCAATATCAATTACATTTTCATAGACGTTGTGAAGCATTGTGATTGGTTTACTAATCGCATCCTACCTTGTTTTTTTTATTTTATAAGAACAAAGCCGATCATCGAATCGTGCATTTGCTGCGCACCAGCTATATTCTTAAAATTTTATCATGTTTGATTTCTACAGAATTTCTTATCCTTATCCTCTGTCTAACCTATTTATCCTTACCCATGTATGTTAACCCATATAACTTACTTTGTTAATTATACTATTGTGTGGAGTTTTTTATATATCATCATCTGTTTTATTCAGTTATTTAACCACATTTTATCTTATCCCAGTACTCTTATTGTATGCATCTTTGATTCTTTTTCGGCCCAGCAGGAATCAGCTTAGATGTTTATAGCTTCCACGTGACCCGGGAAGAGATTTAAATTCTGTATTTATTGTACTTTATTTCTAATTATCTTTTTTTTTTTTTTTTGTCAGGTGCCATTTGTAGTTGAGGAGGATGAGATGCCCGTGCCAGATTCCCTCGATGATAGAGCAGCTCGTGAAAGCGAATTTTTTGCAGGGTACTTTATGATTTACATTAAAATTTTTGTTTGTTAAACTTTTTTTCTTTACTTTATTTCATTCCTTTGAGACTGGTTTGGTCCTGCACAAGGATTTAAATTCATCATTTATTACAGTTTCTTTTAACAGTTTAGTTGGTTTGTCCAAATCCACTTCCGGTTCTGGAGGTGGAAACCATTATCTTCAGCGCAGGCTGAGCTTATCATCGAGGATAACTTTAACTGGTGATTCATAATAATGATGATTATTAACCAGATTCCCATAGATGGTAGTAGCTCAGTTCATAACAGCAGCCTAGTGCAACTTGTTTTCTTATTTATTTTCAAATATCTAAACATAATACTGAATTTCAATTTGCTTCTTGGAGTAGTTCCTTTGTTTTATTCCTTTGAGCCTGGCATGGATCGGGACACGAATTTAAATTCGTATTTATTATAGTTTAATTTTTACTTGTTGTGTTTCGTCAGATACCATTTGTCATTGATAAGATTGTGAATGATAAGAGGAATTCATTTCCTTTCGCGCAGATCATAGTCCAACGAATAGAGACCAAAAAAGCGGGGTTACCTTACAAAAGGTCCGGTAGTTCTAATTTTTTGATATGTTGTCTACGATGGTTAGTAAGTGTTTAAAATGCAAAATGCACAATTCCTCCCTCGCCGCGCCCGCCGCCATCGTAAAAAAACCCAAAAAAATCGGCACGTTTAGATTTTCGCTTATATCTTCTGTTTGGTGCATTTTAGCGACACAAGAGTTCTACTCCATGTTTCCCTTACACTCCCTTACCCACTTTTGTAGTTAATTAAATTCCCTACACGTTTTATTCTGATACTTGTTTCTCTAGAATAGGCCATAACTGAATTACAGCGTCCTAAAGTTAGAAGTTTGACAAGTTTCCAGAAAGTGCGTTTTTGTTTATTTCTTTAAACAAACATATCTCCGTAACTATCAGTCCTAGAAACAAAATTAAAAACTACATTGTAGGAAATTGTATTCTCTACAACATTGCGTAGAACTCTTTTGTAGCTACAATGCACCAAAACGAAGTTATAAACCAAAATCTAAAGAAAGTACCAATTTTGTTTAGTTTTTTAAGATGGTCCAATGGTCCAATGAATATGAGGTGGATTCGCAGTAGATAATCCTATTCTTACTAAATTTTTCTCATTCCATTTATTCTTCCATTTATTATTGCAGCTCTAATTATAATTCACTTACTAAAACCTGTTTGATGGAGAAAAAGTAACACCAGAGGTATTAACAGAAATTCTGACAAAATTCCTTTTCACACCTTTTTTTTCTTTAGAAGATTTACTAGGTATTTTATTTATATTAACTTCATTAATAGTAGTTTCTTCTCTTTTTCATTATTCTTAGCTGACCCAGAAAATTTCACTCCAGCTAATCCCTTAGTAACTCCAGTTCATATCCCACCAGAATGATACTTCCTACTTGCCTATGCTATTTTCCGATCTATTCTAATAAAATGGGAGGAGTAATTGCCTTACTAATATCTATTTTAGTTCTTATAATACTTTCATTTTCACAAACAAATAAATTTCAAAGTATCGTTCATTATTCTCTTACTCAAATTTTATTTTGAAGTCTAACTTTAACCGTAATTATTCTCACATGAATCGGAGCTCGAACAGTAGAACAACCTTAGGAAATAGTAGGCAAAATTTTTATTATTATATATTATAAAAGTATTATTTTGTCTGTCATAAGACTTAACGTTTTTCCAATTTTGTGACCAAACTATAAGAGATTGAAGGGTCATGTAAATGGATAAAATGTAGATCTCTTTAAGACAAACAAAATGCTACAAAAATCTTTGGAAAAAGTTTTTGGTTTCCAAGATGGCGCCTTTTAAAGAGTCAAATTTTGACTTTTTCTCAATTTAAATGAAAAGTATAAAAGATGGAAGAGAACATTATATTGAGAAAATGTTGGTATTTGAAAGTTCTATCGAACAATATATCACTTATTCACAAACGCTTCAGCGTTTGCGAGATGCATGCAAAAATGTGAATTTTCGGTGTGTGACGCCGACCCGCAATACATCCGAGTTATTCGGAGAAGCCACAACGGGCTGGGAAGTTATATATTCTCCGACGATCGCAACATTAATTTGCTAAATAAATAAAGTTTTTTTTTTGAATGCTATTTATGCAAGGGTTCCGGAGCGAAGCGACGGTACCCGGCTATTATTATTATAAATTATAAAAACGTATATTATAAAACGTTATTCTGTCTGTCATTCTGTAAGCAAAATGCTAAATTACAAATTACTAAAATGTTACTGAAATAGAGAATCTATTCATAAAAAATGAAAATATATTAAACAACTGTCCAACTATACTGATTGGCGACGTAAATATAGATATTTTCAAAATGAATAAAAACAATGTAGTACAGAAATATGTAAATCTTATGGGCAATAATGGTTTCAAAAATCGTCTTTACGGAACAACAAGAAACTGTACAATTCATGCAAATACGAAAACAAATATAGATCATATTTTCATAAATAAACATGATATCAAAACACCAGGAATAATATGTAAAGAACGAATCGGATAACAGTTGAAAATGAGAAAATAACACATCCAAATATTATCTATAAAGAACTAATCAATGATGTTAACAAAACAAAATTCATGAAAATCTACATATATAAAAAGAAAAGTCCTGACTCACTCACTCACTGACTCATCAACGCTCACCCCAAACCCTTGGATCTAGAAAGCTGAAATTTTGCACAGAGGTTTCCTTTATATTATCCATGTTGTGTGTGCAAATATTAATATAAAGGACTAAGCACACAAAGACAAAATAGATATAAATAAATTATTTCATAATAAATAACATTACATGTTGCAAAGGTTCTATCCTTCGTCGTCAGATGATCATAAATAAATATGGAAAAGAGAAACAGGCTCGGAATTGAATTTAAATATACTGCCCATCCGATCTTCATTTTGTCCAACCAGGCTATACTCCCAAGCAGGCCCGCAATCAGAATTTTCTTTCGGGGAGGGCTCATTCCTCGAAAAACGAGTCTTGTCGAGATCGCCCACGGTAAGAATAGCATCTTCCTGGCTTCCCTTGCATGTTGTAAGATTAAGGTCTAAGGGATTTGATATGACTAGTTTCTTTGATTTCAACACTGAGAGATATTTTTCTTTTGTATTGATTTCGGGAGGGGCTTCAGCCAGATATGATGTTCCTCTCCCAGATATCTGAGAATGCAGGAATTAATCCTTATCCTTCAACCACGCACAATTCTAGCAATGTTACTATTCTTTTATATATATATAAAAAGGAGAATGTTTGTTGGTTTATTGTTCACTGTACACTCCAAGGCCCTTTGACAGATGGGGACTAAACTTTGCAGAAATACTCTTTAGGACCCTGCAGAAATAACAGACTACAATTGAAATCTAAATACATCTCCCCCTTCCCCTAATTTAAACTCTTCACAATTTTTATAAATTTCAAATAGAGGTATGGTTATCGTGTTTAAATCCGCTTGGTGGTAATATTTTTTTTTTGTATTTCCTTGTTTTTTTTCTTTTTTATTTTATTAGTTTTTTTAATTTCTTTTTTTCCTGTTTTTTACTTTCCTTCTTTATTTATGGTAACGAATTTCCTTTTCTTTTTTCTATTATTTTGAAATATTTATTTTAATGAAATGTTCTTACAACAACAACGAAAACCCGGATCCGAGGTTACGGTGTAGGCAGGGGGGTCAAACTTTCTTGAAGGGTTAGCATATCTCTCAAACCGTTTCAGTTGAAAACACGAAATTTCCGCATAAGTATTCTTTGTCCAAATCTAATACATACGCATTTTAGATCTTAGAATTTAGTCTAATTCTAAGGGTTGTAAACAACTTGTATTCTCAAAACCCGTAAAATTACCTACAATAAAGTTTGCCCCCCCCCCCCGTTTACAACCCTTAGAATTAGACAAAATTCTAAGATCTAAAATGCGTATGTACTTTGTAATCATTACCGGCTATTTTTACTAACTGGGAAAGGCTTGAAATGATAGAGGTGCGGAGAAGAGCAGAAAGGGGTGGGATTATTAAACTCTCTGATCTCAATATTAATTTCATATCTACGGCTTATCGAGTTACAAAATAGGACCATAACATTAATTTTTACTACCATGGGACTATTTTACAAACTTGAAAATTTTCTAAGTGATCTCGCAATTACTTCGTCATCCACATTACAACAAATCTTTTTTGTACGCCGAGCGAAGGACAGGTCTTTCTGCTAGTTAAGTAATAAAATAACATTTAATAAATTAAGTTTTTACCTGTTTTTTTGTATTCAAGCAGCTGTCCTTAAGATTCAGTAGTAACTGAAAGATTCGAAAGTTACTTATAAACTTTTTTTTTTTTTTACTTTTTGTAATATTTTAGTAATCTTGTGTAATATAATTTTTTTGTTTAGCTTTGCTGCAATTTCCAGTGACTACCTTTAAGAATAAGTTTCAGTTTCGGTTTCTCTTATTATTTCTGCTAGTTCTTGCCTCATTCTTACTGATTAATTTACTTCCAATTTCATCTTCAACATATTTTGGAACTTGTTTTTTTGTTTGTTTTTGAACTTGCTTTCTTTCTATAGTAATACGTTAACTAGTAGCCTAATCGTTACATATAATTTCTCAAAAGTGTTTTTGTGTCGGTACGCTATATCTCCCTTAACACTTCATCAAAATCAATGATTGAGACATTATTTTGAAGATTACGTACACCGCTAATGACGAAAAATAGAGAAATTGTTTAAAATTAATGTTTTCGTTAAAAACCTTTAGTTTAAAAACTTTTTTTTATTAAAATATAGAAGGCGCCATCTATTGACAATCTATTTAACTAATATGCACGACAGCTGTTGGAGTTGTTTATTATTTCTCAAAGGTGTTTCTTCGTCGGTATGCCATTAACGTTTTCGTTAAACAAAATGTATTTTAAACGCCTTTTTATAAAAATGGAGAAGGCGCCATCTATTGACAATATGTTTAACAAACATGCACCACAGCTGTTGGAGTTGTTATTATTTCTCAAAGATGGTTTTTTTGTTGCGAATTATTCGCACTGGTCAACTAGTTATTATTATTATTAAAATAAAATTTCTTCTACAGCATAATATTCCAAAATTATTAAGAAGTATCAAAAATAAAAGAAATAATAATATATAAAACTACAATTTAAGAACAGATAGCAATATAAAATTAATTTATCAATATTTAAAAAATAATTAAGATACAAGAAATATAAATTGAAATATAGAAAATTTTGTGAATAATATAAATATAACATATTTGAAGATAAATCAATTAAAAAAAAAAAGTAGAAATGAAGTTAAAAAACTGGATTATTGTAAATGTTAGGAAAATTTGTAAGTAAAAGTGGAAGGGGAATTAAAAGAAAGAAAGAAGAAGAAATGTACAAATGTTGTGACTAATTAAAATTATTGTTGTACTTAAAATTATAGTAAATTTCAAAATATATTATTCTAATTATTATTGTTATCACTATTATTATTATTATCATTATTTATATATAATTTACTATATAAATGTATGTATACATATTTTACAAAAACCGTTTAATAGGGATCTGAAATCCTTATCGGCACTGCACTTTTCCTTTTTGTAATAACAATAAATAAAAAAAAAAAAAAATTAAAAATTACTAGGCCATCTCCCGTGTACAGATTGTTCATTATAGATATTTGAAGAAGAGATTTATTTAGATGGATGTTGGTTGATATAGATGTTAAATGATGATCACAGCTTATATACGACTCCTGGCGACGAATTGATTGTGACTATTCTTTCGAGTGAAGATAACCAAATTCTGATGACTTGTGAATCTAGACAAATTTTCCTCTTTGGCGGAGACTTCAGACAAATTTTACCTGTAGTCAAGAGTGGCCGAGATTACGAAATTATTAACAGTTCTTTGAAAAGATCTCATCATTTCTCTCGTTGTCCATTTCGATACTAATTGATTACACTAGCCTGCGAAAAAAAAAAAAAAATTTCTCCGGCAAAAGGTTGAAGAGCTGATTTACCCTAATTTAGGTGTGCTGAGTTCAAATATGTAAACCGTTTTTGCCTATCACGTACAGTTTTTTTGCTATTTGAAATCCAAATTTTACACATTGCTGTAATTTCGATAGAAAACACCATAATAGAGAATATATGTAATTTTAATGGGACATGAGCAAATTGCAACGAATATACAAAAAAGTAACATGTTCATTGCTAGAATGTATGAATCTCATTTCAAAAACACTATTGTTTGCTGCACTTTGATGTGAATGAACGCTGTGTTGTTTTGCATTTGTGTTCCTCTGACAGAGGTACCGAAAGCAGGGACTACTTCTATCAAAACTCTTCATGTACTGCTTCATAATTCCCAATTTAATATGTAAAGGGGGCAATAACACACTTTGAGGATCAATTAATGGACGATTTACAATGTTTTTTTTCTTCAGACACGAACTGTTTCCTCTTGGGCCACTCAGACACTAACCAGTGACGATCCCTGTCCCGAGAGTCCCACTCACACAGAAAACACGGAACTTTGTATATCCTCCATGCTGCCCAGTACAGCACAGTAACCATCTGTGCTCATTGTAGTTCAGTTTCTGCAACACCATAGATAAATTGTGATAGTTTTCACGAAGAGATGTTGAATGGGCGACTGGCACTGAAGCAAGTTTATTTCCATTGTGCAGAAGAACACCTTTGAGACTTCTTTTACTGGCATCAATAAATAGACGCCAGTCCTTTGCTTAGTAAATAGTTCCAAGACGACGAATTAAGCCAGGATATCACAGCAAAACACAAGTTCGTCTTCGTGAACAAAAAACTGCCGGAATTCTTCCTCCCGATTTCTGTAATAATATGAATTTTTCCCAGGAAGTAAAAGATTTCTCTCTTTAAATCTTGAAACTAAAAGTTCTCTCTTTTCTTTTGTGAGGCCTAGGTCACGCACCAAATCATTTTGTCACACTGATTATAAAGATGTGGAGTTTTATCTTCAACATCCGGTAGAAAGGTATCATCATCACCATCCCCCACACTTGAAGATGACGAAGACACACTCTCTGTTTTGGTGGTTTTGGGGACAGGAATATCGGGTCCATGTGGTACGGGGGTTATGGCAGATGGAAGGCAGGGATACACAATCTGCTTTTTATTTTTCATATTGAATCCGGACACTTTACATACACAAAAATAACAGTCGTCAAAGTGATTTGTTTGTTCCCACCAAACCATAGGGATTCCGAATGGCATTGATGGCAACAACCCTTTATACCATTGCCGCAGGTTTTCTACACACGTTTTACACACAATATGGGGTGCGAAATTCTTGTCCTGAACACCTAACTTCATGTTAAAATATCCCAAGTACAGGCTTTTTATAAATGGTGTTATATTTCGCTTCTGGCCTTTACTTGTATATTGGTCATATATATAACAGAAAGAGTTGGGATTGTTCACACATTTTCGCCTCCCAACATCTCTGCCACTTGCCATTTTAACACAAACTACCTCACTTATTCACTCAATCGACTTCAAGTGCACGTTGAAACATATAGACAAAGGCATGCCACACGTTCTCAGACTCTCCTCTCAGACTACGGAGGAACGCGATCTTCGCGTTTTTAGCTTATCTGACACTGCGCATGCGCGAACTACAACTGTTCTATTTGTTGTTCCGGTAATCCTGTATGATTACCTACTTCCCTCCAAAACACAGCTCATACAATATTTTCTCTCAGACATGTCCGTACCTGCATTCCCTACAATCAAGCCAAACCTCATTTACAATAACGAAGCTCAATTAGTATACACATGAGACGGATTTATGACAAATCTGTACGTGATATGAAACAACTGGTATTTTTTTTTACATAAGGACACTAAATGTAACGTATATCACATACAATTACTTTTGCCGGAAAATCTTCGCAGGCCAGTGTTATCGATGATAAAACGATGGTTTATATGAGATAATCCAAGAATACTCGATTCCAATGAAAGGGGTTAAAGCAACATTTTTAAGTTTTAAAGACTCTTTTCAAGCCATCTCTTTTTCAAGCATAATAAAATTGGAATAAGTACAACAAAACAAAATAGTTGGAAGCTTAAACAAATTTCAAAAACACGTGAATCAATAAGCTTAGTTGTTTTTACAAAAATATATTAATAAGGTACAATTCAATTATTAAAAGTAATAATAAGAAGAAAATAAAATTTAAGATAATATAACAAAACTCGATTCCAAAGAAAGCAGTTAAAGCATTATTTTGAAGTTCAATAATGCTCATTTTGAATTTGTCGACTGCCTCGTGTCAATAAAAAATGAAAAACCGTTTTCCATTGTTGCACTAACATTGGGGCACAACAACAACACAACAATTGCGGAGATATAAGTCAAAAAACAATATGAAAAGAGTTGTAGTCCCTATGGTCTAATGGATAACATATCCGACTTCGGATCAAAAGGTTGCAGGTTCAATTCTCGCCGCGGAAATTTTATTGTAAAAATTATTTCTATTTTCCATTCGCACAGAAAATTGCGCCGGACAGACAGACACACAGACAACAGAGAAATAAAAGATTTTAGTAATATAGATTAGTCATCTTACTAATCTCTGAGCTATCTGACGGATTGTGTTATTTCTAGCCTTGTTCTTACTCTCATTAATTTCAACAGATTTTAATTTGCATATGCTTTTGAAACTTGTTTTTTTTAATTTAAGTTTTCTTTTCTTAAAAAGTATCTGGAAGACTGGGCATTTTAAAATAAAACGACAGTAAAGTATGAATATTGAAGAAAATCACCTTATTTTTTAACCCCCCTTTCGGGGAAATAGACGGATTCTCTGTGAATGCCCGCGAAGTTGAAAGGAAAATTTTTTAAGTTATTATTAAGTAACATTATTATTTTTATTACATGTGAAAACGAACAGAACACGAATTTATTAAGAATAAAATAAAAACAAGATAAAGTAAGAACACTGTAAACAAAATGATAGCTAAATAAGTTTTCCCGAAGTCGAGAACTAGCTAAATCGCTTTCTCGCACCCGAAAACGGTAGACTCACACCATTTCATCAAAATCCTTAGGCCTGTCGGAATCGCAGTGGCTCCTTAAAAGAAAAAAAAAAAAAAAAAAAGAGAAACAACAAAAAACGCACTAATAAAATCGTAGTTAGAAAATTTATGTGCCAGCAGCCCACCGGCCTCAAAGATTTTTTTAATGGATAGAAGATTTAATCTGCGCGTTGAATTATTAATTTTCAAGATAAAATTTACAAGAATTGCTCGCTTTAAAGCATTTGATAAGTTCCAAACAGTATATACGATGACTGATCACTAAACTATCTGACGGAACGAATTCATGAAATTTAAATTTTTGTTAAAAGTAAATTTCAATTTAAATAATTATATATTAAATTTTATGTTGTAAAACCTTTGTGCACGAATTTCTTGATTCGATGTACTTTTATCTTATTTTATTCTTTTTTTGAAATAATAGAATTCATAATAACAGCCTTTTAAACTGTTCAAATCAAAAAATACCATAAAAAACAAAAAGTTCATGAGCTAAATGTTAGTAAAATCCTACAAAATTTCATCAAATTATTTTAAAGCCTGTGAATAACTGGAGTGACGCTAGATTATTAGGCCCACTAGATTTGTTTCTCTGTTAAGAAAGTAAAAACAAGATTTGATTAAAAAAAATTATATTTTTTTTTCAAATTACGATACAAGATTTTGTTATCGAAATCAGATATTTGTGCACTAGATTAGGCAAAGAATTATTTGAAACTTAAGATTAAAATTACCGTAAGTAAAAACTTAGCTGAAATCTTTTTTACGTGCGGTATTTACAGAGTATTGGAATAATTGACCACAAACGCACTGCCTTTTAAAGATATATTCATTATTTAAGATTTGACATGTTTCGGGAACTCGTTCGGTTCCCTTTTTTAAACCGATATGAGCTCTAAGAAAATAAGAATCTTCGAACAGCGGGCGTCTTTTTTTTTTAGGTCATTCTTCCTTCGGTTAAGGTCCAACTTAGCTTCTTCGGAGGAACTACAGACACTGATAGGAGTTCAATGGTAATCACGTGACCAAATGGGAATTCCCTTCCATTCAAGTAATGAAATCGACACTTTCAAAAATATTGATTTCAAACATTAAGTTGTATTTTTACCTCTAACGTGTTAAATTTATTGGACTTATTTATTTATACTTAAATAAATCCCGGTTTATAATAAGGATTATATTTTGGATGAAAAAAAAAAGATTATTTTAAAACAGTTTTATTTTATTTTATTTTAAAACACAGTTAAGTGGTTGAATTGAATTAGTTTGAAGAGGAAATGAAAATATCTTTTCTATTGAACGAATAGTAAATACAGTGGACCCCCGATATAACGCGCATTATAAGGTGAACCGCGTTATACCGAGCAGTAGCGACACAATAAATTTACTCAGAACGATTTGAGCTATATACTGAAACATCCCATCAAGTACATAAATATTATGTATTTTAATAAAAAAAAAAACTAATTTACAGTATTTATTAAATGTTTTATTAAAATTCCCATAACATAGTTATACATCTTAATAAGTATATATATTTATTATTTTATTTATGTACATAAGGTACGCTTGAAAATATGTAAAAACAAACACTATCTGTAACTTGACTAAAATCTATGTATTCGACATCATTTCAATTACTCAATTTTTTAAGTGATGTTTTGTAATTGTTGTTTGTTTGCGTTTTGATAACTTCTGTATCATTTCCCTTTTGAAAGATTCTAATTGCAACAATCTGACACTGTTAATATTTTCTTGTGATTCAGCCCATTTTATAGCAGTTTTCATGGCTGTTATTGCTTCTTTGGTTGTTGGCGGTATATCAGCTATCCCACTGGCACTTTCATCATCATCTTCTGTTTCTTCTTGACAATCTTCGTCACCGCAAATGGATTCGATAATCAATATCATCAGTCATATTCTGACAATGACGCACGGACCTGTATAAAATGCGATACTCAGTTATGCCTCACGGACCTGTAAAAACTTATCGCGACCATCGCCGGCGCTATAACCGAGTGCGCGGTATAGCGAGCAGCGCTGTAGCAGGGGTCAACTATACTTCAATTACTTGAATGATCTTTTGTTATCAACAAGAAACAACAAGTAATATTAATTAAGGTTCGTCCAGAATTATAAAGCCATACAGTATGCTTCAAGCAAACACGATATTTCCAGCAAAAATATTATTTAATGTTAATTACCACAACATTATACAGTAGAGCCGATTATCCGCGGTATTGGGTGGTAAGGGCTTCGCGGATAACGAAAATCGCGGATAACCCGAAAAAAGACTAAAAATGAGATGTAAACACGAAAAAAAAGATTTCACCATTAAAAACTACGTTTTATTGTACAACAACATAATATGGAAAACTTTTAAAATATGTACTGTAAAGCAGAAACCTTTGCTCTACGTTTGCATCACAAATTCCGAGAAGGCCTATAGGATCACGATGCACAATAAACCTGTCAGTAAATTTGGACCTTCGCACTGTAGGGCCTATTGTATTTTCCCTGTTGTTGGCTTCCATTAAAATTGATTTTTTTGAAGTTCGTAATTAAAAAAAATTTTCGCGGCACTCGCGGATCATCCGCTCGCGGTTAGTCGGGGCTCTACTGTACCTGCATAATGACATACATTATAGCACGTCGTTGAATGGTCAAAAACAGAAAACATTATGCAATATTATTAACTCTAACATGTTTTATAAATTACAAAGCCATTTATTCAAATATCCAATAAAGTTACAATTTTCTGAATAGCTTTGAAAACACAGTTAGGCATTGATTGTATGAGGTTTTGGAAATAAGTTTTATCTGTATTTTCTCATTCCTGAACAATGCTTTGTTTTAAAGTTTCCATAAAGTTGAACTACCTTCCACCAGTATGCACAGCATTTGGTAAACAGCCTCAAACGTTCTCTATTGGGTTTAAGTCAGGGAAAAAGGCAGGCCAGTCCATCACCTGCACAGCATTTCAAGGAACCATTCGTAGGTCGATATGGCCTTATGTACTGAAGCATTGTCCTGCTGAAATTGTCCTGCTACAACATAACCAACTAACCGTAAGGAATATCTTACAGTCATTCCAGTTGCTAAAACACATACTATAAATATAAATGTAATAAAGTTTAACATTATACACATTTCCAAAATTATATCCTTAGAATAAAACCCAGCTGAAAAAGGTATTCCTCATAAAGCTAAATATTAAAGCAAGAACATAAATAAGGCTGAGTCATTCTTAATCCATCCATTATAGGAATGTCCTGAGTATCCCCTATTCTATGAATAACACCACCAGCATTTAAAATAGTAAGGCCTTCAATAAAACTAACTACATTCTAGTGATAAAACAATTATTATTGAACCCAACTGTCTTAAAGTTGATAAAGCAAAAATCTTTTTAGGTCATACTCAAAATTTGCACCCAAACCAGCCATAAATAAAGTAAAAACAGCAATAAAAAATAAAATATTTTTAGCAACCTCCACCTCAATAAATATAGTATCAAATCGAATTAATAAATATACCACAGCTGTTAATAAATTTGAAGACTGAACTAAAGCTGATACTAACATATACTTATCTTATCGATATTATAAATCCATAAATAGACAAAATAACTTCTTGTGTACTTCTTTTTACTTCATCACAATATTTCGAATGTTCTACTCGACTATTCTTCTTCAGGTTACAGATAACATGTATAAAAGCGAATATATTTTTCCTCTTTTTTAAAATATTTTGAAATCATACAAACAATGAATTTCACTATTTCTTATTACTAATATAAAAGTTTGATACAAATGCACAATGATATTTCTCCAATTGTTGAAAGCGTAATAATGAAAAAATTTTTTTTACTGAGTTATTTTCTTGTTTTAAATATTACTTAAAAATTCCCAGGGAGCTATGTGATACTTTAAGGGATTTGTTCTTATTAATACATTCTTTTGAGTTGATGTAATATGATTCTATGAGGATTCTGTCCTTCTCATCATTACATTTATGTAACCTGAAGAAGAATAGTCGAGTAGACCATTCGAAATATTGTGATGAAGTAAAAAGAAGTATACTAGAAGTTATTTTGTCTATAAAGCTGATACTGGTGTAGGAGCAGCAATCGCAACCGGCAACCAATCTGAAAAAGGAATTTGAGCTCTCTTATTATTGCAGCAATTAAAACACCTATTCCTACTCATCACAATTCAATCTTTTCTCCCATTTCAATATTAATTAAATAATTTCAGTTAACGTAATGAAATATTCAAGCAATAAAAATAAGTAAAACCATATCGCCCATTCGATTTCATAAAACTGTTAATATACCAGCATTAAAGGAACGTCTATTTTGATAGTAATTATCTAAACAATAAGATACTAATCCTAACCCATCTCACCCTAAAAAAATACTAATCATATTATGGCTAATAATTAACAAAATTATTGATAAAAACAAATATTAAAACTAAAAGACAAAACCGATTTTTATTTAATTCACCTGACGTATAATCAATTCTACAATATAAAACATTAGATGAAATAAATGTAACAAAACTCATAAAAATTATTGATATATAATCTACAATTATAGAAAAAGATATAACCCCGCTAAAATAAAAAATAAAATAAATAAATAAAAAAACCCAGTCCATTAGAAACCCAAAATCAAATACCAAACATCATACTTCAAAAATAAAAGATACTAAACTCAAAAAATATTTAAAAAAATCTCCCTACCTTAAAATATTCATGAACAATCAACAACTCATTCTCTGAACCTGTAGTCACTTAATTAACACTGAAGTACATTTAAACTATTAAAATGATCATTACCATGTCTTCGACTAATTCCAACCAAAACTCTTAACCCTAAACTTCCCTCACACGAAGCAAATATTAGAAACACAAGTAAAAAAAAAAATATATATCCATATCCTATTAAAAAAACATAACCCAAACCCAAAAATAAACCTAACATTAAATATTCAATTCTTACTAGGTCATCTCTCGTGTATAGTTTGATCGATATAGATTTTTGAAGAAGAGCTATGTTAAGATGGATGTTAGATGAAGTATATTTCGGTTCCATCATAGCTTGTATACGATATTCTTGGCGACGAATTGATTATGACTGTTCTTTCGAGTGAAGATAAGTAAATTCTGATAACTTGTGACTCTAGACATTGCAACATACAGTTGTCCGTGAGTGAAGACATCGTCCTCCCAATAGATAGCAACTTCATTTAGAGACTGTCCTTGATCTTTATTGATAGATATCGCATAAGAAGGTCTGATTGGAAATTGTCTTCTTGTGAAAGTGAATGGAAGTAGATTATCGCTTGGTTGCATAGATATTTGCTCAATATTTTTGACTCTTCTTTCTCCTTCCTTCCTCTTTCTCTCACAATGAACCATCCCAACAATTGCGCCGTTTGCATTTGACGACTTCCACTAAACAATTACCCAGGCACACAACAATTCCACCGACAATTACCCCGGCACGCCTTCGTCCATTCTTGAACTGCGGCGGACAATGGAAACAATGTTTTTTCAATTGTTGAAATGTGCCGGACATTCGGAAAGAAAGATTTTATATAGTAATTTAGATTAAAACGACCAGTATGG
Organism: Thereuonema tuberculata; assembly: GCA_023159025.1. NCBI lineage: Eukaryota > Metazoa > Arthropoda > Chilopoda > Scutigeromorpha > Scutigeridae > Thereuonema > Thereuonema tuberculata. The sequence goes on along the minus strand of JAFIDM010002131.1, from coordinate 66,226,181 downwards.
TAACCAGCATGGTAACTATTAATATGAAGCTCCCCACAAATCCTCAAACTGAACATGTTACGATATCACCTAACACTATTACCATATGAGCTACAGAAGAATAAGCAATTAATGACAATGTCTCACTTTTGCAAACACATTAATCTTACATAAATACCTCCTACTAAACTTAAAGCAATAAAAATTCATTTTGTTGAAATAATTTACTTAAAACAATTTGATTTATACGAGGAAGACCATACCCTTCTATTTTCAATAAAATCCCTGCCCAACCATTGAGTCTCAACATGAGCTTTGGGTAATCATAAATATAACTAAATATATAGGTATTTTTACAAGAAATGCGATAATAGAAAAAAATATAAATAATTATTCTCACATTTATATTTATATTCCTAACTCTTCATAATAATAAATTAATCAAAATGGTCCAATAAATATGAGGTGGGTTCGCAGTAGATAATCCTATTCTTACTAAATTATTCTCATTCCAATTTATTCTTCCATTTATTATTGCAGCTCTAGTTATAATTCACTGACTTTTTCTCCATCAAACAGGTTCTAGTAACCCTAGAGGTATTAACAGAAATTCTGACAAAATTCCTTTTTTATCCCTTTTTTTCTTTAAAAGATTTACTGGATATTTTATTTATATTAACTTCATTAATAATAGTTTCTTCTCTGTTTTATTACTCTTTATATGATCCAGAAAATTTCACTCCAGCTAATCCCCTAGTAACTCCTATTCATATCCAACCAGAATGATATTTCCTACTTGCCTATGCTATTTTACGATCTATCTTTAATAAATTGGGAGGAGCAATTTCCTTACTAATATCTATTTTAATTCTCATAATACTTTCATTTTCAGAAACAAATAAATTTATAAGTATCGTTCATTATCCTCCTTCTCAAATTTTATTTTGAAGTCTAACTTCAACCGTTCTTATTCTCACATGAATTGGAGCTCGAACAGTAGAACAACCTTACGAAATAGTAGGCCAAATTTTATATATATTTCCTTTGATATATTTTTATTTATTTATCTTTAAAAATTTATTAATATCAAGAAAGAATTTTCTTGTAAATAAAGCTTAAATCTATCGCATCCTCTGCCGCCTTGATAACTGTATTGAACATCTTTAAATCCTAAATTTAACGCATAATTTTTGCCAAGTTAAAATATTTACTTTAAAGACAAAGAATTTGTATTTTTTTCCATTCCTCAATAGCGTCCTCATATTCATCCATCCTTAGGGTGATCAGATTTCAGTTTACAAAAAACCTCAGATGGCGAGGGTGACCATATTTCTGAAATCGCAATGCGGGACAACCAAAGCTATATATCCAAAAAAAAAAGGATTTTTTTTCGATTAAATTAATTTTAGGCATTACTACAAAACCCGGAGAGACGATGTTTAAACCTTTAGACTCAGGGTGAAAACCTGAGACCTGGTCACCCTAACCTCTGTAAAATGATGAGAGAAAGGCGGACGAACGTCATACTGCCCAATCGATCTTCACTTTGTCCAACCAGGCTATACTCCAGAGCAGGCCCCCAATCAGAATTTTCTTTCGGGGAGGGCTCATTCCTCGAAGGGGCTTGTCGTGATCGGCCATAGTAAGAATAGCACCACTGCGTGGCTTCCCTTGCATGTTCTAAGACAAAGGTCTAAGCGACTTGATATGAATAGTTTATTTGATTCTCACATGATTTTCACATACATTTTCCCTTTGTATTGATTTCGGGAGGGACTTGCCTCTCGAGCCCCGTCCCTGGCTACGTGCCTGCTCAAAGAGTCTGTATTCTGCATGCTCCTCTTCCAGATATTTGAGAATGCAGGAATTGATCCTTTATCCTTCAACCCCACGCAATTCTAGTAATGTTACTATTCTTCTATACATATAAAGGAGGAAGTTTGTTGGTTTGTTTGTTCGCAATACATTCCTAGGCCCTTTGACAGATTTCGACTAAACTTTGCAGAATTACTCTTTAGGACCCTGAGGAAATAACCGACTACAATTGAAACCTGAACACATCTTCCCCTTTCCCTAATTTAAACTCTTCAGAATTTGTATAATTTTCAAGAAGAGGTATGGTTACCGTGTTCAAATCCTTGGTGATAATATTTTTATTATTTTTTATTTTTTTTTCCTGTTTTTTCTTTTCCTTCTTTATTTATTGTATGATAATGAATTTCCTTTTCTTTTTTTTATTATTTTGAAATAAATAATATTCTTCTTAACTTTATTTTAATGAAATGTTCTTAATTTAACAATAACGAAAACCCGGATCCGAGGTTACATAGTAAACAGGGGGGGGACTACTTTTTTGAAGGGTGCGGATATCTCTCAAACCGCTTCAGTTGGAAACGTGAAATTTCCACATAAGAGTTCTTTGTCAAAATCTAAAACATACGCATTTTAGATCTGAGAATTTAGTCTAATTCTAAGGGTTGTAAACGGGGGGGGGGGGCAAACTTTATTATAGGTAATTTACGGGGTTTTCAGGTTACAAAATCAGAATACAACCTTACTTTGTAGTAATAGGGATGTGGAGAAGGGCAGAAAGGGATGGGAATCTTAAATTCTCCGATCTCAATATTAATTTCATATCTAGGGCTTATCGAGTTACAAAATAGGAATATAACATTAATTTTAACTACAATGATACTTTTTTTACCAACTTGACAAGTTTCTAAGTGATCTTACAATTACTTCGAAATCCACATCACAACAAATTGTAAGCCGAGCGAAGAACAGGTCTTTCTGCTAGCTAACTAATAAAATAACAATTAATAAATTAAGTTTTTACCTGCCTTTTTACATTGAAGCAGCTGTCTTAAGCTACACCGATAACTTGGAAATTCAAAAGTTACTTATAATTGTTTTTTTTTTTGTTTTTTTTTTTACTTTTTGTAAGATTTTTGTAATCTTTAGTAATTATTATTATTATTATTAGTTAATGCTCCCTGGTATATAAGAAACTCTGATCTACACAGGGACTTGAAGATGGAATGTGTAGCTGAGGAAATAAAAAAAATGTCCCAAAAGCATAAAATACGGCTACAGCACCATCCAAATAGAGAAGCACTCAAGTTATTGAATAATAAGACAATCAAAAGAAGATTGAAAAGGACTAAATTATTAGATTTATGTGGGAGCAGTAGTAAGCAGAATTAAAAAAAATAAGATATGTCAATGGACAGATTCTTACAACTAGTTAATAATATAATAGACTATAATATAATTTAAGTAATAAACTAGGTTAATAGCTATTGGTTAGTCTTAGACTAGGTATAGCAATAATATAAACAAAAAAAAAATAATTATTATTAAAATAAACGCTCTTCTAACAACATAACATTCCAAAATTATTATGAAGTATGAAAAATAAAAAAATAATAATATACAAAAACTACAATTAAAGAAAAGATAGCAATTTACAATTAATTTATCAATACATAAATAATAATTGTGGTATACAAGGAATATAAATTGAAATATAGAAAGTTTTGTGAATAGTATAAGTATAAACATATTTGAAGATAATCAATTAAAAAAAAGTAAAAAGTAAGTTAAAAAAGTGGTTACTGAAAATGTTAGGAAAATTTTTAAGTAAAAGAGGAAGGGGAATGAAAAGAAAGAAAGAAGAAGAAATTTAAAATATATATTTTTTTTATTTTTCATTTTATATTTGTATTTGTATTTGTATTTTGTATTTTAATAATACAAATGTAAATTTAAATGTCTATATGTATATTATGATGGTTAACATTAATATAGTATACCCTAAATATACGAATGTTGTGACTAATTCAAATTATTGTACTATTTATAATTATAGTAAATTTAAAAATATATTATTCGAATTATAATGATTGTCACTTTTTATTCTTATTATTATTATGTTTGTATGTTTCAAACCTTGGGTTTCCCCAGCA
>JAFIDM010002131.1:66197962-66210465 GCA_023159025.1 Thereuonema tuberculata | reverse complement strand
ATACACTTGGCAATACGTGCTTTGGTCTTTGACCCGCCATATTGTCTTAGCTGGGGAAACCCATGGTTTGAAACTTTTTCGAGATAATAATAATAATAATAACTGCATGAATTCCAACTGCAAGCTTTGATAAAATGGAAATGAAAATAAAACTAAAATAATATAATGTTGTTTGTAATAATAATAGTCAATCAAAACACCCAAATTAAATTGTTAGAATAATCAAAAATAATCAACAATATTGCAGGTGATGATTCAAATTTTTAATAATGAAAGATTGTAACTGTTTTTAACAAAAATTATAAACACTAATTCTTGACTTTTTTGTTTTTTTTTTACTTTTTTACTGTTCGCCAGTCCTATTAGGTATTCAAAAATAAAGAATACCTGTAATATACCCTATGTCGCAATACCCTAGCTAAAATGTGCGGTAATCTTAAGGATCCTCGGCAACACAATGATCCTTTGGAGGAGAAAGGGGTCATCTACTCCATTCCGTGCTCCAGGGGACACCATTGCCGGTACATCGGAGAAACGAAACAGAGACTGAAAAAACGGGTATATCAGCACGAATATGCCCTCAAAAACAATGACCTTAACTACAACCCGGTATCCCATTCAAAAAATACGGGCCACACCATCAACTTTTCGCAAGTTACTATCATCGACCGTGAACCCAATGATTTACGACGACGTTGCAAAGAATCCTTTTACATCCTCTCCGAGCCTAATACATATAATGAATATTTATCCGTTAACAGCATTCAAGAATACGGCCTACACAGGAAACTTAAGGAAAGGAGAGAAAAAAAAAAAAAAAATTCAAATAAAACAACCACACCACCCACCCTTAACTATTGAAATGCAACCCCTCCAATAATGACCGGCATGCTCTCGTTCCACCCAAGGCATTATGGGATTCACTAAGTTATTAAGTCCCTTTAGTTTCTTTCGTTCTTTACCCGATGAAGGCTCCAATAGAAACGGAGTCGAAACTAGTAGTTCCCCCCCTTTCTTAAACATCTTTTAAATGTTTTTAACCTTTTAAAGAATCCTCTTTTTTAACTTGTGCGACGGCAGTTTTTTCATCAACTAATATAGATGCCGATAGATTAATTTATAATTATTAACTGTAGATTAATTAACTTTGTTAATTATCTAATACAAAAGAAAAGAAACGTAACAAAAGTTAAAAGTTAAAAATTCAGGGTAATATTTTCATCAATTACGTCAGCGATTAATGAAGTTTTAACCTTTTTAATATTTTTTAGTGTTTTAGAATTATATTTTTCCCAATTAATTTGACTGAATGATTTATATTTTATATAGTTTTCCAATCTTCGACCAAAATTATTATTCATTTTATTGATTTGAAAGATTTTTAACCAATTGTATCGAGTTACTTTTTCATTATTTTGATTATTTTTTTCCCTATTGACATTATAAATGTTATTTGTATTTTCTATAATAGTAAGTATTTTTAAAATTTTTCCTAACCTTGCTTTTTTTTCCCAAAATTTTTCTTTTCCAACCCTCAACCCTATTATGAAATGTATTCTTCGTTTGAAAAGGCGTGGCTAAGTCTCTTCTCGTAGTGGACAAACAATATCTTAAAAAACTTCAGATAAGACAAAGAGTACAGTAATGATATAATTTGTGTTGACTTATATGAAGTATAAAAAATAAAATAAAAATAAAATGTCGTTTATGTAGTAGTTCACGCTTGTCGATTAACTTGTTTCCATCAATCTTTCCAGAAGTTAATTTTATGAATACATTTATGTAGGAGTAAATTTATATATTTTTTTGTGCTGTATGAATTGTAAAAAAGCATCAAATTAAAGACGAACGCAGGCAGTTAGTAGTAGTAGTACTTATTTTTTTAACAATCTAAAAACAGATTTCCTGTTAAAGCAGATTAATGGTATTTAAATATTTTACATTTTTTAAATATTTTAAATATTTAAATTGCCTAGTGCGAATTTGAGGAATCCGGATAATCGGCATCCTACTGTATACATAAATATATGTATTTGACAGTTTCGCAACTTAATGTACAGATTACTTTTCATAGCGAAGTTGTAGTTGTTTCTGTATTATCAGATTATCTATGCCCGATCTATAGTCAATTCCAAAGAAAAATAGATAGGTCTATGCTAAAAAAAATGAACATATGAAAGGTTAAATAAATATATAAATTAGATATCATAGACACTTGATAAAACTGATATTTAGTGTAAAAATGTATTCAAGTTACATATGTACACACGTTTCGACAATTGGGCGTAAAGTTGCAGTAACAGTATGTAACTTGTATATGGTTTTTTTTTTACTAAATTTCAATTTCTATCAAGTTCATGCCGTAAATCTTATTTATTTAGACATACTTGCAACTACTTCTGTTCAAAAAGTTAAAATGTGTATCAAAATAGATGCTGAGAACCTATTATAATCTCTCTTTCATTAATGATTGTTCCCATTACTAAACATTTTGAAACATCCAAAATCTATATTCTAACAGAAATAGACTGATAATTTTGACTTTAAACAATAATGGCCTCCAAAATATACGGCCGAAATTTCTTAACATGATCTATCTTTAATAACGCCAATTTCATCGTTTTAAAATGCACAGTTTCAAAATGCTTCTTATAATTTATTATAGACACAAATAAATTATGGCGATAGTTGCTGAAATGTACTATAATACATTTAAAACTTAAAAATTGAAAAAATGTCGAATTGCTTAAAGAAATGACAAAACCATGTATGGTAATTCAAACTAAATAAATTGCAATTCAACTTTATTATCTTCACTGATTCCTATTCACCTATTCATCTACAAGCCGATTTCTCCAAGTAGTAACAGTATTAGCTCATGTCAGAGCTCCATTGGATTCAGTTACAATTAATTCAGGAGTAGATAACGATTATTTGGAGAAATCGGCCATAGAGTCATACACATTTTGATTTATTTTAATTATTTACTTAAATTACTTTTATTTAATTACTGTTTATTTTAATTACTGCAACAAGAACTCGATGTTTTTAACAATGTCTTCTGAAGACATCAAAACAAACAATTCTTGAAATTGAAAGGTTTTGAGGGTAAAGAAGAAAAAACTTAAGGATTGAAGATAGTTATATGTAAATACTCAATGATTTCCTAATTTAAATTTGTATTTACAAGCTGTAGTAATATTTTTTTGCCAAAGCATAATATTAAAAAAGAATAATGTTTAATTAACAGTATATTATTATCAAACATATTAAGTTTATATTAGGCCGGACAGTGATGTGAAATTTAAAAAATTCCAATACAAAAATCATATCACTGTTTCTGTAAAGATATTAAAAGTTACTATTTAAAATTTTATTTAATATGACTTTAATAAAATACAGAAATTTAAGTGTGCTCATAGTTAATTAAAAAATTGTGGAGAACCAACATACAAGACTAGTTAAAAACACTATTTACAGTTAAAAAGTTCACGATCGGTTTCGCCTCCAATTCGGGGCTTTGACCAGTGACAGCTGCTGACATGAAGCGGGAATATATAGTTGTGCCAACCAAAGGGAGAAATTCATGACGTCAGATGAAGTTGTCAGAACTCAGGAGCATCTGGTGGAAAAGGGATACAGGTATTAATGCTGATATAGGATGACGGATACAGGAAAGAGAACAGGAACCAGATGACATATTGCTGATATTCCTTGGTTTGCAGCGGAAAACAAACGCCTGAAAGTATCATCTGATGTCATGAACCTCTCCCACTGATTGGCACAATTGTATATACCCGCTTCACGTCCGCAGCTCTGTCACTCATTAAAGCCTCGAATTGGAGGCGAAACCGGTCGTGAACTTTTTAACTATATATAGTGTTTTTAACTAGTCTTGTGTGTTGGCTCTCCACAATTTTTTTATTTACTTTAATCTAACTGAAGTATTATTTTAGTCAGCCATGGGGAATGTGTTTGCGGAATAATCAGAGACCATCAGTAGTCGATGAATCTCACCAACTCGCAGGAGAATTGGTTTCTTTGGACGAACAGTGTCAGTCATTCCTTGGAAAATCATCCTTTTTTTATAAACCGGTAAGTCCTTATGTTTAACAAAGCATTGCAACTTCAAGTTTACAAATCAATGTTTTTGGCAGTCATATATTCATTTTACATTCTTTGTTCCCGAGCTATCGGGACCAAAGCATCGACGACCAAACCAAGAATATTAATTATTCTGTAATTGTTACGAAATAATTGCCCTATTACATTTAAAATTTCTTAATATTTAATAGTTTCAATATTTTAATTACATCGAATCTATAACCTGTCAACTTTTCAGGCTTTGTATATGGTTTGCACTTCTCTCCAATGTGGTTTGGGTGATTATGTTACATTGAGAGATCCTGCACTGGAAGGAACGCCTTGTAGCAAAACAGAAAATAAGGTCAGTAATCACTAGTCACTAATAATCACTAATCTCTCTACGATAGTAACGAAAGGAGTTGTAGTAATTTCTAAAATATATTTTAAGACCACATACAATTTGGAAAAAGTGAAATACGGGGTCTTGAGCTAGATGAAATTGAACAATTTTGGAACCTCATGTTACGGACATCAGCTCTTCTTACATCAACTATGCTGCTCGATTGACGACCACGGAAATGAACAATTTCTCGGCATCGTAGTTTCCATTGCAGGAGGTTTCTGAATAAGTTTTCCTGGAGGATTGTGGCTTCACTAGAATTTCTATAGATCAATAGCGTACTAGGTCCTCGTTGTGCAATCCAAGATTTGAGAAGCCCGAAACCACACAAGTCCATTGGAGAGACATCAGGTGATTTGACGGGTATGTACATAAGGGGAATGACATGAATCCTTTCGCTCGTAATAATAGGCCGAGAAACGTGCAATATGGCTGGATGCCTTGTCCAAATGAAAATTCATCAACGGAGAGTCGTTGCCATGAAGCTGTGGGACGTGAGTACCTTTGATTGGGTTCCATCTCAGTCTCTTGCAAGTATTCAGCATTTATCTTGGCATTAGCGGCCACTTGGTCAGTGGGAGACGGTCACAAGCACAGTATCATGCATAAATCATGAAGCCTTTAAAGAACTTCTGTTTGCATTCCCGCACAAAGTCTGCTAGTCTTTTGTCTCCGATGTGCCGGTAACAAATCGCCAAGTGTTGGTTGGCATTGTCAAGGTACACCCACGCTTCGTCCAGTGCAACGACTTACTATCAGCAGACACATGCCAGATACCATTCAAAGAGTTTTTTTGCGTTGGTGATGCTTTCCTGGATGTACTGTTCGGTGAGTTTGTGATCGCGTGCTTTGTGGAGTCAAGGTTGTTTCGGATGACACGTCCCACGCTCCGTTCTGATGTTCTTAATCTCTTAGTCGTACAACATTGGTATGACAATCCCTTGGATCTGTCATATGGCTGCAGGTGGTCGATTGACTTGTGTGCTCATCTGGTTCCTGTTTTGGCAGTTTCTTTGGCCTGGGAGTCGAGGTGACGGCTGCTGAAGATTATGGTATCCTTACTGATCACCAAACCTTTGTCGCGGCGCTGTTTTGCAAATCATAATGTAGAACATTTTCACATCGGGAAGGGCAGAGATATATACTTCCCAGAACGGCGTTATTTTCGCAGACGTTATTCAATCTATTCAACAATTGACATATCGCGTTACACAAAAACATTATCTGCAAATGTACTGCACTGTTGCGCGCGATACTTTCTATCACACGGGATTTAGACCAGTTCGAAATCGTTCAATTTTGTCAGTATTTTTGTTATGGAGCCTCACTTCTCCATAAAAGAATTTTAGTTAGATAGGCTCTATTGTGAAATTCATTATTTCTCAGGAATACAGCGAAATTAAAATTTTCTTAAGAAAACATTAATTGGATAGTTGTCTGAATATGAAGAAGTCAGCTGCAATAAGAATCAGTTTAAAAAGATAGGACTAAAGAAACAAGTGCTGCCTAATTTCACTATTTACAATAAATATAGTAATAAGAAGCTTTTCAATAATATTCGAAATGCGGATTCTGTTATTAATATAATCAACACTTAGCAATTTTAGTGAAGAATATACAAAGAACCAAATTTTTTAATCTATATTACTAAGATCTTTTATTTCTCTGTTTGTCTGTCTGTCCGGCGCAATTTCCTGTGAGAATGGAAAATAGAAATAATTTTTACAATGAAACATCTCCAACGGGAATCGAATATGCAACCAACAGGTCCGAAGACAAACGTCTTATCCATTAGGCCACGGGGACTGCAACTCACTTCATATTGTTTTTTTGACTTACGTTTCCTTTCCCTTCGTCCATTATTAATGAATGTATTCAATCTTTTTTTTTATTCTCAAGATTGTTTATTTATTTCCGATCCGTCTGCTTATTTGTAATTCGAAAATAACAGAACTCTAATTGCCGAAACGTTGCAATATTTTAAATATACAAGCTATGATCTTCATCTATATCAACCAACATCCATCTAAACCTATCTCTTCTTCAAATATCTATATCGATCAATCTGTACACGAGGGATGGCTTAGTTATCCAAATGAAACAGAAATTGTTACAATAAACTATAATTTTTATAAGTTGAAATAATTGTAAAAAAAATAGTTACGATAATTAATATCAACAACAATAATTAATATCAAAAGAAAGATGAACAAACAGCTTAAAGCTCTCAAGAAACGGAGAAAACGATTTTCTAAATCTATTAACTACAATCACTATCAAAACTGAGTTTATAAAACAGTTTGACAAACAATAAAAAGGTGAAACCATAACTTTTTTCACAAAAAGAAAAAAAATTGAAAAACAATTCGATCAAAAAGGTACTTAAAAGAAATTGTGAACTCGCACAAAAAAATAATCTTGATGAAAATCTTACCAAATAGCGTCATTCCAAATAAAGAACATGGTTGTTCAACTAAATGACAATAAAACCAATTGAGGATGCCTGTAACAGATCAGCGAAATTTTACAGATTGGAATTCTCTGTTGATGAGAATGTATTTTACATCCGAACTATGAACTTATTATTCGAAAATACACAATACACGATGATTTAAATTAAAGTATCCTTCTACCGAGCACTCTGGAGAGAGAACCAGTGGGTGAAACAATATTAGACTTGGCCTGTATACATTCTACTTCTGGATAAAAAGATTTCTGGAATAAAAAAAAAAGTTCAAAAAACGATCGACAGGGGGAAATATGGCGCCGTCTGAGGTTACTAATTACAGTAGTATGAACTGGATGAGAGTTTGAACGGGAAAGAAACTATAAACAACGGCATATATTGTATTATCGATTTATTTTCATTCATTCATTCCATACATTGTATAAAAATGGTTAATAACACCGAGAGCAGACTGACGGCGCAGGCAGCTATCAAGTATAGAGCGGCAACATTGCGGACCAAAAGCTGATAACGAGTGAAGGCATGTTCGACAATAGAATGCAATTGATCTGTAGAGATGTTTCGCGTGTTCAGCATGATTCTGTCCTTCAAATCTGCCAGGTGCAGAACGTTGTCCCGATAAACCATGCTTTTGAGGTAACCCGAAAGCCAAAAAATTTAGATGTTAAGGTCTGGTGAAAATGGTGGCTATCTTGTTGGGAAAGCACGACTTGTGATTCTGTCCTCTGTGATATGTTGTTGTAGCAACTGTTGAACACGACGTCATGAAAATGAGCTTCATAACTTCAGGATATTCCACAATTAATCCTTGCTACCAGCATGAGAGCCAGCAACGTCAAAGCAAACGTTTCTCGGATGTCCCATAACCAAGTTGCAACTCTTGGAGATTGGCTGAAGTTTTAGGGATAATTATGCAAAAACATATCCGTACTGTTGTGTACAGTCCAACTGCCTTGCTACGGAACGTGAATGCTTACGACTACCGTTGCAACCTCTTCCGCCACCTCACGTATTCTAAGTTTACGCCCTCTTAACTGCTCGGATTGTAAAGCTACCCGTCTCCTCAAATCGATCAACCATGCGTCTCACTTTATATGATGACAGTGGACATTTCAAAAACGATTTGCAGTATCTCTACTCGCAAAGCGCTGCAACAATCGTTTCCACATTCTGGCAGAATAATCTTAAAAGTAAGACGCATCCCGGCAACGTCAGAACCATCGCCTTCCTCGAAAAATGCCTCCGACCAACCTCACATTTCATTTTTATACCTGACTAAATGCCTGAAGACGTAGGCTAGGCTAATTTCAACAACTGTGCCACTTGTAGCTCTGTATTTCCCTTTTTTGGTCAGTTTTGAATATTTTTTTTTGCAAAAATTTTTCCCCATGGTTTGGAATGTATATAGTCCAAGTCCGACGTTGCTTCGCTATGGGTTCTCTCTCCAAAAGTGTTCTGCGTAGGGCTACTTTAATTTGAATCACCCTTTATATTATCACCCCTAAAGACTAAAGTTATTTGGATCTAAAGTGTCTGGTCCCTAACAGTTCAAATACAAAAGCTATTGTATGAGTTCCTCTTATTTGAACCCTCATATAAAATTTGTTACAGAAGTAGGCCTACTTGCTTTCAAATCTTATCGGCGCCATTTTTTTTCCAAAGAGAATAGTTATGTTCTTCCATTTAAACTATAAACGTATCAAAGTCGTAAAGTTGATATCCGTTGTTTTCACAAAATGAAAGATAAGAATTATCTCTCTGCTAGGAATCTGGTCGTAATTCCTTGAAAGTTCACATTCGCTGCAATCAAGAGTTTTCTGATGATCACTTGGATTTTGCTTTTTCGAATACGAAGACAGGCTGATGTCTTTCCTAATTCTCTCCATAGATGTTCTGAAGCGTAATCCACCGCCAAGTCCTGCTGAGACTGATATGCTCATTTAAGTGGTTTGAATTCGATCTTCTATCAAGTTCGGAAAGTATATTATTTACGTTTTGCTGTGGTTTTACCACTATCAAGTATGTGTAGAAAAGAAATGACGTGAAAAGGGAAAATCATTATATCTATTTTCTTTGAAAAATAAACATTAAAAAAGAAAGATTGCTCTTGTATTAATATGGGTTCCCGTATTTGTATAATAAGATTTGGTTCAACTGCTTAATTTTTGTAATATTAGAGGACAAATTGGACTGGGGAACTTGAAACGAAATTTAGTTCATTCAGGTAATAATCCTAAAAACTACTGTAACAAAGCTAAATATAAAAAGCTACAAAATGTGAATGAATGTATTTTGAAAGAAATTGGACTCAAATATGGGAATAGATTGAGAGGCAAGCACGACCAATCGGCACTGATGTGGAAAGTCCTAGCCACTAACACTAGAAACTTAGAGACATATTTCAGAGAAGCATTGGGACCATCTTGAAACCCTGGAAATGTTCTTGATCGGTACAATACGAGCTTCATATGTGATAAATTGGGCTTACTGTCTTAAAAGTAAGATATTCGATATGCAACACAACTATCCAGAAATCTAGACGTATTCTAATTTTAAATAGCCATATAATTCAAAGCTTTCTAGAAAGATACTACTTTATTGTAATTTCTAAATTTCAATGTTAGGTATTGAAATTTTAAATGGGAATAATATATTTCTAGACATTAAACAAAGTTAGAATAAATCTTTTTATACGAAATTGGAAAACTGAGTTCCAACTATCAATAATTAGTTTGCTTTTTTTTGCAGTGGTGTAGACGAGGCGAATGTGTTGATAAATATTAACATCGAAAAGAAAGTATATCCCTGCGTGGACCAGAGAAGTTACTTCGAATGGAGCTACAGCTTTTGACTACTAATTTTTCTTTTGTAATTCAATTATTAATGCAATAAACTTCATTAATTTCAGCAGTAATAGAGTTTATTTCTTTTCTGTCATAATATCTAACGTCTTTTTAATTTATAAATCAACAGACAAGCTATAGTTATAAAAAGCAGGAGGACGAGAGGTTTCATTACATAACGAATAATAATTTCTTTCCAGTAACTTTTACTTTTACTAAAGTCTAATGCTCTCCGTTTTATTTTCCCCTGTAGTATTAAAACATTAAATAAATAAGCTTAATATGCAGACAATGATTTAGTTAAAAATATAAAAATAAACATAAATAAACAAAAGGTTCTCGCACCCTGAGCTATCATGTTGGGAATATGGACTGCTGTTTCCTCGTATTTGTCTCGCACTGTGAGCTAAAATAAAGGGAAATCTGTCTGAAGAAGCCTAATAAGCTGTCCTAGATTCCCGACATGACAGCTCAGGGTACGAGAACCTATTGTTTATGTAGGTGCAGTTTTATATTTTTCATTAAAAACTTAAAGTAGAAGAGAAATCCGTATGTTTATAAATATATACACCCCTCTTGACACAGAGTTACAGAATTTAAATTGTTTCTTAATAATATACTTAATTTATAAATAATATATTTCATTATTAATATTCAATTACTTCGATTCGGCTGTGTGGTAAAACAATGTTATAAACATGTATTAGAATCTATCGTAACATAATTTTTTATTAATATTTACTTTTTAATATCATTTTATGCTATAATAAAATGACGACAATCATTGTAATTTAGTAAACACATTACAGTATTTATTGTATTTATTAATATTAACATATCTTTATTCAAATGTTCATAATTAAATTCACATCGAACTTTAATCGAAACTTGAGAGCAAAGCAGTGGAACAAATTCATATTTCACATGAGGACGTCCGTGGCGATGGAATTTTGTTTGGGCACAAAAAAATATTTCCGAAGATGGCCGCTAGAACGATATATGGCGCTGCAATACTGTAGTGGAAACTCATGATTCATTGTGTGTTACGCAAGGAAATGTTCGATATGGTTTCCCCTGGTATCGGCAACATGCTGAAATCACAAATCACATGTTTACAGTAGGTAAACGTATTTTGAAGAATAAAAGTGATGCTGACCAAAACAAGAGACAAAGACACGACAACGAATGCAGTCAAGTCACAAAACTGACAATAATATTGTGGCAGATACTCATTACCAATTAAATCAAATTAATTACTTGCAATCAAAATCAAATCCTCGTTTCTTTTATTCTTCTTGAGAAACAACCAAAAACACACAATTTCCGTTTGTATTACCTTAAACAATCAACCTGAGTGCATTTTA
Organism: Thereuonema tuberculata; assembly: GCA_023159025.1. Taxonomy (NCBI): domain Eukaryota; kingdom Metazoa; phylum Arthropoda; class Chilopoda; order Scutigeromorpha; family Scutigeridae; genus Thereuonema; species Thereuonema tuberculata. The sequence continues at coordinate 66,199,305 of JAFIDM010002131.1, read as the reverse complement.
CCTTATGGATTTCGAATAAAAAGTAACTGTAGTATGCGCCAAAACAAACGATACTGAAATTTTTTTGAACAATAATGGTACATACAATATACAGAATACAAACAATAAGTAAGTATTGACTACATGGAATACAATTCCCATATTTTCGGAGACGAAGCAAAAGAATGCCATATGCTGTCCGTTGAGTTGCAGGCAGTATTTGTAACACTTATGGAGATTTCCAAACATGTCCCTGAAAAGAGGCTGCTTGTTGGTGGGTTCTTTCGGAAAATGGCTTCCTTCAGCATATCTCAAATGTAAGCTTCCAGTGATGTAAGATCAGGTGAATGAGATATAAGAAAGCTGTCCCATGGGAAATGATGTTCCATTACCAAACTTCGCATAAAGCTTCGCGGAGGGGGGGGGGAATTGTGCATTTTGCATTTTAAACACTTACTAACGGTCCTACACAACATATCAAAAAATTAGAACTACCGGACTTTTTGTTAGATAACCCCCCCCCCCCTATTAGTGCCAGTACAACATTTCCATTTACTTGCGGAATTGTGGTTATCGATCCATTTAGAATTTTGGGAAACATTATTTTTGAGAAACATGCTTTCTCCTTATGCTATTGATTTTTAAATAAATCCCTGAATCAAGACTTCTATAACAAAAATGCTGAGAACAAAATCGAATTTAAGTCACCTTTCTTCAGATGGAAAAAAAAAAAAAAAACTTTCCAGAGATAATAAAACTGTCAAGTTGGTCAGAAACTACATAAACAGCGTCAGATCACTAAGCATTTTTTTTTCAACTCTGCCAAAAATAAGTTTTGCAATTTTTTTTGATCTATTGAAAGTTTCTAAATTGGTAGATCACAGAGTCATTCAATAGACGTAAAACGATATAATATTGAAAGATGATATGATAAACACACTTAAACACTTAAACACAAATACAATAAAATATTTACAAAACTTTTATAATTTAGGTTTTACTAATTATGTCTACAAACCTACTAGAATAGCGAATACAAAAAACACAAACTCAATTTCATGCATAGATCACTGCTTCTCTAATCTCAAAAACACAAATCACCTTGAAGCCACTATTATAAAATGGGACATATCTGACCATTTTGGTATACTTTTCGAAATTAAAAACAAGATAAACAATATTCAGGAAAAAAAATAGACAAATTAAATAAATATGATGGTTTAATAAATGATGACTTTTTTGAGTGTAGAATGAAAAAACTTATCCTTCAAATGCAAAATAACTCTAATTTAGATACAAATAAAATAATAAACAAATTATATAAAATAATAAAAAAAGCGAAAATTATAAATTGGAAAAAAAAA
>JAFIDM010002131.1:66179711-66197862 GCA_023159025.1 Thereuonema tuberculata | reverse complement strand
GTCAAACGTTGAAGATAATACCTTGGCAAAAATTCCATTTGGGTCCGCCAGTCCTCATTTGCGAGATTCATCTTTGGGCCTAACCGTTTATTAAGAATTAATTTAACTTTACCATTAATCCTTACTTATTTAATTCTCAAGGCCGTCCGCCTTTTACTGAACACAATATGAGTTTAAAATCAAAACTAATTTATAGCACAATCGGAAGGAACTCATCCGATTCCCATTTTAAAACCTTAGCATCCTTGCTATTTCGGTTTTCATCGTAACGCCATTTTTACGATCCTCTAGGATTCACCATTAACAATTGAATGTCCACGTTCATGCTGTGTTCAACACATCCATTGTTCTCGCGTGCTTACACACAACAAAAGAACATACTCTTAACTTTCGGTTTTAATGAAAATAAAAAATATAAATATTTCAAAGCCTTGATGTTAGTTTTAATTTAATTTTATCAGGGATTAAAAATTGAATTTCTCACAGGAAAGACATCAGCGTATCTTCGTATTCGAAAAAGCGAAATCGCAGTGATCAAGAGAAAACTCCTGTTTGCAGCGAATTTGAACTTTTCAGGAATTACGACTAGATTCCTAGCAGAGCGATAATTATTATCAATCATTTTGTGAAAACAACGGATATCAACTTTACGACTTTGATACATTTACAGTTTAAATGGAAGAACATAACTATTCTCTTTGGAATAAAATGGCGCCGATAAGATTTGAAAGCAAATAGACCTACTTCTGTACAAATTTTAGATGAGGGTTCAAATAAGAGGAACTCTACAATAGCTTTTGTTTTTGAATTATCAGAGACCAGACACTTTAGATCCAAATAATATTAGTCTTTAGGGGTGATAATATACAGGGTGATTCAAATTAAAGTATTTCTACGCAGAGCACTTTTGGAGAGAGAACCCATAGGCGAAGCAACGTTAGAATTGGACTGTATACATTCCAAAATTTATTTTTTTTTGCAAAAAAAAAATATTCAAAAACTGACCAACAGAGGGAAATACGGAGCTACAAGTGGCACCAGTTGTTGAAATTAGCCTAGCCTACGTCTTCAGGCATTTAGTCAGGTGTAAAAAGAAGTATGAGGCTGGTCGGAGACATTCTTCGACGACCACGATGGTTCTCATGTTGCCGGAACGAGCCTTACTTTTAAGATTATTCTACCAGAATGCTGAAACGGCTGTTGCAGCGTTTCGCGGGTAGAGACACCGCAAATCATTGTTGGAAAGTCCACTGTCATCATGTACATTGAGACGCATGGTTAATCAATTTGAGGAGACGGGTATCTTTACAATCCGAGCAGCTAAGAGGACGTAAACTTAGAATACGTGAGGTGGCGGAAGACGTTGCAACGGTAGTTGTAGAGTACTCACGTTCCGTAGCAAGACAGATGGACTGTACACAACAGTAGGGAAATGTTTTTGCATAATTATCGCTAAAAGTTCAGCCAATCTGCAAGAGTTGCGGCTTGGCGATGGCGACATCCGAGAAACGTTTGCTTTGACATTGCTGGCTCTCATGCTGGTAGACAAGGATTGGTTCTGGACAACACCCTGTGGAGTTATGAACCTCACTTTCATGACGTCATGTTCAACAATTGCTATGACAACATATCACAGAGGACAGAATCATAAGTCCTGCTTTCCCAACAAGATAGCCACCATTTTCACCAGACCTTAACCTCTGTGAATTTTTTGGCTTTCGGGTTACCTCAAAAGCATGGTTTATTGGGACAACGTTCTTCACATGGCAGATTTGAAAGACAAAATCGTACTGAACACGCGAGACATCTCTACAGATCAATTGCATTCTATTGTCGAACATGCCTTCACTCGTTATCAGCTTTTGGTTCTACAGAGCGGCAACATTGAACATTGCCTCTCACTATACTTGACAGCTCCTTGCGCCCTCAGTATGCTCTCGGTGTTATTAAGCATTTTTACATAATGTATGGAATGAACAAATGAAAATAAATCGATAATGCAATATATGCCGTTGTTTATAGTTCCTTTCCCGTTCACACTCCCATCCAGCTCATACTACTGTAATTGGTAACCTCAGATGACGCCATATTTCCCGCTGTCGGACGTTTTTTGAACTTTTTTTTTGTAGAAATCTTTTATCCAAAGCTCGAATGCATAAAGTCCAATTCTAATATTGTTTCCCCCACTGGTTCTCTCTTCAGAGTGCTCTGTATAAGGATACTTTACTGTGAATCAGCGTGTATTCTCGAATAATAAATTTGTAGTTCGCATGTACAATACGTTCTCATCAATAAAGGATTCCGATCTGTAAAATTTCGCTGCTCTGTTACAGACATCCTCAATTGGCTTTATTGCCATTTAGTTGAACAACCGTGTTCTTTATTTGGAATGACGCTATTTGGTAAGATTTTCATCAAGATTATTTTTTTGTGCGAGTTCGCAATTTCTTTTAAGTATTTTTTTGATCGAATTGTTTTTCAATTTTTTTTCTTTTTGGGAAAAAAGTTATCGTTGCACGATAAGCTTTTTATTTAACCTTTTTATTATTTTTCAAGCTGTTTTGTAAACTCATTATTGATAGTGATTGTAGTTAATAGATTTAGGATTATACGCACTACTCCAGTTTTCCTTATGTTTCCGTAACGTAATTGCTTAAGTGACGTAGTTATGTCTTCAGGGTCACAAGAATGGGGAATTTTTAGGATGGTAAATTTTTGAATATAAATTAATAGAAATGGATGGTCAAATGTGATTTTTATTTCACGTAATTGTTCCCCATTCTTGTGACCCTGAAGACATAACTAGTTCACTTAAGCAATTACGATACGGAAACATAACGGAAGACGGAGTAGTGCATACAGCCCTTTAAAAAATCGTTTTCTCCGTTTCTTGAGAACTTTAAGCTGTTTGTTCATCTTTCTTTTGATATTAATTATCGTGACTATTTTTTTCCGATTATTTCAAATTATAAAAATTACAGTTTATTGTAATAATTTCTGTTTCGTTTGGATAACTAGGTCATCCCATGTACAGATTGATCGATATACATGTTTGAAGAAGAGATATGTTGAGATGGATGTTGGTTGATATAGATGATATACGAAGATTATAGCTTGTATATTTAAAATATTTAAAATATTATATTGAAAATATTGCAATATTTCGGCAATTATAGTTCTTATTGTCATTTTCGAATTACAAATAAGCAGAATGATCGGAAATAAAGTAACAATCTTGAGATTCAAAAAAAAGGTTGAATACATTCATTATGGGGGAAGGGGAAGGAAACATAAGTAAAAAAAACAATATAAAGTGAGTTGTAGTCCCCGTGGTCTAATGGATAAGACGTCTGTCTTCGAACCTGTAGGTTGCAGGATCAATTCCCGTCTCGGACGTTTCATTACATAAATTATTATTTCTATTTTACATTCTCACAGGAAATTGCGCCGGACGGACAGACAGAGAAATAAAAGATTTAGTAATATAGATTAAACAAAACAATTTGGTTGTCTGTATATTCTTCACTAAAACCCCTAAGTCTTATATTAATAACAGAATCCACATTTCGAATATTATAGAAAAACTTCTTATTTCTATATTTATAACAGACCTCCGATCGCCATCCACATTCACTACATAACATAACATAACATAGCATACTATATTTATTGTAAATGGTGAAATTAGGCAGCACTCGTTTCTTCAGTCCTATCTTTTTAAACTGATTCTTATTGCAGCTGTCAAATCACCTGGTGTCTCCCCAATGGACTAGTGTGGTTTCGGGCTTCTCAAATCTTGGATTGCACGATGGAGACCTCGTACGCTATTGACCTATAGAAAGTGTAGTGAAGCCACAATTCTCCAGTTATTCAGAAACCTCCTGCAATAGAAACTAAGATGCCGAGAAATTGTTCATTTCCGTGTTCGTCACATCGAGCACCATCGTTGGTGTAGGAAGGGCTCATCTACATAACATGAGGTCCCAAAATTGTTCAATTTTTATCTAGCTCATTACCCCTTATTTCACTTTTTCCAAATTGAATGTGGTCTTAAAATATATTTTAGAAATTACTGCAACTCATTTCTTTACTATCGTAGATAGATTAGTGATTTACTGACCTTATTTTCTGTTTCGCTACAAGTCGTTCCTTCCAGTGCAGGAAGGAATGTAGGTATAGGATAATCACCCACAATACATTGGATAGAAGTGCAAACCGTATCCAGAGCCTGAAAAGTTGACAGGTTATAGATTCGATATAATCAAAATATTGAAACTACCAAATATTTAAGAAACTTTAAATATAATACAGGCAATTATTTCGTACAATTACAAATAATTAATATTCTTGGTTTAGTCGTCGTTGAAGGATAGCTCAGGAACAAAAAACTTTGTAAAATGAATATATGAATGTCAAAAAAATTGATTTGTAAACTTGAAGTTATAATGTTTTGTTTAAACATAAGGACTTACCGGTTTATAAAAAAAGGATGATTTTCCATGCTCTGACTGACATTGTTCATCCAAAGAAACCAATTCTCCTGGGAGTTGGTGAGATTCATCGATTACTGATGGTCTGTGATTATTCCACAAACACTTTGCCCATGGGCCACTAAAATAATAATTCAGTTAGAATAAAGTAAATTAAAAAATTGTGGAGAACCAACACACAAGACTAGTTAAAACACTACACACAGTTAAAAAGTTCACGACCAGTTTCGCCTCCAATTCAAAGCTATAATGAGTGACAGAGCTGCTGACGTGAAGCGAGAATATCTAGTTGTGCCAACCAATGGGAGAAGTTCGTGACGTCAGATGATACTTTCAGGCTTTGCTTTCCTGAATATATATCAGCAATTTGTCACCTGGTTCCTTTCTCCTTCCTGTATCCGTCATCCTGTATCAGCATTAATATCTGTACTCTTTCGACCAGATGGTTCCTCGGTTCTGACAAATTCATCTGACGTCATGAACTTCTCCCATTGGTTGGCACAATTATATATTTCTGCTTCATATCAGTAGTCTGTCACCCGTCCAAACCTCGAATTGGAGGCGAAACCGACCGAGAACTGTTAACTGTAAATAGTGTTTTAACTCGTCTTGGGTGTTGGCTCTCCACAATTTTTTAATTAACTGTGCGCACAGGTATATTTCTGTATTTTAAAGTAAATAACATTTTAAATAGTAACTTTTAATAGCAATACATACTTAATACGTTTTATCATAATACTGTGAAACCTCCATTAACGGACACTCCCGAAAAGCGGACACCTCCCAATAACGGACAATTTTGCAATCCCCAGTCCCTTAATATAGACGTTTCCATGTATTGACCTCCGATTAGCGGACACTCCCAATAAAGGACAACATTCTACCGAAAATGAACGATCTTGTATTGTTTTTCAAAAGCAATAGAATCAGGCTACAGTAATACGTAGCGTCCAGAGGAAATTTTGAAATTTTGGATCACGAACTTCAACGAAAACTCCAAACACATCAAAGTTCGGAAACGGAGACAAGTGCGATCGACTCTATTGTCTTCGATTGGTTTTGCGCTGCACGAGCAAAAAACATTCCCATTAGTGGGCCATTATTGCAAGAAAAGGCGTTGGAAGCAAAGGGGGACTCTGAAGGCCTTGCAAAGTTAAACGATTTAAATATTCATATTGAGAAACATGTTTTCAATGCAAAAAAGAAATGTCAAACTCTATGTCAAACTCTAAGAAATGTCAAATGTTAACTGATTACTTTAGTTAACAAAATTAATTTTCTAATCTGTTTGTCTTACTTAAAATAAAGAGAAAATTAGTACTGTAATTAATTTTGTCATTATTTTAAGTAAGACTAATGTAATAGTATTCATTTAAAAAGGAAAATAGTAAACAGTTTGCAGTTGTTTATATTTTCTCATAGAGCAATGTTAATTGTAGAAATTTAAGATTGTACGTAATTTTTCATTAAATGACATGCTTTAAGCTAAAAAATGAAAAAAAGATAGTCCTCCCCAATAGCGGACACCTCCCAATAACGGACGAAACTTCCGGTCCCGTGACTGTCCGTTATCCGGAGGTTTCACTGTATATTATTAATTAAACATTAGTCTTTTTAATATTAGGCTTTGGCAAAAAAATGTTACTAAAGCATGTATGTTAATTTAGTAAATCATTGAGTATTTACATATAACTATCTTCAATCCTTAAGATTTTACTTCTTTACCTTTAAAACCTTTCAATTTCAAGAATTGTTTGTTTTGATGTCTTCAGAAGACGTTGTTAAAAACATCTCAGTTCTTGTTGCAGTAAATAAAATAAACGGTAATCAAAATGCATTTGACTCTACGGCCGAGTTTTCCAAATAGTCGTTAACTACTCCTGATTAAGTATAATTGAATCCAATAGAGCTCTGACATGAGCTAATACTGTTACTATTTGGAGAAATCAGCTATAAATTAGATGAATAAATGAATAGGAATCAGTGAAGATAATAAAGTTGAATTGTAATTTATTTAGTTAAATTAACATAAATGGTTTTGTCATTTCTTTAAGCAATACGACACTTTTTCTATTTTTAATTATCAAATATATTGTAGTATATTTCAGCAACTATCGCCATAATTTGTGTCTATAATAAATTATAAGAAACAGTAAGCTGTGCATTTTAAAACGACGAAATTGGCGTTACAGATAGATCATGTTGAGAAGCCTAGGCCTTATAATTTGGAGGCCATTATTGTAGAAATCCAAATTAATAGTCTATTTCTGTTAGAATATAGATTTTGGGATGTTTCAGAATGTTTAGTAATGGGAACAATCATTAATGAAAAGAAAGATTAAAATAGGTTCTCAGCATCTATTTTGATGCACATAACTTTTTGAAATGAAATAGATGCAAGTATGTCTAAATAAATAAGTTACCACATGAACTTGATAAAATTGATATTTAGTAAAAAAAATTATATACAAGTTTAAATTTACACACTGTTACTACACTTATATGCCGAATTGTCGAATTGTGTGAACATTTTTATATTTTTTTTACTAAATATCAACTTTATCAAGTGTGTGTTATACCTAATTTATTCAGTCACATTTAACCTTTCACATGTTCATTTTTTTTTAGTGTATCTATTTTTCTTTGGATTTGACTATAGATCGGACCCAGATAACCTGATAATACAGAAACAGCTACAACTTCGCTACGAAAATACATACATACATACATACATACGTATATACCTACATACATACATACATACATACTTACATATATACCTACATACTTGCGAGTTATTTCACCGATCGTATCCTGATGTATAACACCGAAGCCGGACTGAGGATCTATAACATCACTGGTGATGTTCCACTGGGTCCCTTGTTTTGGAACATCATGTACGACGCAGTATTCAGGCTGTCAATGCCCGAGGGAGTGAGTGTAGTGGGGTTTGCTGATGATGTTGCATTGGTGTTAGTTGAGAAACACCTGGAAGATGTCACTTAAATATCGAATATAGCTGTTGCGAGGATCCGTCAGTGGCTCTCAACGGTTGGATTACAGCTAGCAGATCAAAATACGGAGGCGGCTCTAGTGACTAGCAAGAAAACGAGGGAGACCGAGACCCTCATTGTGGGTGACCATGACATTTTGTCGCAACCTTTTCTCAGGTATCTGGGTTTTCAGGTTGATGCAAGGCTTCAGTTTGACGAATAGCTTCGAATTGTGAGTGAAAAGTCTGCACGAGTGGTCAATGCCTTGGCTAGGATCATGCCGAACATCGGAGGAACTCGGCAGAGCCGACGAAAACTCCTGTACAGTGTGGTTATCTCTATCATGCTCTATGAGGCTCCGATTTGGATCCATGCCATGGAGACTAAATCATATGCATATCGAAAGACCTCTGTTTATCGGAAATGTGCTCTACGGGTCGCTTGCGCATTCCGCACAGTTTCATACGACGCAGTGTACGTCATTGCAGGGTTGCCGCCTATCGATCTCTTGGCGAGCCAGAGAAACGCGATATATAGTGGTATGCGGGAACGTTGTGACGCTCACCGACCCAACATCACGAGGGGCTGCGAAGAGCAAGACAACGGTCGGATGGCAGAGACGATGGGATTCATCGACCAGTGGAAGATGGACCCATTACCTTTTACTTAATATTGCAATATGGATGGATAGAAAGCACGGTGAGGTGGACTACTATCTGACTCAGCTACTGAGTGGCTATGGTTACATTTTAGCATACCAGAGGCGCTTTGGAATTGTCGATAGTGCGTCATGTCCGACGTGCCAGCTCTTGGACGAGGACGTGAGGCATGTCTTCTTTGTTTGCCCACGCTTCCCCGATGATAGAGGTGAGCTGGAGAAATTGCTTCGACGGCGTGTGACTCCAGAGAACATCGTTGGTTTGATGACGATCGCACGCTAATTGGAAGGCAGGCTGACTTGAAACGGAAACTCCGAATGGCAGAAAAAATCACACATGATCAGTCGCGGACCGATATTTGAGATGGACCTGTAGTCATTCTGTCCTACGCTAAGTGGTACCTGAAGGTGATTACGTGTAGGGTGTTATGGGAGTTGGACGTAGGGTTTTAGTGAGTAGGAGTTTTTTGACTGAATCTCACATTATCACTTCCCTGTTCGGGAATGGTACGCGTTAATGCATTTCCCCCGTCCTTAAAAAAAATACATACACACACACACACACACACACATACATACATACATACATATATACATGCATACATAAATACATACAGTAATCCGGCATGGACGAACGGTTTGGATGGCGGTCTGCCGTGTGGCCGTTGTGTCGGAACCTGGGTTCGAATCCCGGAGTTGGCAAGGCTGTTTCTTTCTTCTTCTGTGTTTCGTCCGTTTCTTCCTTGACTTACTCTCTCAGGGTTCTTCATCGACGAGATGCGCATTCTCGTCACCTTTCCCGAATTTCATAGCCTCGCCCTGACGTTGTCAGGTTGGGCTAGCACGTGGTCCTTCATTGGCCTTAGTCGGAAATAATAATATATATATACAGTAGGACGCCGATTATCCGGACAAGTTAAATTGGACGCTCTCCATTTTCTTCTATCCTGTGCATCTTTTATCAATTGTTCATACTTTCGTCCCCTTTTAACATCATCCAGCATTCCAATCCTTCTTCTTCCTCTTCCTCTCTTTCCTTCTAATTTTCCCTCTATTATTCTTTGTTGTAGACAATTTCTTCGTAGCACATGTCCTAACCAAGATGCTTTTCTCTTGCGTATGGTTTCTAACAATTTCCTTTTTTCATCCATTCTTTTTAACACGTCCTCATTCTTTACTCGATCCGGCCATTTCACTTTAACATGCTTCTCAAGAGCCACATTTCAAAACTTTCTAGAAATCTCTCTTCCTTCTTTTTAATAGTCCATGATTCACAACCATATAACACCACATTCCAAACAAAACATTTAGCAACCTTTTCCGTAATTCTATTGAAATGCCTTGTGCTGTTAACAATGCTTTTACCTTTTCAAACGCTCCTTTGCCCATTGCTATTCTACTTCTTATTTCTGCAGTACAACTTCCATCCCATTTCACCAGACTTCCCAAATATTTAAAAGCCTTTACTTGCTGTATAATCTTTCCCTCTAAACACTACCTTCTTGCCTGCTTATTCTCATCACCTTGGTTTTTCCCACATTTAAGTTCATTCCAAAGTCTTTCCCAACTGTTACTATACTGTCCATCATTTTCTGTAACTCTTCTTCTGATTCTGCCAACACTGCTTGATCATCTGCATATTTAATGGTTTTCAATCTTTCTCCTCCTACCACAACACCTCTTGCTTCATCCAAAGTTTCGCAGTGAGTTGCTCTGCATGTACATTAAAAAGCATTAAACTGCCTGCGTTCGTCATTAAATTGATGCTTTTATTGCAATTCGCATAGCACAAAAATACGTAAATTTAGGTCTATATTTTTGCATCTTACAAGAAATTACTGACGATCCGGAGTTGTCAAATACTTCCCGCAGTTCATTGTACAGAATATTAAAATTGTTTGAATTTAGGTATCAGTCTCAGCCTAGAAATTCACGATTAGGGCCTATGTATCAGTAGATTACTTGGCGACCCAAATATTTGAGTGCAACTCGACAATTTCGTGGAAGACGAATTTACGAATCATGACTTCTTGATAGACTGAAGAACAGCCAATAGTCATTATTTCTGCTGATTCTTCTCTGATCGTTCTGTAATTCTTATGATAGCATTTGCGATAAGGACTCAACAATTGGATGTGGAGTTCTCACAGCAAACAGTAATTACGGTAATAAAACTAAAACAAATCAAAAACAAAAACAAAACTTAACAAATGCAATGAAAAAAAAATAAACAAACAAACAAAATAAAGTAAAATTAAATAAAATAAAGCAAAAAGAAAAAAGTAAATAAAAAGAAAAAAGAAATTAAATAAAAAAAAAACTGAATAAAAAGAAAAAAAAAACTTTTTTTTTAATAATATTGGGAATCGATCCAATATCCTTTGTCTTACAAGCGAATTCTATATCCATTAGAACACCATGAAATATATATTACTCATATATACGTTACGTCACTTCAATCTTTTCATGAAACCGACCTTAGTCTAAAAACCGATTTAGGCAAAATTTAATGAGTTAATTTTTTTTCCTCTGGCTCTTCTCTCATTGCGTCACACACAGAGAGGAAGTGATAAGAGATATTTAACAACAATAATTAGAATGTAGGCCTCGTGATCTAATGGATAAGACGTCTGACTTTGGATCAAAACGTTTCGCGACGGGAATCAGTCCTACAACCTTTGTAGAACCTCGTTGTAGAAATTATTTCTATTTTCACAGGAAGTTAAAATTATTTTCCAAATAATTATTTTCCACGGAGAAGGTACATTACGGAAATGCGCTACAGAAGTGCGTTGTGCAGAGACAGATCTGAAAAACTATAACTTATAAGAGATAAGCATTGCTATTTGACATTAGCAGTAAAAAAATAGTCTTTTTCCATTTTCTTTTATGTTAACTGTTTATTATTAATACAAAATCAAATAATAACGATATAGATTGCAGGAAGAAATAACTTTGAATCATATTAATAGTAAGCCTACAGTAATTTTAAGTTCTTATTTTCATTTTTTTAAGGTAAATCCATGAATGCAATTTATACAAGTTATCACTTCTTCCTTCTGTCCAAAATGATTTTTCTTTGGTTATTGTATTTATCTATTCTGTAGAGTTCCGTTAAATCATATAAACTTACAAATAGACGAAGCTTGATAGGAGAATTGAATTGTAAATAGTGAATCCAAGGTAATTAAGTAAAATTATTCAGAATTTGCCTATTTTTTATATTTTAACTTCTGACTTCACAACCTTCTTCTTTATAAGAATGTAGCTAACTTTCTTTATCTGTTGGTAATCAAACATATGATTCGACCAGAATATTGTTAGATTCTGTAATATTTTCTATTTATTGAATTTCATTAGAATTCTGTTAATTCTCAACAGAAGAAATTTAATTAAGTTTGTGTTTTAGGAAAAAATTATTGAATGAATATTTAGCATAGTTTATATTTGGGGCAATGAAAGTATTCCTGGATATACTTCATGGATCAGGGATTGAATCTAGAAAACTTTCTAAAGTTTTCATTCATCTTCTTTAGTGACCAAAGTTCTGAATTTTCTTAATAAAGACTTACTTGATGAAATAATGAATCTGTTTCACTGAACATTCGGACCAACGTAAATAGTTCTTCAAATCATTGGAATTATATGAAGAAGGACTCATAATGTATCCATCACTGGCAAAGCACTCAGCAGAACGGGGATGTCCTGGCGTAGTCGTAGTAGGTCTTTCAGCATAATCATGACCTGCTCCCAATCTAAATTACAAAATCAAAGAAAAATTGAATACATAAATATCACAAGAAATTTGCTTGTTATGAATTAATAAACATGTTTTAATTAATTTATCGACTAACTGGAAGTTCATAGTGTAATTACGAAAGGTTATTGAAATTTCGATGCATTATCATCGTCTGGAAGCTTTTGTTTGAAATTTCATTATTCGATTTTAAAATGATATTCATCGCTTCAAGATAGCTTCAAAGACTTCGGCATTTCTTATGTAATGTATAAATAACCCTACAAAGCAAATATAATCATAAAGCCGCACAATTACTAATATTCTCGGTTCGCTCAAGAACAATACCTTCCATAGATAACTTTACGCTCTCATCGTAAATAATAAGATTGTCATAATTAACTTGATGTTTATAAAAGCCCTTGATATGCAACGGAATAAAGTTTTAAAGCAAAACTAAAATAAAGTTTTTAAGCAAAACAGTTTTAAAGTATAAGTTCATGTTGAAATCTACATATCCGTACATTGTCTGCCTGATTGCTAACATCAGAATAATAGAACGGATAGAACCTATAAAATTATGTGGTTCTTAATATGCGATAATCGATATACAAAACTATACATCCAACTACCCTAAAAATGCAACTAAATTGATTTGTGATGTAAGACACATCTATTTTTTCTTTGTCTTTTTATTTATTTATTTGCTTATTTTTTGTTAGGTTTTTTTGCTCGATTATGAACTGTCGCTCGGCATGTAGGGGGGGGGGGAGTCCCGACACCCCCCTTCAGGGAAGAAAAAAAGAAAAAATATAAATGTTCAGGTGTGTATGTGTAATTGATGAAATTCAAAGAACCTACTCTCACAATAGATTTTTAGTATTAAGATCATTTTTACTTTTAAAGTTTCATTTAAAGAAAGGAAAGTCATTTATACAAATTTAATATAATGGACCACCCCCCTAAACAAAATTTAATGAGCCAAAAATTGTGAACACTTGTTTTATAACAAAATTACAAATTAAAAATTACAATTGCATCTGCCTTACAAATTGCCTTGCAACTGCTGCAAATTGGTCTACGAAGTGATCAAAGTCAGCTTTTTCAGTCTTTCTTTCTACACTCAGCAAACCGAAATCACAGAGTCTGTCTGACCCTTGGAAGCTCTCACATACGAAGTTAGTTCTAACTTGCTGGATGATCTCTGGCAGCTGGCAATAGGAAACTGCAATGATTAGAATTCGAAGATTTGGGAAGATACTCTCATAATGAACAATAAATTCGGAAAGCTCTATATCTTGATATTATCATATTAGCTCGCCTTTAAAGCAACATTCTACAATCTAACATTTCTTCAGTATTTGCTGTTATCAACGTCTGAATTGCCCAATTGCACAATTTGCCCAAATTTTCACATTTCTTCTTTAGGTCGTTCTCTAGGCTACATAGAAGGAATCCAAACCTGGCATCAGTGCAAACGAGTGAACCTTTCGTCCGTTTCTCTGAAGACAGTCGAGAGTTCCCTTCACGACTCTTTCTATATCTTTCTCAGTCTCAATGCAGCATTTCTCGAGTTCTCATCAGCCATTCGTCTCTGGCGTCTTTCAACTGGAGAGAGATCAAGTCGTTCTTCGATTGACTCATTGATCAACACTTCTCTTTCATCATCAAATAGAACGTGAAAGGCTTTCAAATCCAAGGCAGCATAGTGGATGTTCATACTCAGATTCTGCAGCCTCTTTTGAATATGATCAATGCGAATGAATGCTTTTTTTTCAAAATCCTAGCAAAACTCAGAAAACCATAACTCAACATTCAGTTATACAGCTGCCTTACACATCTTCATTGTCATTGTCATTTTCATTGTCTTTCACGTCTTGAAGTATCCCCTCTAGGTAACAGGCTTCATTTCTTCTTTCCTTGCGCTCCACCTGCTTCAGACTGCGACTGAACAACTACAGCCAAGGCTTTCTTTAGTTTTTCCCAACGCTGGTTGAGCGCTACAAAATCACAGAGAGCTTCGATGGTTCCAAAAAATGTACCATCATTGTATCCTGCTTGGCTGCATATATACCAACCACGTTTTGAGTGAGTGATTGTCACAATTCATAAACACTGCCAGGTTGTTTTTCTCACTTATTCTTTGATAAACATCACTTCTGTGTCCACATCACAGAGCGCTGTCTGACCTATAAACTGTAGATGTATTTTGTACGTCTCTGGCTCTTTCAAGATGTTTTCAATCAAGCTCTCACAATCTTTCTGGTTTATCTGGATAAAACCAAGGAAGGACTCTCCAACATGGACTTTTTACTCTCAAAATCAATTTCCAGAAATCTAACTACTTCTGACATCTGCTCAATAATTTGCCTGATCAGGAGTCGAATCGAACATGAGACCATTGTACTTGGTCTTTACAAATTATTGTCAGCAAACTGGCGAATAGTGGATGAATCCGTTCTGAAGCAACTTCACTTGAAGATTCTCGTCAAAATATCACGCCACTTCTACTTTTCCTTCTGTATCTGTAACTGCACCCCATCAGTAATTTTACTGTTTTTGCTAAATTTCTTTCCACTGTGTGAAGCACTCCCGATGATTCTTGGCATTTTCAAGAATAATAATCCTTTTAGATACCTTCATCTGGTTGAATCCACTTTCCTGCTCGATTGAGAATTGATGGCATGACCGGGAAGGAAACCGATACAAAATACTTTACTTTTTACAAAAAGAATAAATCAGAAACTTAATTCTTCACTACGATCATTTCCCAATTTTCTCCTGAACCAGTTTGTTCATTGAGTCCTTATTAGTTGGTAAGCATGTATTTGTTGGTAGCCTCTTAAGCTGGACCCGCATTAGCTATGGAATAAAAGACTTCAGCGACAATTTCTGGCTCAAACTCCGTCGAAATATTATTCAGCCTACTACCCTGGCACTCGTCAACAGCTAAAAAATATAAATAAAACGCAACGTACGTTTCGGAATATCAAATCATAATTCCTTTTTCAAGCTAAAAACCCCTACCTTTTTAAAAATCTATCATCCATTACAATAACGACTCCTGATAAGGGATGATAGATTTTTAAAAAGGTAGGGGTTTTAGCTTGAAAAAGGAATTATGATTTGATATTCCGAAACGTACGTTGCGTTTTATTTATATTTGTTAGCTGTTGACGAGTGCCAGGGTAGTAGGTTGAATAATATTGCATTCAAATCACGTTATACTTTTTTATTATCCGTCGAAATATGTTGTCGCAAAAGACAGCTGGCTTCAGAGATGAGCGGTAGCAAGAGCAGCAGTAGGCCTATCGGTTTGTCGTATGAGAATGATAGGAACAATCGTTTCCAGACAGCCAATCATTAAACACTTGCTTTGCTTAAATGAGGAATCAGCATCCATTTTGTCGCTTGATTCATATTTTGTTTTAAGCTCTGATTGATTAAAAAGCGTTTACTTTTTCGCAGTACAGATATTTAGGAAACATGTGTAAGACAAGGTAAAATTGGCTTTAAGAGGCTTCTAAATCAAAATAAAGAAAGTAAAACAAATAAACTGAAAGCGAATCGATGAGGTCTGCTTGACGTTTCTCGACGAAAGGATCGCAAAATCACTATCTACGAATTCTAAAATAAGCAGACCGAGTAAATTCTAATTCTACATTGGTATATTCTTTGTTTTAATGTGTAATGAATTATTAATATTTGGCTATACTGTTCTATTACAAATAAAAAGACTTACTGTTAAGACATGTTTTGTCCAGTGTCGCCCGTTTTCAAAATATGCACGCCATAGAGCGGCGACAACGGATACATAATGTGCACCATACATTACATACGCGTCCAGCTTTACTGTTCTGAAAATCTTCGAACTCAGATTTACTATTTCTGTTCCCAAACCTTAGGCAGAATTACTTTTCCAATATCCTTGTCGAAATTCAGAAGTCGAATGTTAATGTTTTTCAATGACTTCTGATATTACACTTCGAAGCTCTGTGACACCATCCAGGTTACTATATTCAGTGTCGTCATCTTCAATCTCTTGAGGTAAAATCTCGTAAATAAACTCAACATAATAATCATCCTGCAATGCCCATGTTCTCTGTGGCAGCCTTACTCCTAATCTCATCGTGATAGAATTTATCTGACTTCCTCCTCTGCTTGTGATGGATTTGAATTCAATCCACCTTCGGATTCTAATAAATTTGGGGCAAATGGAGAACGTATCGAACTACTTGATCCGGCCTTTTCAGAGAAAGTCATGAACAACTTGCTCGACTTCTTGACTTTCTTCACCTCCAACTTTCGTCTCTTCCATTTTTAGCTCATGAAGAAAGTAGTTTCATGAAGAAAATAGTTTCTTACACTATGTCTGAACTAAAGCAATGTCACATTTTATAACAACATTAAAATTCTAGACTATCTTTTTACTTGGCTCGGGAGAATGGTCTTACTGCCAGTTGGAACTGAGAAATGGTATTTTGAGGTACGTGGTCATTTAGTTCCCAGCACTGTATTTTTATCTACTAATATGTAAATTAGTAACTGTTTCCTAATTTGGACATCCTTGTGCTTCACACCCATGATAATCCAAGACAGAGGGTACATCTGACGAAATATTTTTCACATCCAAGGATGACTTGTCTCTTTAATTGAAACTGTTCAGTTGCATCCCCCCCCCTCTCAATTGGCGCTCAGAGCACATGCCTTACCTGCCATGCCCTAGATACACTACTGGTCTTACAAATATAGAGTTAATATTAAGAAAATACTATTTTAAATAATATCTTTTTGAAATGAAACAGGAAGGTTACTGAACGAAATTTCTTATATTTACTTAACAGTAATTGTAAATGAGTATAATTTAATAATTCCGGATTTGAGCTGTTTTTAGTTAGCATGATAAAACTCACAGATGAGCCACTTCATGGGCCAGAGTAAGTAGTCCTCCGTAGTAGGGAAATCTATCTTCTGCCATTCCAATTTTGGACATCGTAGGCCTATTATATTCTCCAGTGCAAGCACCTAACATTCCACTGTAACCTACAGTAAATTGTACATAGAAAATATAAGTAATAGATTCCAAGTAGTATAAGTTGTACAACAAAAATTAAAGAAAACAGGTGTAGAAAGAAAAGATACTGCAGGAATTTTCTAATTTTTATATTGAAAGTAAATGAAAAAAAGTAACACTTGTTAAAGATAATAGCTGTACTATTTGCTGTAAGGACTGAATGATAACGTAGGTTATAAAGGATGATCAATTTAAAGCTATGGTCCAAAGATAGAAAACTATCAAAATAATTCGAAGAAAATAGTTCATTCAAAACGTTAAGCAAATTATCAAACGGAAAATTTTCAAACTTAATTAATTATCAATACTTAATAATGAATCAAGTAATCCTTGCAAGTTATTACTTGTAATATTAATGGGTATGGCTCTCCGACCCAAAATTTGAATAGGAAAAGAAATTTTTGGATGAGCCATTTTAAGATGCCCAATGAAAAAGTTATTACAAAAAAACTCAAAAGATTTAATGTAAAAATTAGAAAATTTCAATAACTCCAACAAAAAAAAATTTCATCTGGCAGCATTGGATATTGAAAACTTGTACAATAATGTCCCAGTTAACGAAACTTTATCTATTTTGGACAACCATACTTATATTAATAAGGAATGTTTATTAAAACATAACTTAGATAAAAATTTATTTAGAGAAATTGTAGAATTTGGGACCTATAATGCATATTTTAAACATGGTAAAAAAATTTTTAAGAAAACTAAAGGATTCACAATGGATTCCCCAATTTCTGGTTCTTTGTGTAACTTATATTTAAATTATTTTGAGAACAATTTGGTACCATTAGACAATTCAATATATTTTTTGAAAATTTAAATAAAAGTAATAATGATCTAAAATTTAAAAAAGAATTGGAAACAAATGGAGAGTAAAAGTTTTTAGATATCAAATTGGTAAAAAATAACAAAAAAATTGTCATGGAGCATTACATAAAAGATTTCCAAAGTGATCACATTTTAAATTATTATTCAGGTCACAAAACTCATATCAGGAAAAATATCGTAGAAAATTATATAAGAAGATTAGATTGCAACACAAGTTATGAAGATGTGTACAAAGAAAAAATAAATGATATGGCTATTCTTCTAAAGAAAAATAACTATCCAGATAAGTTTATAAAAGACCAAATTAGATCTTACAATATGTTTAAAATTAAAAAAAATGAATAAATAATATAAATATAAATAAATAAT
>JAFIDM010002131.1:66165542-66175794 GCA_023159025.1 Thereuonema tuberculata | reverse complement strand
ATTGTTTATTAGATGGTTTCTTGTTTGTTTCTTTGATCGCACTTCCATATTTCCACTGACGGTATTTAATGGGAGAAGAGCGACAGACGCTAGGCTGCGCCAGGATCAAGATGTTTGAAGGACAAGGAGTAAAACATACAAAGAAGAACAAAAGAAACATCCAAACGAACGCTGAAATTGGTTCGGACATTGTTTGTTCCGTTAGTAATGTTTTCAATGGAAATTGTGTAACCTCCATTCAAAATTTCTATAGAATCTACAGTACATGGAGAAATTTCAAACAGTGAAGACAGAATCGTCTTTTTGTTCGTAGATCTCGTTATAGAGACATTATTTATTTATTTAATTAGCTTGAAAAAGGCAAAAAGTATTATTAAAAGAGTTCTTACGACAACAAGCAACAATATCCTTTACTTAAATAATTGTAATCAAGTTAGGGAAAAATATTTATTTAAAATATTTGATAGCGAAAAGAATATTTATTTAAAATATTTGATAGGGAAAAAATATTTATGTAAAATATTTGATCAATAGAAAAAAAAATTCAGAAAAAAGATCTTACCAATAATTACATCTTCTCAACTGAAGCTTTACGTAAGTTAAATGTTTTTCTTAAGTTAATGTTTTAAAACTGTTGCAGAGAAGGAGGTGAGGTTATCCAAACTCCTAAAATGGCTTTTGCCTATGAAATATTGATTTGGTTCCCATAGAAACAGACCCTCGAAGCCAATTTATTTTCAATCGTTTAATTAACTTTTTAAATTTCATTTCCGTTTGTAATTTTATTTCCCCGCCCAGATTCGTATTGTGTTTCTTCATTCCAATTGGTTTATATCTATTTTTAATAGTTGTTTGTATCCGATGCCTGTTGATTAAAAGTGGTCTTCTATTATTCAGTGTATGACGTAAGGATTCTGATTCTCCTCTTTAAGTTGCAATGTTTCTGTCTCCCGCTAGGAGACGCAACAGACGGGGTCGTGTTGCTTCGGTGACTGCTTTTGATAGTTTCACGTCTGCAACTTGGCGTTTCCAGTTCCGTCTGATTTCTGCGACTAATTGCTGATTAAACTTAAAGCATTTTCATGAATCTACGTCAGGGTTATATTGGTAATGTGAGTTTTACATAGTTTCATTCCTCTGACATCAGCAAAACGTACAGTTCCATCATTTCAGCTAGTTTTAAAGAATATCTGAATAATAATAACAAAAAAAATAGATTTACATTGAACTCACTTTCCTCGAAGTTCAACAAATACAAATTAAATATTCTCATTACATCTAAAGTCACAGGAAGATTATTAACTTACCAACTTCATTCAATAAGCAATTATGACTCAGAGCTTGAAAAATAAGTCTTCGTGCATCTGCAAATACAATTGTCAATTTATACGTCCTGATACACAAATAAAGTTCCTAATTTTTTTTACACTTTTAATTATTTTTTAAATAATTAATGTACCAAATTAGAACCTCGTAAAAGCGAAAGCAAGCTTTCATGCTCCCTCTGAAGCTCTTACCAGAGTGTTTTTTGTGTGTGTATGAGTGGAATATTCTCTTAATAACTTGCAAATGGATGTTATTAAAACCTTAGCATATATAATTACCGATAAAAGTTGAACTAATTTCTGTATTTGAAAATTTCTAAAATTGGTTCTTGTTGACAAATTCCCTGCATAAAGGTGATAAAAGTTCTCGTCGACAAGCGTTCGATGAGTGTAATAAAGCGTTTACTAATCTACTGTCATTTTTCGCTTGGTTAGATCTGATTAAAATTAATTGGATAATGGTAAGTATCCCCAGATGGAATTAATTCTCAGGAAACGAAAAATTGTATATATAAAAAAATGTACATTTTTACTTTTACGTTGTTTTTACGACTTTAAAAATCAATGAAAAATTTTAAAAATACTACGGAACGTAGACATTAACTTCTTTAAACAACTTCGTATTGAAGATGTAACAGTACACAAAAATTAATTCATTGCAGAGTTAGGTGTGTCTACGGGCTCTGCCGGAGACAATGGATTAATCTTGTTAAAGAATAATAAATGATTCATGAATTATAAATAAGAAAATCACAAGATTAACAAGTAGCAAAGAGGTCGAACCTGTCACTAGTGATGCCACACAAGATTAACAAGTTTTCATTAATCCGTTTCCTTTAATTACCGGTATAACAGCTTTGTTGATAAGTAGCATACACACATTATTTAATGAATCTCCTTTAATTAATTTTTAATTAATTATTAATCTGTGTTTACTTTTTACCTTAATTAACTTAATTCCTTAATTTAGCATCATTTTAATACGAGCTTTCATTTTCATTAGATAACCATAATACATACGATGTGTATCCTTTCAAAGAATTTATTTCCTTTATTTTACAAAACAATAATAATTAAATTCCGTTTCACCCAAATTTTCTATTTTCCTTACCGTACCTTGAAAACTGATTTGATTTGATATTTCTTAATTCATAAATTTTCAATCCAAACATCACGTGAAACGGACTTAGAAAAAGCACAGTTTCAGTAACATTTTACATTTATAATACTCTTGAGATATTTATTTACAAAGCAACTTACCTACAAAACATCCATTTGAGAATAACTTATTAGCAGAAGCATGTAAATTCATTTTTTATTAAAATAGCTTTCATTTTTATTTCGTTAACTGAAGTCTTCAGATGCAACAAGTTTTTAGTCAGTTTACTAATGTGAAACTTTAAAATTAAAAAGTATGTATTTTTTCCGTTTAAGTATTTCAGAACTTTAAAAAATTGAAGTGAAACTTTATATTACTCCTAGATCATCACAAATTTGTATCTTGTGATGACCAAGAAATAATATAAAGTTTGTATCTTTTAAAGCATTATTAAACAGTGAATAAGTTATATTTAATCATGGTATATTTTTATTGGATGCACCGTTAACAATGCTCATGCGGTTCCAATCTGTTAATACAGCACAGGTAGAACTACTATTCTTACTAATAAATCACATTCAGTGATTAAAAAACTTCATCTTCGGATAAATTTCATTTTATTAATGGTGATATTTCGCGGAAATATCATCTTTCCGCTTTTTCAAACCTTTTTTAAATAACAAAGAGTAACTTCCATTACGAGTATAAGATAGGATATGAAGCACATTCAGTGATGTCTAACGAAAGCAGCAATTCGGTCTTCATTCCCTGCTTCGGATAATGTTCTCCACTCGATATCTACTGGTAATGAAATAATTAAATTATCTCTCAAACGACTATCAATAGGTAATGACCTATTACAATATTGATGTCTCAAGCGCGAAATATGAGATTAATTTATGTTGTGTGGTTTAATGTTTTTTACCTGCAGATTACTGTAGATTCCAATTTCTATTAGAGACTGTTAGCCTGTATTGGGCAGTAAATATTAGTAGTGAAACATTCCACATCCCCACAAGATAATAGGGCGTAGTGAATGTTTGAACGTCACGGTTTAATTGAATATAAACTGTATAGTAACTGGTAATAGGTTTTGAATAAGTCGAGGAAATAATGCTTCTGAGCGCAGAAGAAAAGGTATTTTCAATCGAATATTACAACCTTCATACGGTCTAGGTCGAAAAGACGGACCCAGCCTTGAAGGAGCGGTTTCAGCTTACGTTTCGAAAACACGTCGCCAAGCGGCAGTGTGACTCTTGGCGTCATTCCAAAATTCCGACGGACAGGTAGTGTGCTGGCAAAGAGTAAAAAGTGCACGGGACGTCCACGAACCGTAACAACAAACGAGAATCACGGTCACGTGCTGGAGCGGCTTACCTGTGCTTACCTGCCATACAGCTGTGCTGTGCAGGCAGTTCCTCAATGAAAACTTATCTGACCATGTCATCTCAAGAGAGAGAATTTGCAGGAATGGTATGAACCGTGTGTCTCCGGAACGGTAAAAATTTACAACGTATTGTACACATCTTGGACGGATAGTGCTAAGTCACGGTATTCGTGTACTATGTAACTGATATTTCATTACAATAATTGCTCCCACTCCTGGATTCTGTCTTTCATTACTGTTTGTTTTACCGCATACTGTATTAGTTTATAAGTCAGATGATACTAATAAACTAACTTTTCCACGAAGATGTAGCTTACATAATTATGATGCTGATTTGGTTTTTAATTGTATCCGAAGGATATTACTGATATTAACTTTGTTGATAAAATAATTAAAAAGATCTAAGAAAGCAATAAACAATTTTATTAGCTTTTTGATTAATGTAGAATCTTCATGTCCAATTCCTTAATCCTGTATTTCCTTTAATTAAAATTAAATCCTTTAAAAATTGTTAATATTGCTAATTGGATTTCCTCTATTCCTGTGAATTTCAGACACACATCTCAGATGCGGCTCGGAATTGTATAAATTTTAAACATCTTAAGATATAAAGAAAGGAGACAGTCGATGATAATAGAAAATGCTATAAATTATGAGCCATGAATACACAATCTTTTTTTTTTTTTTTTTTTTTTTGCAGTTTGTAGTAAATTAATTTTTTTATTTTGTTCAAAATTATTAGTCTGTAGGAAGCAATCGGGTGAGGAAATTCGACAAGGAACAAAAGTTTAGGAACACTGGAATAATTCTGAATTCCCAGATTTCTTAAGGTCGTCTTAATCTTACTCAGGTCATTTCCCATACATTCCCAAGATGATTTTCAAATCCTTTATCTTGACAGAACGTGCACCTGCGTTTCATTTCGGACTATGTTGAAGTATCTGAGGGAGTCGCGAAGAAGTTCTCTTTTGACAAAAATCATTACATAAACACAAGTGCAGTTATCAACTTAGAAAGATCATAATGAATCAGAATATTCACACCTAAGCTTAAAATCTAATCAAGAATGGGCATTAGCTTTAAACAAATATCATATAGTGCTAAAACCTTCCTACTTGCACTCCTTCTCTCCCCCTTCCCCTATATAAATATACCATTTCTATGCCACAATATCACATCACTTTCCATAAACACTTTCCAGTTCAATTTCTAATGTGTTGATGAATACAGACCCATAAGATTAGAAGTTATAATTTTAATTGGACAATTTGAAATTTAAATTTGACTGCAGTTCTTAAATTAAGGTGGATCATGCATATTACATAAATCTTGAAAGAGGCGAAGATCTGCAAAAATGTTTTGGAATACTTGCCGTTGCTGCATCACAAATTCATATAAAAGCACAGAGATGCATTCGTCCCCTGTAGACATGTCACTACATCGTATTATTATTGCCGCATCTATAGAGCGTCATTGACGCTCTTAAAAATAAATTAAATTAACTCTTAAGATTAATTTTGTAATGTGTGCAAAAATGTTTGTTGAAACAGCTTGATTAAGATCTGAATTATTTTTATAATTATTATATTATTACAATGCTAGAAAAAAAAACTTCACTTTTTATGAGCTTCATAATATCAAAAAGGAAATTCTACATTTTTAAAATTTCAGGTTATCATTCTTAAAAAATAAAGTTATCAACATTTTGGATATCATGCTTTTCAAGAAGAAAAGATAGAATAAACAACGATGAAATATGGCGCAAAATAGGTTTCAAGTTATGCTTACTATTTTTCCTATTTTTAAAAAAAAAATCCTTTTGACTCTCGCTTTTTGCAGAGAAATCTTTCCATGCAGATAATAAATGTGATACTTTGACGATAAAAAATACTTTAAGAAAAAAAGCTGTCTAGTTTTTAGTCTTCTATCTGTTGAAAAAGAAAAATATCACTTATTCTTAATATCTCTTTTTTGGAGTAAGATCACTGGCAGACAAAGTAGAGAAACGAAAAACTGACGAAACTTAAGAGCGTTAATTTAGTGAAATCAGAGGCTGTATTTGAAGAGGATTCCAATGAAGATAGTACCGGTATGTCTTCTTTTAAAACTTTAGCAGAGTTTTCCAGGCCATTGAAGCAAAAGTCATTTTAAAAGAAAAGCCAACCTATTATATTTTTTCATTCTTAATTTTTCCGCAAAAACAATAAAAATTTCTCAAAGTTTAATGGTTCTCCTGAGACTTCTACGTGCTCTGGATTTCTTCCTTCTGGGAGTTAAAGCGTCATCAGTTTTCTGATGAGAATATGTCTTCGTTGTCTGGTCCTTCGACTAAAAATCTTGAGAAAAATCACAATTATCAAAGGTAATCCTCCTCGAATCTGAATTTGGAAATGAAGGTTCTGTTAATGAAGATCTGTATGCAAGAACTGAAAATTATCCTCCAACTGAAAGCCCATCATTTCAAATCAAGCTTCGATGATGGCCTTAATTCTCAACAAGGCAGCCCTCATTTAATAAATATACAACATTTAATACTACGCACAATTTCGAACTACTACAGTTCTTACACTAGATGAAGTCAAAACTTAATGCAAGATATAGTTTATATTATATTATATTATATTTGTATTATAATTTGTGTGTTAAAGTTTGATGCAGTGTTATTAATTATTTAGAGACTTGTAGCTCTTATTACTCATGAAGAGAAGAAAAAAATTTCGACCTATAATCTAATTCGTTTGTATAAATCTGTAAATAAACAGTGATTTATTTCACTACTGGTAGTGCATACATTCTTCATCCTTTAACTACTGTCTCATATTAATAATTTTTCTGGTTAGGGTTTTGTGAATGTTATTTTAGTGCCGATGTCTGCATGAAATATTAATTGCCGGTATGTTAGTATTTATTAATAGTTACACGACTTGATATACTTGTTTTCAAACTATTTCTAACCTGAAGCTACTTCGAAAGCTCGAGAATCTTTCTGAAAATGCTGTTCAGATTTCCGTTGTTATGAAACCTAAGATTTCCCTTGAATGCTAAGCATCTAATATTTAATTTTGTAGTTGGATCATCATTTCAGCCCAAAGGAATGCTAATATTAAACTATAAGAATAGGTTATTGACCTACGAGGAATCCATTTGCCAAGTAAAGTGCACTTAGATCAAGAATCTATTTTTTTTATTAAATTATTTACAAAGTGAGAACGACTGAATTAACTATTCCTCAAACAAGATATTATTGGTAGATTAATTAGTATATTAACAAGATATATTAGCAAGGGAATATTGGTTAATTTGCTATTTGTAAGGCTGCTAAAAAAAATAACAAGAACCATGGAAAGACTTTCTCCTACTAAAGAACTAATAACAGTTTTAGAAAATAAAATATTTTATTCAATATTTTAGGAAGTTTTAAATAAAATAGCTGTCAAACAGTAATGTAATTTAACTAAAATCTGACCATACATCCCCGTACTATCTAAGGATCTAAAAATATTATGTACATCGAAGCCTGTAGAACTTTTAATTGCCCGCCTTTGTGATGCTTTCCTGCAATGCTTTCCTGATAAGTTGAGAAGCAAAAACCGTTATTTTCGTGTTTTCTTATTTATTCTTTTCAAATTTGTATCATGTACAGGACTATGATTTATAGCCAGTGTTATTCATAAGAAATTAAGCCATAAAAATTGTTTCTAATTATCCGAAATTTTATTGGTATATTCTAGCAAATTAATTTATAAGAATTCCTTAATAAATCTATCAAACTAACTAATTGGAACTTCGACGACATGTGATTTTTACTACATTATTAAAAATCATTTCACAAACTTAAAGGAACATTTTTATTAGATATTGATAGATAAATGTACATTATTTAAAAACTTAATATTAAAAACACATGTGAAGCTTTAACCCAGCTTTAGGTTGGGGCAGTTTCCCTGAATCTATTTCCCTTTCCGCAAGGGTTCTCTGGGCTTTTGGAATCTTTGCATTGATTCCTCTTAGTATCGTCTTCCTTTTCCCTCCTATGGTCAGTTACTTTCAAGATTACGTACGTTATACGTCACGTGACAGGTGAATGGAGTTCAAAACAGCTGACGAATGCCCCAGTGATCACAGTTTATCTTTGCAACTTTTTTCTTCTTCCGTCATTTTTCTCTTTGTTGAAGAGGCTATGATTAATTAATTAATTTCCAACCCGCAGAAAAATATTGTTCGCCATCTGAAAATAGCTTGGGAGATTTGTAATTGTGACGTTTCACTATAGAACATGCTTAGTAATGTACATTAAGAAACCCCCTATGTATCCTATGACAGATGAATCCTGTATACGTTAACTTGGCGGAAGTCTTTGGAAATAGAAAAGGTGAGGCATTTAAAACAGCAGCAACAATATAACTAAAAGCCCACTTTCATATTTAGTTTCCACAATTTACCATACCTAGTAGATTTGAAAAATCAGCTTCGAAAAATTTGATAATTGTTTTTTTTTTTACAACTGACAGATAATAATTGTCAGAAAACCCCAAAAACCTTATTTTAATAAGAAAAAGACAAGACTTTTCAAATGTATGGTGATCGCTGAATTTGAGGTGGAATAAAAAATGTAAAAAAAAAATCAGTTTATGAATTAGAAATTGTAAAAAACATTTATGATAATTGTTTGTAGAAATGTGTAAATTCTAAGTTTCAAAAATACCACCATAACATTACTGACTAACCCTGATGCAGCTCCTTCATTTCCAAAGGTATTGGTTACGTAATACTTGATGAAATCTTACTTGTTTATGGAAAACATTCTTCTCTAGAAAGGAAATTGAACTATAAAATGTCTGCAGTTATTGAGCACAAATGCGAACTTTAACCAGAATTTTTTTTTCATTCCGTCTGTTTTTCCCATAACTTCAAACAGAAAAACAACTCAGATAGAAATAAATAATAAAAAAAGTGTTTATTTATCAACACTAATCAAGAAAGTATTGCTTTTAAAGACTTCTTTGTACACTTTCTTAACTTGTGTAATTTCTTTTCAGTTTCTGCTGCGTGTAATATAAAAATTTTAGGCTTAAAGCTTAAATGCAGGAAACCTTAGTAAAGGAAAATATATATATATAAAAAACTAACTTTCAATTTAAAACCTAAGAAGTTGTTCAGAACTTTACATCAATTGTATTTAAGAATTATTAATGGTACTTGATCAACGTTTTATCATTCAACTCATACAAATCAAATCATCTATTCTCCTCCCAACCAAAGAACGACCGTGGACACCAGATGGCGCAATAGTAGAATTTGAATCGATTGTATATGTCAGTGTTTATGGCGGGAAAGTGAACATTTCGGGGAAGTTCGAAGATTACGGATAAAACGATATTCCTTTTATTGAACTATTCTGATTTCTCATGAAATATAATTACAGAAATGTATTTACTTTCATTCATTTGATTGAATATAGAATGTAATTCTTAAAAAAAATAATGTTAACTAAAAATTAAAATATAATTATAGTAAATTACCAATTGTTTGTTTCCTTTTGAATAGGAATTTAATTGAGATATATATTATTCATTAGTATTGGTATTTTAATAAATTACATTACAAATTCTAAAATTGTATTTTATTTCTGAGAAGGTATTATCATTTAGATTAAGTTATTAGAGGATTCTAATGTGAAATTCATAACACATTGATATTTGAGAATTAAATAAATTATTATTTATTATTTAAATAAATTATTTACTTATCTGTTAGGTGAAAATGCACTAATTTTATTTAGAAAATAATTGATGACAGAATTGGAAGCTTTTTTCAGTATTAATTGTTGGCCCTGAAAAGGGCCTTTTTTTGGTGTGTCGAATTTTTCTGTAGTTTATATCTGATAAAATATAATTTTTATGATTCACGCAGTTGTTATTAAGAATAAAATGAATTTATGTTCATTTTTTGAAGTTCATTTTAATTAATGGATTGAAATGAAGATTCAAAAGTGGAAATAGATTCATCTGATGCCCGAATTCGGCTGCATTTTTCGCTTCTCGGCGAATAGCTTTCACTGACGTTAATCCAATTCCTGTAGCAGCTGATGTACGCTCATTAACCTTTTCAAAAGAAATTAATGCTCCTTTCGCTGATTTCTCCTTTTCGAAATATGAAGTAACGTTAGCAATAATTTGTTTTGTTTGACTCCTGATAGGTTTGCCTCGCTTGAGAGTCGCCATTGTGAATAGTTTATCTCGACAAACTTAAGTCCTGGAATGATTAAGAGATCATGGGTTTAGTTCAAGGTCAGAGTCATTCTTTCGCTGGGCGGGGAATACCTTATTTTATTCTTTTTTTATATGCTACTTTCCATTATCAAAGTGAGGTTCATCAAATCAATGATAATTGGTCTATACTTGTCTGAGGGATTCTTCCATTCGGGTTGACTCAATATTT
>JAFIDM010002131.1:66142108-66165442 GCA_023159025.1 Thereuonema tuberculata | reverse complement strand
AAAAGCAAATTTTCGAAAAGATTGCGTCTTTTCTTTCTCAAGCCTATTATTGTTATTTTAGGCTTGAGAAAGAAAAGACGCAATCTTTTCGAAAATTTGCTTTTAGTATTAAATGTAGTTTTTTTACATTTAAATTTGGTGAGATGTTTAGAATATTTAATAGTAGAGGCTTTAGAAGGAAAGATCTACTAAAAAAGTATGGAAACTTTACATATAAAAACAAATAATTATTTAATAAAATAAGTTATTCCAAAATTTTTTTGATAATACAGTGCAACTTGGATAATTCGAACGTCTTTAATTCGAAATCGTGGTTAATTCGAAGATTTCTCTTAGTCCCTTGAATTTCTTATTAAATCAATGTTAAAAAATCGTGGATAATTCGAAGTTCAACTTCCTTAATTCGAAGTTTTTTATAAAAAAATTTCGAACCATAACGACTTTTAAGCGTTTCATCGTTAAGAAATTCGACACGTGACAACTGAAATCCCCTTCTCGCCACCGTTCGACATGTGACGCTTCAGACGCCATTCGAGTTCCTGCTGTCAGTGTCACCATGTCTTTCAGTAAACCACGCATGTACAAGAATTTAATGTTCGCTGAAAAGGTCGCTGTCATTCGCGAAGTGGAAAAGGGTGTGAAGAAGAAATGCCAAATCGCCAACGATTACAGGATAGCGCCGAATTTCGTCGGTACATTGAAGAACAAACCAATGTAAGTGAAGCTGTTTTCCGTTCACTAAACATGCTTGATGATTTTGCTAATCTTAAGCGACTGAATTCTACAAAACAATCAGACATTGCACAATTTTTAAAAAAACTATAATTTTCTATATTGAATGTAATATGTACTGTAGCTTACGTAATATAAATGTTATTTTGTTTACATACATATAGTGTTTCATACCATGATCTTTCTCAATAAATATTTACTCATTGACAGAATAATCTTTTCAAGCATTCAGTGGACCTGAAATTAATGTTAAAAGATGTAACTTGTTTAATTCGAAGTCTTGGATAATTCGAAGTTTTGTAGTGCTCCCTTCAGCTTCCAATTATTCAAGTTGCACTGTATTTATATTAATTGTAAACATGAAAGTATAAAAAATAAATTTAAAATAAGAATTAAATATAAAATTTTAAATATTGATGTAAAGTTTATAAAACTACTTTAAGCAATTTTTATAAATATAAAAAATTTAAAGAAAAGTATAATTCCAATAGGTTAACAAGATTTGGTTGGCTACAAGCATTTGGTTTTTCAAAAATTAAAAATTATTTTTGGTTTAAGAACAAATGACCTATTCAAGAATTTCGTCAGTTGAACTGGGAAAACTATGATAGCAACAGTATTAAAGTAATAAAAAATCAATTTCCGATGTTATACATAATAAAATTATCAGAAATTTCTAATTTTAACCTACATTAATTAAATCAATCTAATGGCACACATTAAATTTCCAGCACCAATAATGCATGGAGTAATTTCATAATTACACCTAATAGGACTGGTTAATAGTAAAGAAAAAAAAAGTTTGTGTATAGATGTATTAAATTAGCTTCTTACAAGTTAGAAGAAATAGCTAATAAACTGATCAGGAACAGTATTCAATTAACAGTTAAATAATAATGATTATCCTTGAAACCTTTAGTTATTTTCGTTAAATTAAAAGAAGTTAAAAGAAAATTTAATAAATAAAAAAAAAATATGAAGGAATGGCGATACATTCTAAGATAAGTAAGCCTCAAAGATATCATTTTACTATATTATGGATATCGGAAAATTAAATAAATAAGAGAAGAAGAAATTTAACGTTAAGTTAATATTAGCAATTCAAATTTATAATTTGAACTCAATTATTATTTTCTTCGGTTATCTAAGAAGATAACACTTTTTCGCTAAAATAATCATTTAGCCAAAACAAAAAGTTTTTCAGTAAAGACAGAAGTTTTATTTTCTTACCACTTATCCACCAACAGATATAAATTGGAAGGCAGTTAGAAAATGCGTTGTAAGTTGATGCTTTAATGTTTCCAGGTAAGGACACCAGGTGTCGGGACGTGACCGGAGCTTGGCTGAGCGGAGGTAAGCAATGACTGCAGTGTACGTTTTCAAACACAGCGCACTGCAACGTAAAATAGACTTCCTATATCTATTTATAGACTCTATTATCAAGACTCGTTGGTTCTGAGAATACTTCAGTTATTTTGTATGGGTGCAATGAAAACGGTAACGTTTGGGTTGAATTTGAAACGGGAAACAATTTTCTTCTGGTGTGGATGTCACAGTTATCGATGATTGGAGGAGTCTATTTAAAGTTAGGAGTGTTTAAGCGTAAATAGAAAATTACAGAACAGAAATTTAATCAATATTAAACTTACGAAAAAAAATTATAACAGTAATAATTTAAAATAGTGTTAATTTAATCCATCAGATTTTACAAATATTTTTTTATTATTTATTGGAAGTTTTTAATCTCATAAACAATTAATTAATAAGTTCTATTCACATAAAGATAAATAAACATTAAAAATTGTTCACTTTGTTTAATAAATGGAACATTGAAGTACGTATATTTTATATATTTACATTTTAAATTCTTATAAAAAGTACTATTTACTCACTATAAAAATAGTATATTTCGAAGTTTAGAATTTAACCTCATCATTTATAGCACCAAACAACAATCGATTTATTTTTTTATTTTTTTAAATCGACTTATTATTTCCTACCTCAAGCAAAAGGTTAGGCATTTGTCCAATCAGTCTGACATAATACAGTAGAGCCTCGATTATCCGCGAGTACCGCAAAAAATTCTTTTAATTACGAACCTCAAAAAAAACAATTTTAATCCAAGCCAACAACTGGGAAAATACAATAGGCCCTACAGTGCGAAGGTCGAAAATTACTGACAGGTTTATTGTGCATCGTGATCCTATAGGCCTTCTCGGAATTTGTGGATGCAAACGTAGAGCAAAGGTTTCTGCTTTAATGTACATATTTTAAAAGTTTTACGTAGTATGTTTTTTGTGCAATAAAACGTAGTTCTTAATGGTGAAATTTTTTTTTCATGATGACACCTCATTTTTAGTCTTTTTTCGGGTTATCCGCGATTTTCGTTATCCGCGAAGCCCTTGCCACCCAATTCCGCGGATAATCGGGGCTCTACTGTATACATAAACACTAAAAAAAAAAAAATGGCAAGTTCTTGAAAAACTTAAAAAATAATGTTCTTAAAAGTTGTTTGGTTGCTTGTTTGTTTTGTTTTGTTTTATTCTTTTTTGTTTTTGTTTTATAAAGTTGTGAAAACAAATATTTCAAAATTGTAATGACATCCAAATACAACCTTACAGTTGACGGAAAACACTTTCAATCTACAGATACTTATTAAGTAGCCTAAATCCAATTATTTTTAACTAATAAAATGTTTTAATCAAATTTATAATTGATTACAATGGTTATGAAATGAACTTCATTGTCTGCCGGATCGCTTTTCCCTGAGAATTGTATTTAATTCCACTATATGTGTTTATTGTGGAGGAGTATGTTCGCACAAATTCATTGATTCGTGAACGTTATCACTACACATTATCACTTCATTGCTGCAACGTCAATAAATAAAACACTTTGGCCAGACTTTCTCCTGACTTATCACCGTGTGACTTTTATCTCTGAGGGTTGCTGAAATGGAAATTATACCGCAACAACCACCTGCATTACGGTCACAGAATTGAGGAGTGTATTCATGAACATGCTGCGGAGGGCGGAGAAATGCATCAAGGCTGATGGCGGAGTCTTCCAACATCTACTCTAATCATTGCAATAAAGGCATCTAGAAAAGGCATTTTCTAGGCATCTAGAAAAGAACTGAAAAAAAAAAAAAGTGTCCTTATTTTTTATCATTTTCTTGTTTGTTTGTTTGTTTTTCTTAAATCAGGAACAAACAAACAAACGAAAAAGCAAAAAGTCTATTTTTACTTTTAAATTGCAGTATTTGTCTAATACCAATAGTAGCTATTTACCTTTTTCTGGAAAAAAAAAGGAATCCACACTAGACTGCTTGTTTTACTCTGGAAGTCTCGCAGATGAAATGGAAAGAAACATTGCATTTAATCAAAAAACAAATTATATCAAGTGAACAAAAACGAAAAATAAATTACAATTTAAATTCTAAAAACTACAATACAATTTTGAAATCCATTTGTAACGCCCGTGCGACTTGAAAAATTCCATTGTTGGACGCACGTACGCGAACACAGTTTTTTTTTTTTTTTAATAATAAAGATTACTTACTTTAGTTGTTTAAATTTTAATTATATCAAAACAGACTGAATTTAATGCTTTGGGACTATTTGCTTCAAACGATGATCTCTTGGCAAGGGACCCACCGACCGATAAAAATTCAAGAAGAAAAATTAGATCGACTCTTATTCCAAAATATGTTTACCAAGTTTTATGAAGATCCACTCCAGCGTTTCAAAGTTATTAGGGAGATGCCCACACACAGACTGATTGATGTGATGACCCGCAGTTTGCTCAGAAAGTTGACTAAAACTTTTTAACTGTAATCACTTGCTAGTGTAAATTTCCTTTATTCTTCTTTTCTCAGCCACGGGATATAGTTTTGTAAACTAAGGCTGGTCAATATTAGATTCCAGCAAAGTCAATGTCACTGCAGTAAATTAATTATTATTTTTTAAAATGAAACTAAACCGTTTTGCTTTATCGAATCTCGCAATCTTAGCATCTTTAAGAAGTTTAAATAGCATGATAAAATCTAAGAAAGAGAAATAACTTATTTATGTACGAGTAAATACAACTCAAGTACATCTATTTCTATATTTTTATATAATCTCATGTTAACTGATTTTATAATGATACTTTATTTATTTTTTTGTAATATTTGAACAATATATCATTTTTAACTACATAATCTTTTTTAGAAACATATAGATGTAAATACAGCTAACAAATATATCTGTAGCACCTGTTGATAGGAGTCTTGAGCTCCTAACGGGACTCTAATGTAACTCAAATGTTGATTCAAATTAAAGAAAAAAAAAACAAAATAGAACAGATGAAAACATCAAATTAGCAAGACAGCTCTCACTAGTAAGCAAAAAACAAAAAATCTAATAAAAAGCTAACAAAAATAAGAAAAAAGAGAAATATGAAGAAATATATAATTCGATCCATTAAATGTTCATGATTTAACAAAATGTGGGCCGTAACTGCTGTTACGTATAAGAATCAGTACATATTACGATGTTATTACTTTCAATTTTCTTAGATTTATAACCTGAACTGATAAACAGCAGGTACGTTATTAATACTTCATGATTGGAACACGTTAGGCCTATATTCATCTTGTACAAATTTCTAGTACTGCGAAACTTTTCTGAGTTCTTGGACCCAAAACCAACATGTGAAAGATTATGACCCACTTAATTAACTATAATAATTAATTTATGTATTTATGTGTCAAGATGTATCTAAACTTTGCAGAACAGTTTTTAATATATGTAAAGTTTTCATATTTCTTTAGTAGATCATTTCTCCTAAAGCCTCTACTATTAAATATTTCTAACATCACATCAAAATTAAATGTAGTTAATTTGGTCTCATCTATTATTATTAATAATTCAAATGCGCAGTTTGAATTTTATTGCATTAAAAAAATTCATTGGGGCCTGCGCAATGCTGGCACATGAATTTTCTCACTAATGGTTCATTGGTGAGTTTTTCATTGTTTACTTTATCATTTGAGGCACCACTGCGCTTCCGATGTAAGATTTTAATATACTTTGGAATCCATAAAGTGATTCAATGACAAATTATCCATTTGTTAATAAAAATTAATATTATAACTTATTTATGTACGGCCAGTAAGCCTGTACTCGGGTTCGAATCCCGGTCATGGCATGGATGTTTCTTTCTTCTTCTGTTTCTCTTTCTGTCCGTTCCTGCGGGTATCATTTGATGCTGCCGCCTGTGTCGTACCCTGGGCACTGATTAGTCGGTTAAAGGCATCATATCTCGCTCGTTGTTGTTGGCCTAAAGAAAGACGATCAGTCTAAGAGCCTGGGCATATGTAAAAAAAAAAAAAAATTAATATCTTCTTTAGTTTGTATGATCAATAACTAGGATACTTATACAGCAAAATTAACGTGCCTAACCATCATAGAATTAAAAATACAGAAACTATATTTGTCACCAGGAGGTGTTTTGTTAAATATGGGAATGGCTATTTCTATCTGTTTAACATTCTCAGATAAGAAAAGGTTTTAATCAAAGATGATTCATTTCCACTTGAGAAGGGAGCTTGATATGTGAAGCTCTGAAACGTCTTTTAAAGTCTTAGATGTTTTAAGGTTAGTGTCAGTATAGTTTCTGTATTTTTAACTAGGATACTTGTTATTAAATCATGATGTCCATAAATATGCATTTCCATATAAAACAATTTATCTTTAACGTTTCTTGTCACAGCAGCTTTCACAATATAATACTTTATAACAGTTACTTACTGCAATTTCATCATTTATACGCGTATTCATTGATAACTTGACATGAATTTCTCGTATTCATATTACTTCCAATCGTAAGAAATGATTTCTCTCTATCATGCTTAAATTCCATATTTTATATGTTCTATAATTCATTATTGTGGGTTCTATCTTCTACATTTGAAACTATTCCTTATTTTCGTTTCGGCTTGTATTTAATAACTTTTAAGTTTCCATCTGTAACATTTACATGTTTTTTTTTTCCTTTGAAATCCTCGCATCAATCGCACTTTTTATATTATAAGTATTCATTTCGTAAAATGCAAATGAATTAGTTACATTTATCATTATATGTCTTTCAAAATATACAATATGAAAGTAAACTAAATGTAGAAATAGAGAATGGCGAATGGAGTTGTTAACTCTTTTGACGTTAGATGTCACCACAGTCCTTCTATTTGGATTTTATCGAATTTTTGACAACGAAACCATCAGCGCCAACAGAATCAACTTATTAACTACGCGCTAAATCTGGAAATAATCAGGGTTTTTTTTTAATGATATTTCATTAAGTAAATTACAGAT
This sequence comes from Thereuonema tuberculata, assembly GCA_023159025.1. Classification (NCBI taxonomy): domain Eukaryota; kingdom Metazoa; phylum Arthropoda; class Chilopoda; order Scutigeromorpha; family Scutigeridae; genus Thereuonema; species Thereuonema tuberculata. Next base: position 66,158,354 of record JAFIDM010002131.1, on the reverse strand, counting down.
ATTTTTGACGATGATCCCAAATGGCTGATACACCCTAATCTGGGTTCTAATCTCAAAATTGAGTTAGAATGTTTCTTTATCTTTTCAGGGTATTTTCTCTTCCTTTCCACGACTTGTTCCGCATCTGATACCTGTTGCAGCAGAATTCGATTTGATTGCTATTAAAAATTGCACAGTGAAAATATGTTCTATCAAAAATAGAAAGTAAGAAAAGAAAATATTAAAATGTTACTGCATAGTTTTTAATATAGCCCTCGCTCCCAACGCTGCAAATAGTTGGGAGATAGTTTAAGATCTTGGCATGTTAATTATGGAATATTTTAATGTTTTCTTTTAATGAAAATAAATTTAAAAAAAAGAAGCTTTTTTTTCTGGAATTTCTAGGAACAACTTATGCAAACACATATTGATTCCTTTCATATAAAACCTTAATGTTGAATATGTGTAGTGTAGAAGTTTGATATGCATTGTTCGGCATAAAACATCACGATATTAAAATTAAAATAATCACAATTGTTTTCTTTTTGATAATGTAAATAATAATAGAAAATATCCTGTTCACTTACAGAAATTTCTCATTTGGGATTCTCAGAGATATATTCATGGGCTTCGTAGAAAAATATTTTATAATTACTTTTCTTTAAAATTACATAAAAATTACGCTCTGGTATTTTTTGTTGGTTGGATGATTTCTGAATACCATTTGAGGTAATTGTGTAATGTTGAGATCTGATAAAATTTGTGAAACAGAAAATGTAAAGCCGATGAATAGGAGATTTTTCCAAGTAAAGTAAATAAAGTCAGTAACTAAGTTAAAAATATTTAAATTGTAGAATAATCTATTTGATAAAAGTGCTCGAACTCATGTTAATAAACATTAAATGTAGTTTAATTACGCTTTTTTCTTTATGGTAATGATTTCACAAATGTCTCTAAATCAACTGAATTTACAACACTGTAAACACAACTAATCTCATTTTTAAGAATTAATATTAACAAGAAATGTTTATTTAATGTTTTTAATCTAAGAAGACAGCAACGACGTCGATACCATTGATCAACTATGGTGACGTCTCATCTCAACATTTTTTTATCTTCCAACATTTTTTTTATCCGAATCGATTAGAAATCCTCCAAGTAAAAGCAGATACGTGTGTTATTCATATTTTTGTTTGTTAATGTTTATGAATTGGACTATAATTGGATAGAACCTTTATTGATATTTTCGACACATATACTAGAAGATAAAATGAATTTGTTTTCATTTTATATTAATAAGAATCAACTTAGATTTTCTCCAAAATATATATTTTATAGTGTCACCCCCCCAAAAAAAAAATCAAGATATAGTTTGCAAAGGACAGTGATACCATTTCTGTGTGATACGTGTTTACTTACCGTGATAACAGCTTTTTCTTAAGAGTCGTGAATTGGGTCAATAAAAATGAATAGTAAGACATTTAATAACATTTATCTACCATTCCAATTTCACGTTTCTAAAAATAAACAATTTCTGAGTTTTCTATTTATTTGCGTTTTATTGTGACAATTTCTGTTTCTCCACTTGCGTACTAAAAGCGTTTGTAACAAACACAACTGGTATCTTCCTTTTAGCTAGCTGCAGACTTCAATAATTTATCAATAAAAATATGGATAAAATTTATAATAAGCTATTGTACGCAGAAGAGAAAGAAGAATTACCTTATATGGAGAAAAACGGATCACTTAGTTGATCCTGGAACTTATTGCTGCAGAAAGAAGTATGGTGGCGTCGTAGAACAGATTACTGTAAGGCCTGCACAAACAAGCTAGAGGAATAATTTGGAACGTTTTCCCCTATTTTAAGAGTCGAGGTGATGGAATATGTATTTCTGAATTATAGGAAGAACGGCTATTGCTACACTTCTGTCCCATTTGACGGTGAAGAGAATTGTCAACCAGCGAACAACGACGGGAGCTGCAGTTTGTTTTCCTCGTCCGGGCATTTCATTTTCCACCTCCGAAGCCACTTTTGGATATGGATGATATCTATAAAAAATGTGAATAATATAAAAATAATAATAAAACAGTACATAAGTACGTTAAAGATGCAAAGAATTAAAAAAAAAAATCAAAAATCTTGTTCTCTTCTACTTTGATTTGCAGAAATGTAGAAAATAGATACGATGCTTTAAAATAGATGTTGCTGAGCATAAACGGAAGTAGTAATCCATAACCCACGATTTTCTTCTTTTTTTATAATCGTAGTTTAATTACAATGCTGATGTACAAGTCTTTTAACAGAAATGTCTTTTTTTTTTATTTTAGACTTACATTTTTTCACGCCGTAAGATAAATTCAGTCAGTCTGTATGATCTTTCTATCTGTAACAATCACGTTTCGAAACGATTTTGTGCATGAAAAATGTTAGAATTTGTACTCCCATCGTGTTTTGCAAAGTTTTCCTGAGTGGATAATTCGTTTCAGTGAAGGATGTGTTGTTGCATTGTATGAACACTGTACAGACGATCCTAATACCGAATGATAAAGCTTCAAACAGCAACATCGACAAAGCCCCAAGCAAAATTAGGTTACTTTTTTGTCGCTCATGATAAATTTGATTGGTAATGCTTGCAGTGATTTTTTTACTCACTAGTATATATGCCCCGTCAACAGTGACGGGATAACAATGTGACGGCTTTTACTTGCAATAGAGTATTTTTCCGTCTTTTGTAATTTCTTCATTCATGTCGAGAAAAGTCTCTAACGACGCTTCAGTTCGTTGCTGATGGCTAGTTTCTGCATCTAATCTAACCAAAATTAAAAACTTTACGGTTAAAACTTAACTGAAAAGATTAATTGTATTATTTTAACTGTTCATAGATTAAGAAGGAAGTATTTTAAAACTAGCCTATACGACCAATGCCACCTAGAGACAATTTCAAAAGATGACAAATTCTTAACATTGAAAAATTTCAAATAGAAAGAAACCATACGATCGCCTAGCTTCAGTGACATCAGAGCACTTCCTGTTGTCAGCGCAAAGGCTTTGTCTCTAGGTGGCATTGATACGACCCGTCAACAATGACGGAGAACAATGTGACGGCTGTTAGTTGAGATGGAGTATTTTAAGTAGAAGTATTTTCTGTGTTTAAATATTATTTTTAATTTCTTCATTCATGTCGAGAAATGTCTCTTAGTTCGTCGCTGAGGGCGAACTTCTGCATCTAATGCTCGTCTGGCCTGCGCTTATAGTAGGCTAAAAAAATGAACATTGAAATTTAAATTTTAATCTAGTAGGATAAAATTAATGTCATTTTTTTCCTCTGGCTCTTCTCTCATTGTGTCCCAGACAGAGGGAATGAAAGAGGTATTTAACAACAATAATTTGAATGTAGTCCCCGTGGCTTAAAAGAAAAGACGTCTGATTTAGGATCAGAAGGTTGCAGGTTTGATTCCCGTCGCTAACATTTCATTGTAGAAATTATTTCTATTTTCACAGGAAATTAAAATTATTTTTCAAACACAGAGAAAGTGCATTGCGCACAGACAGATCTGGAAAGCTATATAAGAGATTGTACTTAATTTAAAAGTTTTTGTTGCAATTGTTTAGGGACATTAAAATTCAAAATCAGCCACATGTTGAGAAAATGATATACAAAAAAAAACTTGTTTCTATCAGTCTAACACTCAGAATATGTTCTAATATTTTCTTTGCTGTCTTAGACCTTCAACAACATCGTGATGGAAAAATTCAGAAACTGTAAGTCGTTTATTTGTCCAGCATTCAGTCATTACAGTATTTATTAACTGGATCTTTCACACACTGTCTGTTTTCTCAAAGCAAATCACGGTGGAAAAATGACACTGACAGTAATAGACATTTAAGAAACCCATATTCTAATTCATATTTGACAAGAACAATGTTTTTGTTTAAGTAAAAAGTACTTAATTTCTGAAATGAGAAAAGAGAAATGTCTTAAGAGAGATAACTGAATTCAGACCACGAAAATAATTGCGCCTGTTGTTGCCTGTTATTATTATGGTAATTAAATTACCTGTAGGAACGTTGACGTGTGTTTAGTGAAAATACAGAATTCTTCTTTCTTCCATTTACAGTTGCTTGGAGAAAAAAATCTTAAAAATATCTAACTATCTTGTTTTAATTCATCTTCTTATTAAATTAATAGTTGGAATGTTCTATTACTGCAGCTATTTTTAAGAATACGAAAGTTATATAAGTTATTTACATTCTTACGTTCTAATAGATTTATTTTATTTGTAAATTTATATTCTAAATTAAAGTCCATTTACTGTAAATCTGAAGACACGTGACAACTCCTTATATGGGCAACGATTGAGCATTAGTTACTCCGCATACTTCCGTTTTGAACATGCGGCTGCTGAACACACACCATTGTTTGTTTTGCCAACAAAACTTTAAAGAGTCATATCAATCGAGAGGAATCATTTGAAATGTTATTTTTTATTTCAAGTCTTCTATCTCTATCCTAAAACGGCTGAAGCAACAGGTATTCATCTTATTCAGTGTTCAATATTGTTAAGGAAACCGAAGCCTCGCTTACCACTAATAAGACACCCTACTTTTAAACTTCCTGTGCCGTTCGTAAACTTGCTGAAGCGACAAACAACTATCCCCGTACTGTCTTTGCATTCTCTGATGAATGTCTGCGTTTTTCCCCTTTACTGCCCAAAAACCAGATATCTGGAAGCTGCGCCTCTTTGGAGCATCCTTTTAATTGCGCGGCCATCTTGGCTTTGGCTTGCTGCCATTGTTTGAAACGCCGGGCAAGAAAAGAGAGCAGCCGGCATCGATAACAGGAATGGACGACTAAAAACAAACTTTTTTATGAAATCAAAAATACGAAAATAAATAAATAAAATGAATAAATATGTAATATATTCTTCATGTTGAAAAACCAACAAAAATAATAAAAATTAAGCATTGTAGCGCAATGACAAATTTAATGTTAACACCGGAAGTAACTTACAACGAAATTGCAGACGCGAGCAACAATAACTCGAGTGAAGAAAGGAAATGATAATGATTGGTTAACTGAGATCACGTGTCTTCAGATTACAGTAAATGGACTATTGTAAGTTTGTTTGACTATTAGACCTATTTATTTATTTATTTATTTATTTATTTATTTCTCAATTTAGATTGATTTTTTTCATTAAGATGCGAAACAAAAAAGAATACGAAATATTTTTAGCAAAAGGCTTAAAGATTCTTTCAATAAATTATTATTGTGTTCACAATATATATTCGATAATAAACTAATTTAAGCACGAAAGTATTTTTTTGTTCTCTTTTATACTCTTGCATTAGATGCTTCCATTAAATGTTATAGATACTGTTTTGTTCAGATATCTTCTATTTTCCTGTTCTGTTGTATATTTGAATATATCTAAAATAAAGAGAAGTTTTGTTTTTTTCTTTTTTTTTCCCAATATTTACTAGCATTTTCAATTTTTTGTTATTATTATTTTTATTTTCGTTGACGTTCAAAACGACGCAGATTGCCTCCAGAGATGGAAATCGATAAAAAAAAAGCACGATGCTTTCGGAGCTGTTATGCAACAGTTGCTGAAAACGAAAGCATTTTTTTTTTTGTTAAAAATAGTTATTGCCGAAATTGAAAAGTAGTATGTCTTTTTTTTTTCCAAAATTAAGGTACTATGCCAAATTAATTGTAAATAACTCGACAGAGGTTAAAGAATTTTATTTACTTATACATAAGGTGTTCATAATTAAAGTTCACATTTCGGAAGGCTGTAACTGGAGAACCAATCAGCGGAACAACTTCATATTTCACAGGAGGACGTCGGTGGCGATGGAATTGTGTTTGCCCCCCCAAAAAAAATTTTACTTCCGAAGGTGGCCCCTAGAGCGATATATGGCGCTGCAGTACTGTAGTGGATAATGCAAATGATAAAATAAATGATTGAATCCATGACACGTGATTGAAAACTGCTACATAAACAGGTGAGGAATATCCTGAGTGTCCCGTCACCTTCACAATTACTGGCAAACGTTATGCATCTCTGTTTGCCAACCAGATGATTCCCACATTTCAACAGCATCAAAGTCTGGAGGCAACGGTTTTCATGCAGGATGGTGCCCCACCTCAAATTGCTATCCCTGTCAAGTAGTTGCTTAGGGCTAGTTTTAACGACGACAGAAACATCAGCCACCATTTCGTGCAACGTGACCAGCACGTTCACCGGATCTCAACCCCTGCGAGTTTTGTCTGTGGAGGGCATCTCAAAGATCTTGTCTATATTAACACCTAGCCAACTTAGGGGACCTGAAAACCAGCATTACACGCCATTTTCACAATATTACGAGTGACAATCTATAAGCTGTAGTTGAGCATGCGATGTTGCGTTTTCAGAAAGTTGCCGATACCAGGGAAACCATATCGAGCATGTCCTTGTGTGCTACAACGAATCATATGTATCCACTACAATATTGCAGCGCCGTATATCGCCCTAGCGGCCATCTTCGAAGTAATTTTTTTTGTGGGACAAACAAAATTCCATCGCTACGGACGTCCTCATATGAAATATGAAGTCGTTCCGCTGATTGGTTCTGCAGTTACAGCCTTTCGAAATGTGAACTTTAATTACGAGCACCTTGTACTTTAAATGTTATCTAGCTGTTAAAAAAAATCAATTTTGATAACATCAGGTGATAAGGAAAAAAAATTCAATTTATTGATTCGTCTTTATCACCAACATTCTCGAAAAAAAGTCTGCAGAAAGAAAATTTTGTTTATCATTTGAATTGAAATGGATGTTCATATAAAATGCATTCCAGAACGTTAAATTTTGAAATAAACCCAGAATACATGCCCAAAAATCTGAGAATCCATGGGGAACTTTTAAACCTTTTTTCTTCAAACCAGTATTTCAAATCAGTCGAAGCATTTTAAACAAACTTTAATAATGACTGAGATTGTCAGATAACAACTGACAAACATTATTGAAAAAGAGAAAGCTTAATATTTAAGGATTAAAGCTTAAAGATGTAGAATCTCAAAGGCTTGATACTATTTTTAAATTTTTATAATTGCTTTTATAGGTTGTCTAACTATCTGAATTGTTATCTGAAATAATATTTAGCTAGTTTCTAAATCTTGGAAAAGGTAAATTAAGATTTAGAAACTACCTAAATGTTATTTCAGATTCTCAGTAATGTGGGGCTTTCGTGAACTCATATTCCGCCATAAAGCTTTACAAAGGAAACCAATAAAACGGAACCTATGCTAATGACATTCGAATTCTTATATCTTTGCTAAGATCTCTCCGACCAAATATTATTTTAAAACAGATATTGTGTTTAATTTTCTGCGATGCTAATTTCTCGTTCCTTGCAAAATGTATTCATAGTGATTTTTATCTGGATAATTTGCTAAGATTTCTCTCTGATTGTCATTTAATCGAGAAACACACACACACACAAAAAGCTTTTGATCTAAATGACAGCATATTAGGGCTAACAATAGCGCACGATACACTGAAACACATTTACAGCTCTTTAATAGCGTGATTGGTAATCAACGACTGCTAAAATACTGTGAGGGATATCAAAGCCCAGTCTATCGACATTACAGATCTGCTAAAGAGCTTTGGAGAGTGTGAATTGTCCATCCATGTTAGTTGAATTAAGGTCCGGAGTTTGATCTCTTTAAGTTCGCTGTCTTCAATGCTTTGAAGTTTCTGAGAAGCACATCCCTCCCTACTCTCTGCTGTAGCACAGAATTCACCGCTGGTTCTAATCTGTATTTAGCCATTTCGTCAAGGGTCCATTTCGGATGACGAGGTGGCCAGTGTCATACGAAGATTCCACCTCCACTTAGGATATCTCTTTTCTGCACAAAAGCTGGATTATTTCGTGCTTCTCTTTCAGGTCAGATAAGGATGTGGGGTGAAAGATAAACCGCCACTCATCAGTGAGCATTACTTGTAAAATACGATAAAACCTCATTACCCAGACTTTGTTCAAGTGCAGCACACATGAGCTGCAACTTCTACCGAACGAAACGAACTCAAAGAGTGTAATTACCAATTATGTCATTTGCTCTTTCTTTTCTCCCATCATCCTAAGGAAAGTAAGGCTAAGGAAATCTATTTGTCTGTCTGTATTGGAGACAATAAAAATAATACAACGGCCTCTCTTCTCTTTAAGTGAATCTTAAAGTATGGTTGTATGGATTCGTCAGGGACTGTCTGTGCAAGTAATACGCGGAATTATACGAAGGTTTCTGAAGAAGTGGATATGAACTTTTTGATTAATGTAAATCCTATTTCTGGAAGAATTAGGGTTTTGCCGTAAGTCTAGCGGTTAATAGAAATTACGCTTTGGAATAAAGTTACAAATTTACAGAAAAATTTTATTCAGTTATCTTCAGATACCATTAAAATCTTTGAAAAACATCTAAATTTTTAAAGAAATCACTTACAGCAAAAATTAAATAAAAAAAGGCGCCAAATAATGAATTACAAAGTAAATATCTATTAAAGATCTAAGAAGCCTGTTTCATTTAATATAAAAGCAAAATTTTAGAATTTTAATGTCAGGAGAGATAAACCAAGCCAGATCATTTATAAATCAAATAACATAGTATCCAGTATTAAATAACACAACACAATGCTTATGCAGTAAATTGAGCTGAAAAATGAACAGGGCATTTCAAGTTTATGTTGTTTCAAAATGCACACAAATTAAACATAAGGTTCTCGCAACCTGAGCTATCAGCTAGGGAATCTGGGACAGCTGTTTCTGCCTTATTAGGCGTCCTCAGCCAAATTTATATTTATATTTACGTGCATTTTGGAATGCTTTTTCTTACTCTAACATATGCGGATGTTAAATTTATTTTTATTAATTAATTTTTTGTTTCTTTGCTAATAAGATGTCGCCAGTAATCTTTTCAATAAATATTTCCTAATATTTGGTAAAGTAGAGTTATCTACGTTTCACTTTTTAGTAATTTATCATTTATTTAATTACTTATTTATTGTAATAAATTGACTAAACCTCATTCAGCCGAATTGAGTGTTTGTCAGCTGAATGCTTCTTTTTACTAATAGTTGAATTCGCTTCCTTGCTGTGTTGCTTCGTTGACTGGCAAAGACGATTCAAATATCTTTAATTAGCTCTTTACTGATTTCTTCTTTAGTACCCTTCGCATCGGGTCCTCCCTTGCATCCTACGTCAAAGCTGTGATCTCAGTTACATAACTCTTTCAGATGAATGTGTTAGGGTTCGATTCGGAACCCCACTTCTCTGTTGACGCGGTAGGAGGGAGGTCCCTATCCGCCCTTTCCCTGTCGATCGATGCCGTATCCGTGACCCAGTTAAGCCGAAGAGATAGAATTAACGCTTTGGGAGATAATCCACACCCTGCCGCCACCATATCGACGTTAACGCTCACTCACCTTTTTTTCATTGCGACGATGTGTCTCTCATCTAAGATATAAAAAAATCTGTAGGCATCGCCCGCTCAAAGCGACGGCAGCTTCTCTTCCTCGGAATCATTACTCATTGACCTCTTATACCTCTTTCACGTTTTCTCAAAAATATATTCAAGAATGAAAAAAAATATGAGGTTTTTTTTTTTTTTTTTCTTTTGCTGATTTAGTTTCTATTTTTGCAAGAGGATCGATAATGGTTATTAAAAACATGTCTTTGCCATCAACTGAAGCTTGAAATGCTTTAACAAAGCATTAAAAGAATTGATCACTTAGTCGTGCTTCATGTAGAAAAGCAACATATTCAACAAAACAGCTAAGCCATGAAGTCTTAAATTTCGCAGGATCCTATAAGTTCTACCAAACAAGTTTGATATCAAAAAACACAGTACCGGTACCAAATACTTGATACCATATGTTAATTATTTCTCCGTAATTTATATTTGTGATAGAAGGGCTTTATGGAGACTCGTCCATTCGTAATTTTCTCCTTGTGAATCCAATTTTTATTAAAATTAACAGACACTTATCTATCATTACAATTTTAGGCTTCTTAGATAAATAATTCTGAGTTATCGGTATTTCTATGCTTCATGTCTGACAGTTCTGAGCTCCTGATACATAAATTTTTCGTCTGATTTCCACCAAAAGTATTTGAGATATTTTTTTTTCCAGGAAAACCAGTAAAATTTCGTTTTCCAGAATGAATAATTTTTGAATTTAATATGTAGGAAAATTAATTGTAAGAATAAACAAAATGAAATGGGTATATCGGATCGACTGCAAAACTTGTAGCAATTTTTATATTGCAGAATCAAAAAGGACATTGGCTGAACGAGTATCGGAACATGGTAGGGCGTTAAAGAACGAGATATGGACGCCTCTGATATAGCTTACCATTGTTTGAATAAAGGTCACATCATGAATGAGGACATTAAAATTTTATATAAAGAAACTAATTGGAAATTCAGAAAAATCCTTGAGAGTTCTATCATCAAAAACACAAGGAATAACAACTTTAATAGGTACGAGGGTGTTAGAGTTGATCCAAACACTATTTGTTTAATTAGAAATTTAATGAAGACTGACAATCAAAAAGGAGTAACAATCAATGCATTGGATTATTAACTTTGTCATTTTATTGTATACATGGATATTATTATCATGTATAAATTTAATAATATGAGTATGTTAAATAACAAACCTTTGTCATAACAATTTGTATTATTCAATTGATGTGTGTATATTTAATTTATGATGTTCTTTCTGTTTATGTTATTGTTTGATATGTTAGTTCCTTATTTGCTTGAAGAAGGAAATGACGTAAAATATGTTCCCGAAAATTCGCTGCTTTACTATTTAATAAATTATTTTAAATACTATGAAAGGGGTTGTGGAGTCATTTTTATATAATACACGAGATGAAAAGAAGAGAGATAGTAGAATAATTTGGTATAAATTTTTGATTTACTTTGACGCAATATTTAATCCAAATATTTAAATCGAAATAAGTTTCGTTCCAATGATTTTTTTTTCTCTCTCTCTCTCTTGCCTATTACTGAGAATTGCAGGCCATTATCTGTGAACTGTAAAACAAAAATAAACTGTAAAACAAAATAATCTTGATTCGTAGCTTACAATAGAGTTATTTATTCTATTTAGAGTTGTGGATTTATTCCATCCTGAATATTCTTTTTGCTCTTTTCAGTCAATGAATGCTAATCTTTTTTTTTAGAATAGTTAAAGAGTTAAGAGGCAGAAGTCATAACATAAAAAACAAAAAGAAACGATCTCTGAGTTATTGGAAGATAAAATATAATTTAAAATTAAGATTAATTAAAAAGGGTGTTATAAAATTATGAAAACAAAAACAATAACATTATAGTTTGGTTTATGATGTGGTGTTTTTTAGGATGCAAATTTTCTTCTCTATAGTTATTTAATTATTATACAGGACACTACAAAACAATGTGTATCACAGCTGCCAGTTCTTTAGCTGGTGTTGGCCTTCAAACGCATCGAATTCTTCCCAAGAATCTAGGATGTCGTAATGTATCGGCGCAAAATATGTGCTGATCCAAGCAGTGCGGCTTTTTGGAGTTGACCGATGGAGATTTTGTCAATATTTAGATCTTGTAAGTGCTTACCAAGGTTTTTTGGTATAGCACCCAGTGTGCCGATAACCACTGGAACCACCACTGCCGGCTTGTGCCATAATCGTTGAACCTCGATTTTTAGGTCTTGATACCGTGTGATTTTTTCCAGTTCTTTTTCTTCCACTCTACTATCACCAGGTATGGCTATATCAATTAGCCATATCTGTTTCTTTTCTATCACTGTCAAATCTGGCGTATTGTGTGCTAAGATCTTATCTGTTTGAATTCTGAAATCCCACAGTATTTTCACGATATCATTTTCAATCACATTGTTTACTGTATGTTCCCACCAGTTGTTTGTTGTTGCAATGTGATAATTTTTGCAGATGTTCCAGTGAATCATCTTTGCAACTGCATTATGCCGCGTCTTATAGTCCGTCTGTGCAATTTTTCCACATGAGCTGAGAATATGATCCACTGTTTCATCAGATTCTTTGCACAATCTGCACTTTGAGTCCATTGACGATTTTTCAACTTTTGCTTTAATTGCATTTGTTCGTAAAGCTTGTTCTTGAGCAGCTAGAATTAAGCCCTCTGTTTCTTTTTTTAATGTTCCATTCGTAAGCCAATACCAGGTCTTATCCATATCTACTTTTCCTTTGATGTTTTTAAGAAATTGGCCATGTAATTTTTTATCTTGCCAGCTTTCTATCCTTGTTTTAATTACATTTTGTCGATAATCTTGTTTTGTTTTATTTACTTTTAGTAAATTTTGTTTTGTAACTGCAATAAGCATTTGTTCTTGACTGCTTTGAACATAATCTGCCAGTGCATGTTTTTCTTCTTCTACTGTTTGTTTAACTTGCAGTAATCCTCTACCTCCAGTTTGACGGGGTAGGTATAATCTATCAATGTCACTGCGCGGATGCAACGAATGATGAATTGTCATTAATTTTCTTGTTTTTCTGTCCAAAAGGTCCAATTCAGCTTGAGTCCAGTTGATGATACCAGCAGTGTATCTTATAACTGGTATTGCCCAAGTGTTGATGGCCTTGATAGTATTCCCACCATTTAATTTTGCTTTTAATAGCTTTCGGACCCTTTGTACGTATTCTTTACTGATGATATTCTTAACTTGGCCATGCTTGATATTATCCATTTGCAAAATGCCAAGGTATTTGTAAGCTTTATCATTATTGTTTCTAATATTTTGACCATTTGGCATTTCAATTCCATCACTGTGCAAAATCTTTCCTCTTTTTAATGCCACACTTGCACATTTTTCTAGTCCAAATTCCATAGAGATATCAGTGCTAAAGATGCGGACAGTGTTAACAAGTGATTGGATTTCAGCGTCTGATTTTCCATAAAGCTTCAAATCATCCATATAAAGTAAGTGTGAAATTTTTGTTGAATTTTTGGAAGTTTGATAGCCAAGGTTTGTTTTCTTTAAAATCATTGAAAGGGGGATCATGGCAATGATGAACAATAGTGGTGATAATGAATCACCTTGAAAAATTCCCCTTTTGATGTTAACTAGTCCATATTCTTCATTTCCAACAGTTAGTTGTGTCTTCCACTTCCTCATTGTTTTTTTAACAAATACTGTAATGTTTTTACTAATTCCTATTGTTTCCAAACACTTTATGATCCAGTTGTGAGGCAATGAATCAAATGCCTTTTTGTAGTCAATCCAGACCATTTGTAAGTTTGTTTTTCGTTTCTTGCAATTTTCTAGTATCATTTTATCAATTAGAAGTTGATCTTTTGTACCTCTGCTATTTCGTTTATTTCCTTTCTGTTCTACAGGCAGGATATTATTTGCCTCCAAAAAGTCTTGAATATTATCACCAATGATACCAGTTAACAATTTAAATAATGTTGGCAAGCATGTTATAGGCCTATAGTTTCCAGGTGTCGCACCTTTTGCTGGATCTTTCTGGATAAGATAAGTTTTGCCAGTTGTTAACCATTCACTTATATTTCCACTTTGTAAAATTTCGTTAAATTGCTTGGCTATGATCGGGTGTAGAATAGTCAGATATTTGAGCCAGAAGCCATGCAATTGGTCATTACCAGGTGATGTCCAGTTTTTGACTTTTTTTACTCGCTTTTTAATCATTTCTGTAGTAATAAAAAGATCTTGCATTTGATTTTCACAAAAATCATTTTCAAAGTCTTTTATCCATCCAGCATTTTGCTTAAAATGTTTTTCATTTTCCCACAGATCTTTCCAAAACTGATTTGTTTCATTCTTATCAGGTTTTTTACATTTTGGCTGGTTAAGGCAGTTAATGCTTTGGTAGAATCGTCTTTGGTCTAATTGAAAAAGCTGGTTTTGTCGAAATTGAACAATTCGTGCATCATAACATTCTATTTTTCTGGCTGTTGCTGTTATCTGCTGTTTTACAATTTCTAGTGCTTCATCAACTTTTCTTGTATTGAGCCAGTATTTCTTTATTAATTCCTTTTTGATTTTTGCATTCTTCAATTTTTGTTCTTTCATATTCTTCAAATTGCTTGCATCAGAGCGTAATTTTTTTATCTTTAATTCCAGTCTAATTTTCCATTTTGGTGTTGATTTTGCTGGTCCATTTGGCTTGTTTTTTTGAATACCCAGTTCTTCTGTGACAATTACAGCTGTGCTGTAAGCAAGCTGATTGGTTTGCTCCAAAGATAAAATTGGAACTGTTGCTAATGCCATATTCACATCTTTCATGATTGGTGCAAGGTCTTTTTTTGACACCACTTTTAAGGTTGGTAATCTTTGTCTTTCTCTACATGCTTGTGCATGTGTCATTATTTTTTCTTTTAACTGTTGTTGCCGTGGATTCAAATCATCAGTGATTTCTATGTTGATTTGTGTCAGTGGTGGTTCAGTAGTTCTTTCTTCTTCAATTTGAATATTTTCATCATACAACATTTGTGTTTCGTGCATGCCACTAGTCTCCTCAAAACTGCCTTCAGTTGTTTCAACAGTTGACTCTACTTTTTTACTTTTACAAATTTCTTGAATTTCTTCTAGTTCTACATCACTAAATACTTTATTTCGCATTACAAAACGCCTTTGGTCTGCGAGTCTTTGTTCTGTAATAGTTGAATCTGGGTATTTTGCTTTCCAAAGTTCAAACATTCTTTTTAAATAACCACGTTTTTCTGGTTCTGAGTTGTAATAGCAAACCATAATAGCACGATTTTCAGACACAGTATATTTTTTCCGCTTCAGTTGTTTTTCTTCCAGTAGACCTGCAGTGCTTGGCCCTGGTTGCCTAACCATAGCAGCTGAGTCCTGTAACCCATTTGTCGACAGATGCCCAGGGACTCTAACATCTGACGCGGCCCTTGTTGACCCGGGCGACGACCGATCCGGAATAGGATTTGTTTTCTTTTGTCTCACCATGTTTGTTGGGTTGGTGGACACACTTAGTCTGACTCTTCATTTGAGACCTGTCTGGCTTGGGTGGCCCTTCTGGTAGAATACACTACCGCCAGCATAGCTCCCAACATCATTAGAGCACACAAGCCCCCTCCCCACGACAAGGGGGTGTCCTTGAGGGGGTAATTATTATTATTATTATTATTATTATTATTATTATTATTATTATTATGTTTGTATGTTTCAAACCTTGTGTTTCCCCAGCACAAACAATATGGCGAATCCAGGACCAAAGCACATATTGCCAAATGTAAAGACGTGTGCAAGAATGATTAGGGATGTGTGGTTGTGTCCATAAATTTCCTAACTATGCGTGTTGTGTTGAGTACTACAGCCTTCTGCAGTTGTGCGTAAGTGTTTTTGTGAAGTCCTAGTGTGCTGAGACTGTGGTGCAATGTGTGAGGTATTATTATTATTATATAAATTATTATTGTTGTTATTATGTAAATTTATTGTTATTATGTAAATGTTTCAAACATTGGGTTTTCCCAGCGAAGACAACATTGCGGGTCAAGGACCAAAGCACATGTTGCCAAGTGTAAAGAAATATATAAGGAGAGTTAGAGATGTTAGGGATGTGTGGTTGTGTCATAAATTTCCTAACATCAGCCTTCTGGAGTTGTGCATAAGTGTTTTTGTGAAGTCCTAATGTGAGGAAACTGTAGTGCAATGTGTGAGGCACCAGACCAGTGGCGGACAGGACGATGGGTACAACATATATTCGGTCCTTCCTCCACTGCTTCTGGAGCTCGTGAGCTAGGTCGGTGTATTTACTGATCTTGTCTGTTTGAGTTTTTTGTATGTTCTTGCTGAAAGGTAATGCAATATCAATGAGATAGGTCTGTTTGTTGACCTTATCAACGAATGGGATGTCAGGTCTGTTGTGTTGTATGGTTTTGTCTGTGTAAATTGGGCGATCCCAGTACAGCTTATGTGAGGGTGACTCTCATACGCTTTGTTTTGTACTTGTAGTACGGGACCGTGTTCTTAATAAGTGAGTGTTTGTGTGTTAGCTGTTGATGGACAATCGACTCTACCTGATGGTGTCGGTGGAGATAGTCTGTTCGGGAGAGAATGGAACAGCTTGAAATTGTTTGGTTGATCGTCTCATGTTGCATTTCCTGCATGTGCCGTCGTGAGTGTTTGCGTCGTGTAGGATGTGTTTCTTGTAGTTCCATGTGAGGATATCTTGATCCTGTATCGTGATCATGAACCCTTCGGTCTCTCCAAACAC
>JAFIDM010002131.1:66102269-66142098 GCA_023159025.1 Thereuonema tuberculata | reverse complement strand
CCAAGTCATCCCCACACGAAACTACAAGAAACATATTATACATGACGCAAACAACATGACGACAAATGCAGGAAATGTCACACTACGTATGAGACGATCGACCACATAATATCAGGCTGTCCCCTTCTCTCCCGAACAGGCTACCTCCACCGACACAATTATGTAGCATCGATCGTTCATCAAGCTAGCACACAAACATTCACTTATTAAGAACACGGTCCCGTACTACAAGTACAAAACAAAGCGTATTAGAGTCACCCTCACATAAGCTGTACTGGGATCGCCCAATTCACACAGACAAAACCATACAACACAACAGACCTGACATCACACTCGTTGATAAGGTCAACAAACAGACCTATCTCATTGATATTGCAGTGCTTATCAGCAAGAACATGCAGAAAACTCACGCAGACAAGATCAGTAAATACACCGATCTAGCACACAAGCTCCAGAAGCAGTGGAGGCAGGACCGAGTACGTGTTGTACCTATCGTTCTGTCCGCCAGAGGTCTTGTACCTCACACACATACCACAGCCTCAGCACACTAGGACTTCACAAAAACACTTTTGCACAATTCCAGAAGGCTGTGGTACTCAACACAACACGCATAGTTAGAGAATTTATGGACACAACCACACATCCCTAACCATTCTTGCGCATTTTTTTTTTTTTTTTCAATTGACAATATGTTCTTTGGTCTTTGACTCGCCATGTTGTCTTTGCTGTGGAAACCCAAGGTTTGAATAATTCTGAATCTTTAAATTGATTTTTAAGTAGTTTTTTGAAACTAATTAAGTTAACATACTTCAATTTTTATCAGATTTTTGATTAAAAGAAGAAAACATTGAAAGAACTTAGAAAGTACTTGCCTCATAATATTCCTTTTTATTTATTTTTTTTTAATTAAAGCAATAAAAGAAAATCCCGTATTTGTACATTACAATAATTCAAGTAGAATTTGATAATTTTCAAATTTTCCATGGATCATTATTTTTTAAACGCACTAACGAATTCAACATAGAAGGATTAATTTTAGAAACGGGGGATGGGGGGAGTACTTGAAAAAGAATCCCGACAAGACGGGGGTTCGAAACGTACTTAGTGTTTTATTGTTTGCTTTTTTAATTGTATATGTGCTTTAATAGTTGGCGATTTTATTAATTTTAACTGCACGTTAAAAAGCTTTTAAAGCATTTAAAGCTATAAAATTACCCATACTACTAGTAATAAACCATTTTTTATTAATAAGTCATGAAAAAAACATGTAATTTCTTTTTGTCAGTTTTCAGAATCCCATTTAAGAAATTTCGTCCAATTTTCCTCCTTCCCATCCATCGAGAAAAGCTGATGACGACAATCTGCTTCGGTGTACCACATTCAGCTGCTACATCTCAAAACATCCACAACGCTCTTCTCCATGCCTTTGTATATTACTCTTCTTGGTCATTATTTTGAATATGTCGCTCTTAATTAACTCTTTATCTTTTAAGATGGTATATCTCTTAAAGATATAGATCGGGATATCTATAATAAATTCCAAACTTACGTCAGTGTGAAGCAGGAAGAAAATTAAAACAATGACGAATTAATTAGAAGAGACAGCCACACAGAGAGGTGATTATTAAACATATTTTTATCACTAAATCTCAGACACGCTGATAGTCCAGATCGGCGATTTGTATGAACCTTTCCTTACCATTCGAAATAATCGATAATATGATCATCTGTTTTTCTGGTTTTAGCACGTTACAGTGAATATCTTCTTGAATATCAATCAAAAGTTAAATTTTCTCAAGGCATGTCGCTTTCATGGCCATTTCCTGCATAATTTCATTAAGGCGAACCTCGACTAACCAAGAATGTCTGGGATTAGTTATAACTAGTGCGAAATATATTAAATTTGTAAAGGTTATTAATGAAAGGATTTCAATACAAAACATTAAATCAATAAGGCTTATGGTAATAAAATGTTACTTTATTTATTTCTGCTTTGTAAAGAATACTAAAAGCAGGAAGGAGTTTGCTTAAGTTATCCATTAATACATTTCGATTTATAATTAATGTATAAAAATTTAATAGCTAATCCTGGAAGCCAAGTTAATTCTTTCATAAAGTAATTCTAAAGTATATTGATTAAGTAACATTTCTTTTAGCTTTAGAAGTTATCAAAATCTGTTACTTTTATCTTGAATTAGGAAATCACTAAAAATATATCGTCTTCTTAATGAAACAAAATATTTACTTTTTGGGAATTTGAATTTGTTGAAGCGAAAGATATCAAAAGAAGTAGCTAATAGAGACTTTTAGCACAAACACATTTTTAAAGTTAGCTAGTACATATATGTCCGTCAACAATGACGGGATAACAATGTGAAGGCTTTTAGTTGAGATAAGCTAAAAAAATGAACTTTGAAATTTAAATTTTAATCTAGTAGGATAAAATTAATGAGTTATTTTCTTTTTTCTCTCTCTGGCTCTTCTCTCATTGCGCCACACACACACACAAAGGGAGTGATAAAAAACAATAATTTGAATGTAGTCCCGTGGCCTAATGGATAAGATGTCCGACTTCGGATCAAAAGGTTGCAGGTTCGATTCCCGTTGCGAACGTTTCATTGTAGTAATTTTTTCACAGGAAATTAACAATTGCGCCGGACAGATAGACAGAGAAATAAAAGATTTTAGAAATATAGATTGTGTCTCTGTTTTCCATCACTTTCCTTCAAATTAGGACAGGTTCTTTTCCTTTGTTAATGCAAGAGCAGCCTTCTGGCGAACTGATACATCTGTGCCATCTACAAGTTCAACAGAAGACGTCAGTGGGAAGGTATTTGGAAGGCATATAGCTCGTCGAGATTAACTTCTATCTGTTCAGTCGACAACTGATAAGGCAAGAGCATTAACTGCACACTGAAGTAGCTAGATTCGAATCCGTGTGGATATTTCCCATAGGGATAGGCCCCAAGGTTTCATCCATCCCTCTGAGAGTGACTGAGTGTAAGCCAAGTGGGATCTTACCTATTCCATCCACATTGGCATTGACAACCTTTAGAGGAACCTTTTTAAATTTTCCTGAGCCTCAATCAGTCTGTCACTATATGCGACAACTCACTTTCGTAATTAGGTAACCTTGAGGTAGAAAGTATTTTGTGAAATGGATTGATTAATGAATCAAAAGGAAACAAAACGTAGATTTTACTTTCATATCAAGCTTTAGAACCGTAAAATTCACAATTACTCACTCGGGTTCTCTGTCTTGATAAACTAGGATGCTGAACCAGAAGTTTACAGTGTACTCTCCCAAAATTTCTCCAGAGGGTTTTTCGTTGTTCCGCATCTGAATAAATAATCATTGTAATGCTTGAATTCATCGAATGGTGAATGTACATGAGAATGGGTAAATTCTATTCTAAAAAGTTAACGATTTTTTTTGCAACTTTTGTGAATTGTGGGGGTGAAGAACAAGAGTCCTGGCAAAACCAACAGTTTCACTGAACTTTCTTATCGGTATTTCCAAAGTCTCTTTGATGAATTTCCAGAGGGAATTCTACGATGTCTTCAACTTCTAAGATAATTTTCTGTGCTACCATCGATAAACAACCTCTTCTTCTTCCAACTCTATTGAGTGGATGCGAGATTTAAAATCATCAACACTCATTCTTCAGATCTTTTGCCTAAGGTACTGCTAGTGAATTTAACGCTCTTCTTTTAAGAAAAAAAATTTAAGATACGAACTCTTGAATAATTTGTTAGCATTTTGCTTTGATCTTTCCATTCATCCTTGTTAATTTTCAAATGATTTTGAACTAGACAGTCAAATACATTGTAAAATGTTTACTTTTACTTATCTTAGTTTAATTTTCCAACTATAGTATAGAAGACAGTAACATATTTTCTTTCTAAATTAAAATTGCTTTCTAATATATAAATTGCTAACAAATTTGCGTTACATCTTTATAAAATAAAATATCATTTAGTATCTGCTGAGCAATTTACTCATGATAATACCTTGCACATTTAAATCAAATTAAAAAGTTTAAAGTACATATAAAATCCTTATCATGCACACATACTGAATCAGTTTCTACCATATCAGTTACCTGTATCAGCTGAGAACTTGCTCTGTGCTTGTTTATACTGTATATTTTCATGGAATCTTTATAGTAAGATAAAAAAAACAAAATTTAGACTTATCCGTATATGAGAATCTTTTAGAATTCTATTTCTGCTTGTAATTATAAAAAGCAAAATTTTTGTAGAATTATTCTTACCTTAACGTAAATATTAACATTAATTTTTACCTAATATTAATTTTAAGAAAAGAAAATAATTAAAACAAAATCAGAATCGTTTTATTTCTATGTACCAGGGATGCCCAAACGGTCGATCGCGAGAGCTTTTGGAGTCGATCGTGGAAATATAAATATCAATACAAAATAATCTCATTTCTACGGCGGTCACTCATATGTGACACTTTCAAATAATAATTATGCATTACGGACGCCGAAAATTCTAGTCTAGATTAATTGTATTATTAATTATTAATAATAGTTTCATCAAGTTGAGACCTGTCATTCATTACGCATGCGCACTACATCGAAAGCATTGTTCTCTGAACAACACTCGATCGCGTCACGCTGCGCTCTGATTGGTCGGAATATTCTAGAAGCATCGCAACCGTGTGACGTTCAGGGCACTGATTGGCTAGAGTTTTACAGATTCTTCTAGAATTAGTTTTTCATATATAAAACAAACGCAGCATTATTTCATTCATTATTAAGTGATTAGAATACTTGTACGTAGAATTTGCAACATAAAATGATTGCGGCGAAAAAAAGTAAAACCTATCATTTTAATAGTG
This sequence comes from Thereuonema tuberculata, assembly GCA_023159025.1. Taxonomy (NCBI): domain Eukaryota; kingdom Metazoa; phylum Arthropoda; class Chilopoda; order Scutigeromorpha; family Scutigeridae; genus Thereuonema; species Thereuonema tuberculata. Next base: position 66,137,234 of record JAFIDM010002131.1, on the reverse strand, counting down.
ATTGGGAGAACGAATTCTTGTTTGTTATGACAAATGATAAGTGTGTTTGCCTTGTTTGTCGACCTTCGGTGGCATTGCCTAAACGCGGGAAATTAGAAAAGCATTAAAAAACCGTGCATAAAAACTATGAAAATGATTTTCCGCAAAAGAGTGAGTTGAGAAGACAAAAACGTCAAGATTTAAAAAGTAGTTTTGTAAACAGGGCAATCCATATTCACTAGACCAGCCAAACAATGAGTAGCTGCAATAATTGCGTCTTTTAAAATTTCCTACATACTGGCAAAACACAAGAAACCTTTCGAAGATGGAGTAGTAGAGAAAGAAGCATTTATTGAAGCGGCATATGCACTGTAACAGAGGTTATATCTGCCATCAAGAAGGTCCAATTATTTCGTCCAGCTGTTAGTAGATGTGTCGAGATCATAAGCAGTGATTTTGGAGACTAAACTGAAAAGTGATATCATGGAATGTACATACTTTTCTTTGCAGTTTGATGAGTCCACCGATATGACTGATACTGCCCGGTTATAAATTTTCATTCGAATGGTATTTTCTGATTTGTTGGCTAAAGAAGAATTGTTGATAATGCTCCCACTGAAAGAAAAAAACTCGCTGAGAAGATATTTACAACGCTTTTCTGAATTTTGTTAAAAAGTATGTGCTACCGATTTGCAAATTCGTGTGCATTACAACAAATGGAGCACCATCCATGATTGGCATTAAAAATGGGTTTGTAGCATTGTGTCGAGTTAATGATGACTTCCCATCGTTTTTCACATTCCATTGCATCATTCATCAGCAAGTTTTATGTTCAAAAATATTAAATATTAAAGATGTCATGGACATTGCCACAAAGATCGTGAATTACATCCGTGTGCGAAGCTTCCAAAGACGCCTCTTCAAAGTGCAATTAGAAGCTAGCGAGTCTGCTGAGCACACAGATTTACTTCTTTATACAGACTTGAGGTGGTTGAGCCGCGGAAAATTTATAAAAAGGTTCCAGAAAGTACTGCCTGAAATTATTTCTTTTCTCGATGAACGAGGTGATGACACTGAGATACTTAAAAACGAAAAGTGGCTCTGTGATTTAGCTTTTTTATCAGATATGACAAATCATTTGAATATCATTAACTTGGAGCTACAGGGTAAAAATCAAACCATTATCGACAAGATTAGCGCAATAAACTCTTTTAAAAACAAATTGAATCAACTGAACAAAAAGGATCTCAAAAATTTTCCAGCTTTGGAAGCAAGAGCAAGTTCTCACTTAGTCCAGGCAACGAAGGAAAAATAGGGAAATAATTCGTGTAGAAGCCAATTTGGGCACAGTTGTAGGGGAAGGTGTCCTGAACAACATACTAAAGTACTGATGGATGGGGGTGGAGCTAAGGGGTAGGATGTGTGTGAAGGTCCCTGTTTTTATGTTTTCGTGAATCGAAAACTGCGGCCTATAGCAAAAAATGTCCATATACTAAATTAATTTGCATAAAATTCTCTACAAAAAAGGCCCTATACACTTTTACGCTGGGATGTATACTTAAGGAGATGTGGAGGGGGGGAAATGGACAATTTGGAAAAAATAATTTTGTTGTTAAAAATGGCATGTATATTCCTCAATATGAAATCCACATTAATTATCGAAGTCCTAATTATTTTTGAAATCGAAACTATCTTCATCGTCGACGGTGTCTTCGATTGGGGCTCCGTCAGTGCACGAGCCGAAGTATACGCCGCAGACACTGGAGCAGACAATGCCTGCTTTCCGGCAACTGCAGCGCACCCCATACCCAGTCGTGCACTGGAAAAATATGGTGTTGGGAATGGATTCAGGTGTCGTTGGTTGTCACCGGCTTTAGGATGCCATCGTCTCCCCTGGTCCAACCCCATTGGGTGGGTGGTAGGGGCTTGCGAAGCCATTGTTGTAGCTTTAAGAACGTAATAACACCAACGTAAGTATTTGGCACAAATAGATATTTTTAATTAAAATAAAACAGTATTTGACAACTATATGTAAATAGATATACCTGTAGGTATACTCTGAACGAGTGCTGCTTCGAAGCTCCTCTAGGAGGAGGAAGAGTTGCCATATCAGATTTCGGCTTCGTCGATGCTTTCAAAAAAGCCGAGTACCGGTGTTGTTGAGGTTTTGTTCCTGCGCTGCGCTTGGTAAATCGCCAGAACAGCTTCTCGCCAGCCTATGCAATACCCTCAGGTAATGTTGAGGGATCAGTGAAAATGTCTGAGATTTGTTGTGTCAGGTCAGGTTTAGCTGTGAAAAGCATAGCAATTCTCACTTTGCTCTTCCCATGGATCGCCGAGATGGTGTCGCATCCGGAGAAGCTGTGGAGAAGGAGGATCGTCTTGGCGAGTGGGAGCTATTGAAGTTGTTGCCTTGAAAACAATTTGGTCTACACCTTCCCACGGCCTGGCTTCAGAAAGAACACGTTGGTAGATGGTAGAGCCAATCCTAAGAGGAGGACTATCAAGTCCACATCCTCCCCAACTATTGCAACAGTTGGATTTACAGCAGCTTTATCCAACCCGCATCTCACAATAGTGCCATCAGCATCCCCTGTTGCAACAGTTGTTTCAATTCCTACTGCTATCATCTTCTCGGTGAGCAAGTGGATCAGTCTTATTTTGTTGCTTTCATTGGCGAGAAACTGCTCCTGTTGAACTGTGATGGTCGTGCTTTCTGTTTTTGTCAGAGCAGAAACCTGTCCGCTAAATCTCGCATCTGTCTGTGTGTAACGCAGCAGATTAGGAAGCTGCTCGGCAAGACATCTATTGCAGTTTTAAGTCCATACTTCTTTCTAATTTCTTTTCTACTTATTTGCATCTTAGTAAAGATTTTTTGGTGATGTTTATTTACATCTATTGCAGCGCAGATATAGTAGTGTCGGATGATCCACGTGACGAACGAAACTATCCTGCAGTTTTTTCACACTTTCACATTTCCAGGCATGCCACCTCATCAGCTGAGCCTGAAGAAAGGATCAATTGTAATTCTTCTTAACAATCTCAATCCGAAGAAAGGACTCAGAAATGGCACACGCTTGGTCGTTACAGAGCGACATCGCAATTTAATCACGGCAGAAGTTCTTTCGGAAAGCGACAGAGATGATATCGTCACTATTCCCAGGATCGATTAGAGTGATGTCAATATGCCATTCAAGTTGAGGCGCCATCAGTTCCAATTAATGCCCGCATCAAGCCTTCAATAAACAAATTCATTTATGTTCCTAGCAATGCATTCATTTTAATTTTCTATCCATCATATTGTATGACGAGCAAATACTCTAGTTGAGAATTTTAGAAATACTAATTTTACTTATTAATAAGTTTATAGTGATACAGACAAAAGATATACCTCATAAAGACCAGTGATTTTTGTCTGTATCATTGTAACTTGCGTAATAATTACGTAAAGTATGGGAAGAAATTTTGAAAAGTTGAATTAAAATGTACTTACATCTTATTAATATTTAACATTATTTTCATCTATTTGCTTCGGCAAATGTGTAATAAAATTGAATTTTTTTTTTTTAATATTTTCAAAACCTGAGACTGAAATTATTTAGTATGGTTTTTAATAACTGAGATAAAAATAGAAGTTAATTTTTTTGTTACTATAATCTGCATCCAATACAATTTATAATACAGTACATTTAGTATTTTATTTTTACAGCCATTTCATTAAACTATTAAAGTACAAGTTATGTCAATACATCCAGCACTATCACTATATTATTAATGTATTACTTAAAATAATATTAATTCTGCATCCGAAGTACTAAGCTTATTAATACATCATTTATCCTGAAAATGACGGAGAATCTGCAAGACTTGGTTTAGACGGGCCCTACTCTAAAGGAAGATTATGTTGAAGGAGGACCCACAATCAGTATAAATATTCGTGTCTTTGTCTCAAATAAATAAATTATATTAATAATAAAAAAAATAAAAGAAAGGAAACATAAACGCTCTAAGTGTGATCTGATAGTATAAATGTACCTTTGTTCCTTATAATGTTCTCTTAATGTTAATTTATTTTATGTAATTATTTAATTTATAAAATTAAATTTAATATTAATACACATCTCCGTGTTCTTAAAAATATGTTATAGAATTAACTAAAATAAAAATAATGAAAATCAAATATTTTTCCTGGGATTTTGATCTTGGGCAATCGTAAGTGATCTACCTCTCGTATTTATATTTCCTCTTATCAGAAACTTTGTAGATTATTTAAATCTTTATTGGTAAATATGAACAGTAAATGCCAAAGAAAGAATTGCTATCTTGAATTCCTAAATCTTCATGAAGATAGAACACCAGGCATTAAAAAAAAATATTTCATCACACATCATTACTTTGAAAAGATTTAATAAAACTAGGTAGACATTTATTTACGATTTAAGGAAAGCTTAAATGTTAATGACTGAAAATAATACGCTAAATTATGAAGCAACATTGAATAAAAACTTACTCTTTTCTCGTTATACACTGTCCGGCCACTTTATTAGGTACACCCCTGCTGTGCGCATGAATGTCTGGACCCGTCATGTCTCACAACAACTCTTCAAGCCGGTGGGGCAGTGTCATGGTGTAGGGTATGTTTTCGTGGCACACTTTGGGGCCATTCCTACCTCTGGAGGCAAGTCAGGATGCTAGAGCATACCTAAACATCGTAGCTGATCAAATGCAACCGTACATATTAACAGTTTATTCTCACGCAGATAGCTACTTCCAGCAGGATAATGCGCCGGTGCACAAAGCCCGAATCTCTGTGGGATGGTTTAAGGAACATGACGATGACTTTTCCTTGCTGCAGTGGCCCGCTCAGTCCCCGGATCTCAGCCGATTGAAAATATGCTTCGACGAATTCAGGCTGTTTTGAGGGCTAAAGGAAGCCCAACACGCTACTAGGTAGGTGTACCTAATAAAGTGGCCGGACAATGTATATATTTTTAATACAGATCTTTTAATTAATTTACGGATCTAATCTAAATAAACCAAACAAAAAATAAGCAAATGTTGAATAATACTTGTGGTAATTAGTTTTGCAGAGATCTGCCATTGTATTCCCAACAGAAAATATTCATTGCAAACCTTATTAAACGAATGTTCCAAAAAACTTTCTTAATTTGGTGAAAGATTTTTTGTCTGAACGTTCTGCACTTTTTACTCTTGGAAATATCAGCAGAGAATTTTCTTTGGAAAAAGGTTGTCCGCTGGAATCTATCTGTGGACCATTCATTTCTCTGGAATCTTATTGTGAATGATCTGCTTTGTAAATTATCACATTTTATGTATTGTTCTAAAATTGCCTTTGCAGACGATCTGCTACTGATTATTCAGCATAAGAATTTATATACAGCGTGTATCAGATCATAGGACATCCTTAATTATGCTTTTGAATGGTGCAAATTGTTCAAGTTAAAATTTAACTCTGATAAAAGTAGTGATGATGGTTCACAAGAAATAACTTCAAAATACAGCTATTACTTGGTTCGGACCCTATTGAGGAAGTCAAACAAATAAAATATTTAGGCGTTATGCTGGACAATAAATTTCAGTGGAAAAATCATATCTTTTTTGTCTAACAAGTGTGAAAAAATTTTAATTGGCCTGTATAGGGTCTGCAAAACACTTTCGGATTACACATGAACGTCATGAAGATGATTTACAGACAAGTTTTTGTGGCGATCTTTACCTACTCTTCTAGAGCTTGGGGATGTTCGGTGAACAGGAAAATCAACTGTAGGCAGTTAAGGAGAGTACAGCGAAGGTTTATCCTTAGGATTGTGCCTGGATACAGGACTATCAGTTACGATGCTCTATTTGTGCTGTATGGCCTGCCACCAATTGACTATGAAATTCTTGGTTCTAAGAATACTAAGGACCTGACAGCAGACTCTGCTGTCATAAACTCCCTGAATGGGAGGCTTTCTTTGTCTTCTCTTCCAAACCCTTCTTGAAGAGCTTCGATCCCTGTGGTTAATTACGCTGAAAGTAAGTTGGATGATTAGGCTATAGGTATAGGTTTTACAGATGGGAGCAAAATTAATAATAAAGTTGGATTGGCTTTTGTTATTTATGAGAACGATACTGAGATTGCTTCCAAGCAATTTCGTATTCGCGATGAGTGCTCTGCAGAGCTTTTGAGCTTGAATCTTGTTACCAATTTCATTCAGGGTCTCTCCACGTCTTCAAGCTCACAGAAGTATTTAGTCTGCAGTGACTCGTTGTCCTCACTGCAGATTCTTCAGGATTTAAATAACACTGAAAAACTTGTTGTCGAAACAACATTATTAAAACTTTGGAGCTACACAATATTAAAATTGACTTTGCTCATGTTCGTGGCCATTGTGGGAACTTTAGCAACGAAAGGGCTGACTTCTTGGCAAAGCAGGCTACGCGAGGCGATATTTCTCTGAAAATGATTCCTCCAGCTACCTATTGGAAGCTCCTTCTGAGACATACAACCATTATGAGCTGGAATGCTGAGTACGTGCATTCTGATAAAGCTCAGTGGACTAAGAGATGTTTCCCCACTATTCCTATTAGGCTCCAAAATAAAGATTTTTATCTAAAATTTTAAGGTGACTCAATTTTTGAGAGGACATGGAAATTTTTAAGGCTATCTGTTTCGCTTTGGTCTTGCTTCCAGTGGGTCTTGCTCGTATGGTTATAGTGAACATAATCCAGAGCATTTGCTGCTGCATTGTCCTGTCTTCTCCCAGCAGAGAGGGCTATTACAAAACAAACTTAGATCTGACTCGATATATTGGCCCCCAGTTCTCTCAAAACTTGTCAAAGATAAAGATGTATTTGTTGAACTCAAAAACTTTATTTCGAAATGTGTGGTCTAGTTAACTGTTCTATTGCAATTTTTAATTAAATTATTGCACTGTGCTTTTGTTTTCTGCTTATTTCGGTCGTGTATTGTAGTGGTTTTTTGATGTTAATGCTATTTGTTGGGTTTTTTTTTCTCTCTCTTCTCTTCCCTCTCTTCGTACTACGCTTGGTTTGCGATTTGCTTGTTTCTGTTTGCTTCTTTTTATAATGCTCTAAACTTACTTCTGTAAGCCTTGTGGAGTACTTGTGGAACGCAAGGTATACCGTTTGTAATGTAAATAATAAAAAAAAACCTTATTAAACAAAATGAAGTTTGTTACTAAACAAAAACGCCATCATTTCCTTTTCACAGAAATGGTCTGGATAATTGTAAAATTTCTGCTTTGTCCATAAGAAATAATATGTTACTATTAAATGGACCAAAGAAAATAATCTTCAGAATGTCCTTTCATGAGAGGAAGAGTTTACATGACGAATTGACAGCTTTTTTCTGCTTTAAACAATAAAACAGTGAATACATTTATTTCTGCTTTATTTTGCACGAGTGAAATGGGGTGGTCATCGTTCTTTAGCAGAGAAGCTTCAAGCAAATTAAAATATCTGGGGAGGTTGACTTTCATGAATAAAAATAGATGGTCTAGAAAGGTGTTTGAAAATACAACAGAAAAAAGCAAATGGGTAGATAAATTAGAATATTTAGCAGAATATTATGAAACAGAAGAAATTAGAATAAACATTGAATCGGAAAAAAAATGGCACCATCTTATTAATAAATGTGTAAAAAGTACAGAATTAGAACTATTCGTTGATTCTATTAATAAATACAAAACTTTGCCATTAGGGTTTAAAAATAAAAGGGCTCCCCTATATCAGGATATTTATGATAATTCCTATGGAAGTTCTTTACTTTTCCAGTGCAGAACGGGATCATTGGCGCTAAATAAAAGAACAGAAAAATGGTCTGAAAAGGGGCCAATATGTTTAAATTGCGATAAAAATGAAGAGGAATCTCTAAAACATTTCATCTTAAGATGTCCATGCTTCGGAAAAGAGAGAACCGAACTCTTAAAAAATATTAACATAAACCCAAATAACTGGGAAGAGGATAAATTACTGGATCACATATTAGGATTCAAGGGAAAATTAGATCTGAATAAAATTAAAAACTTCTTAAAACTTGCTTGGATTAAGAGAGAAACTCTAATAAATCCTTAGGGTATCCTGTCTGAACAGGAAGTGCGTTTTAAAGCATATCCCTATAAACATACATACATACATACGCACGCGCCCCATTATTTTAATTTGCAGAAACGTTCATCACCAGTATTTATGCAACGGTGTTAGACGATGGAATAGGTATTGGTAACTTAATTCTTTGAAATAAAGAATATTATGCGTGAAAGTTGTTGTTCGGGATCGAAGTTGTCTTGTTCGGGATTGACGTCGGAAAAATCTGGTCACCCAAGCTATAAACCTGAAAGTTTACCTGAAATCTGTTAAGTTCTAATTAGGAAAGATTGATTTTTGAAACATATCGTCCTAGTAGGATAAGGAACAATCGATTACTAAATGTATAGAGGTTAAGATAAAATACTTACGATAACTTCAAAATTATCTATTTTAGGAAAATAGTAGATAAATATTTTTATAAAATGAAAAAAAAAATAGATAATTATTTATTTTTCTGCCGATTTTGATTGATGCGAAACTACCAATATGCTATTGTTTCTGTAAAGCCCTCTTGTCATAATAAGTAAATACTTATATTTAAAAAATTAAAATGTTAATGATAAATACAGGCAATTACTTTCGTTTGATATGACTATTTTTTTAATTGTAGCATGCAGATATATGAAATGATAACGTTTGTTTAATAGAAACTCTAGCATCGTAATTATGAAAATAAAATACATCGTCAATTCCCTTCAAAAGGAAAATTATTAAAAACAATCAAATACTAATTTGATGTACTGAATAATTTGATGTATCTTACATTTTGTTTAGAAACACAGTAATCGTGTTTAAACATGGCTTGTATTTTAGCAAATGATATAAAAACGAAAGCCTTTACTGCTCATTAAAAGAAAGGGGAAAAAAAAACTGTAAGTTCCGCTAAGGTTTTAGAAATTTCTTGCAATGAATTCCATTAAATTATTACATATTATTTTGTGTTTTATGTTCATTATGTTACACTGATTTAATGAAGATCTAAGAAACAAAAAAAGCCTAATAGTTTGGGAAACAGTGATTTAGATTTTTTTGCGATAATTAAGACCTCATTAAAATTATTTTTATTTTCAGCAAATAAAAGTTTAATTATTTACAACTATTGCGTTGGTCCTATTATGAGAAATTAAAAACTGATAAATTTAAATTTGCCAATTCTAAAAAAAAAAAAAAAAAAAAAAAAAAATTTTAAAATTAAAAAAAAAAAAAAAAAAAAAAAAAATTAATGTTCAGAGCAAATTTATGAATATAATTTAATTAAATTACTGAAGATTATATTCCTTGTTAAAGGAAACTATTAATTATTAAATTAATTATTTATTATTAATTAATTATTAATTTAAAAATTAAAAATTATCAAAAAGAAAAAACAACTATATTTACACGTATTTACATCTTATTTTATGTCACTGTATTTGATTTTCCTATTTTTTTTTCTTTATTTATCAGTGGCGATAAAGAAAGCAATTGATTACATTAATAATAGAACTCAAAACCACAATAAAGAAACTAATTTTCTTAAAAATAGAAAAAAAAATTAAAGTACTGACATTCAAGTCTTCAATGCTCAAATGAATGACGTCACCGCTGGTATTTATCAAAGTACTCGTAAGCAACTGAAGAGAATACGATTCAAAGCAACATCAAATATCTCGACTCAAAAGCGGTCCTCAAAAGTATATATCGCGTTTCAAGTACACTTCATCTCATAAGAGCGAAACAATGAGTCCCTTATTAATAAATAACAGGAATTCTTATTTCAATGGAAACTCAAGTGCCATATTACAAAAGATAAATGTGTATACTAAATATATTAAGTGTTTGACATTTTAAAACAACCATACTGAAACTTTCCATATGTAAATGCAGTAAGAAATCTAGTTTCGATATTATTTTTTTAGTTTTAATGCTTTTATTTGTTGTTTTCAAGATTGATAATAAAAGCATTTGTAGTAATGCGAAATTCTATTAAAAAACAAAAATCTATTTAAGAAATTCGCAATTCTTATTGTTGTTTTTCGTCATTGGCAGGTACAGAAGTTCACTACTTAACAACTCACTGCTTTGGTAAGTTGAACTTGAATTTATACTTTGATACTTATTTTATCAGACAATATTAAAAATTTGCTGTTCTTGTTTAATAATGACTTTTAGTTATTAGTAAACTTAGCCTAATTTCAATCATTATCGTAAAACTCGAATGCTATGCAATGATTTAGATATTGGATTTTTGTACTGTTATTTTCTTAATAAAAATACATTTCCAAACCTTAATAAAACTATCCAAGAACTTGCATGTACACTACTCTTCATAAAAAAAATGCAAAACACCTTAAAGGTGCTACGACTTTCAGTTTTACAGGATATGTTCAATAGGCAATGTAGAACAAATGATTAGCAGCTCGGTGTCATACGTACCAGATGCTTCGATATAGCTAATTATCGGTGAGGTCATCTCTGGCATGTATCACCTGCTGTAGGCGCTGAGGCATGGAATCAATACTGTTTGAATAGTATTCCTGTCTATTGACCTACGTCCAAAGTTCATCAAGAGTTCTTGGCGGACGGTCGTTGTTTGCTTCACATCTCAGAACAAACAATGAGGCATTCGTTGTTTGAGCAAATCCCAGATATTTCTATGGATGACAACTCCGAAGATCTATCCTACCAAGGCAGAAGTTGTTATTCCTGAAGAAGGTACGTGTTATCGGTGTGACATTGTCCTGCTACAAATTGCTCCAGGGACGTCCTAAGATATAGAAGGGCAACCGGCCGTAAATCGTCAGGGAAGTAACGGGCACTCGTTATGGTGGTGATCTACGTACTTCCGTATCCGATAATACCCCAGGCCATTATTCTTGGTGCGAATACGCTCTTCTCGATGTCTTCTTCCCGTTGTCTACGATCAAAGATGCGACTGCGATTTGTCCGAAAACATGATATAGTATTGTGCCATTGGTCACGCCACTCCTTTCGATCCAATGCACAATTGCAGCCTGGCAGTGCGCTTCTGAGATGTCAAAGGTAGCCTGAGGAAGGGCAAACGAGCCCGCAGTCCGAACTGTAATAACCAGCGACGTACTGTTACAAGCTGACATGTGAGAACGCGCCATACTTTGCCACTGCTGTGTCAACGCCAGTGATGCTGCAGAACGGTCACACAAGATATCCTCATGAGATAAAAGTTAACCCTTGCTGTTATCTATCTACGACGTCCAGAACCTTCTCTTCGTATTCTACGCCCTTCTTCGTACCATTCCCTTCACACTCTTTCCACGACGGGCACACTGCTCCCTGGATTTCATGCCGATCATGCAATCTCTGTCAAACTCTGATGTGATTGAACGTCTGTCTTAAAGGATGACAGGGCATTCTTATCCATTGCTCACTGTGGTGGGTTGCGTAACTGGAAGCTCCGTAGACAGCTGATGCACATGCACATATTCGAAGCTTTACGACAGGGTCACGTGATAGTAAAGAAACCTATAAAAGCAGCAGTTCAGAAGGTATGTGCAAATTAATTAACGGTATGAGTATTGTAGAAGTTCGTGTGGTTTCATACGGTGTGACAGACAACGATATGGCCAGTAGACAACATCTAGATGACTGCACCTACATAATTGGAAAGCTCGATGAAGGGAGAAGTGTGAGGAGTGTGGCCGAAGAGTTCGGTATTCACCATAGCATCGTATCAAGTGCGTAGGCGGCCTTCGAATCAACATGCACAGCTGTTCGAAGGACCAGTGGTGGTCGTCCACGTAAAATAATGCACAGTGATGACCGCTTTATACTCCTTCAGGCCAAGAGATACCCACAGAAGACAGCGGGAACCATTGCAAACCAGCTGAACAGGAGCAACAGGACGTAGAATACTACGGTTTACTGTAGTCAGACGACTACACCAAGGCGGACTTTTTGCCCGACGCGACGGCCAGTAGTCATATCCTATCAACACCTGTCTAACGGAGACATCATTAGGGTCCTTTCCATACGTATGGAAAGGACCCTAATGAAGGCATTGCCATCAGGGATGGTCAAGTCCAATAATGAGGACCACCTGTACCCTTTGCTCCATCTTTGGCAGCGATGCATCTGTATCATGGCATCCAGTGCTTGTAGTCATTTCTCCATAAAGTCCCACTGTCTCGTCCCACTGTCTCGTTTTGTATCCGTTGTTGTGATCGTGTTATTTATTTCATCATTTCGCTATCTCATGAGGTTCCTTTGATATGCTTTTCCCATATCCAGGACTCTCCTGTGAGAAGCTACAGGTAAAAACCTGACTGATCCCAAAGTTTTGCATTCCAGTGTAAAATATTTATATATATATATATATATTACATTAAATTACTATTAATTTAATTTAATTAAATAAGTATATATTTTTTTAATTGGACCTTCTTACGAGATCAATGCTTGTATCTTAGATGTGGTAGATGTACACATGGAAAATATGATTTTTTTTTTTATAACAATACGAATCAGATTTACTCCTGAAATCTAAAGAAAATGGCTTATCAAATTACTGAAGCATTACTGAAGCAAGTAACAATTAAAAATAATAGCTGTTGTTTTGTCTAAGTATAAAACAATAGCGGCAATGTAAAACTCCCTGATAATAAGTAGTGAGATTCTTCGTGATAAACTACACTCATGGACAAAAAAATTAGCGCACCAAGAAGGAGTCGTCAAAATGAAACGAAAATTTACATACATAACGACTACTTTGATATAAGTAAATGATTAGAAAATCAAAGAAAAAGGATAATTTATTTCAGAGAAAAAGGCAAAAGAACGGAGGAGTTAATACTCCGTTGGACCCCCTCTAGCGCGAATGCACGATGCGATACGATCGGGCATTGAGTCATACAAGTTCTGTATGATGTCTTGAGACATTTCGTTCCATATTTGCTGTAACCTTGCCTCTAGTTCGTTCAAACTCGTGGGATGCCCAACTCGTCGTCCCAAATGATCCCAGATATGCTCGATTGGAGACAAATCTGGGGATCGGGCAGGCCAAGGAAGGGTAGTAATAGTGCGGAGACAGTCTTGTGACACCCTTGCCGTATGAGGCCGAGCATTGTCTTGTTGAAAAATGGCGCCTGGGAGCCGTTGCATGAGTGGTAACACATGTGGTTGCAGGATTTCATGAACATACCGCTGGGCTGTCATGGTGGAACAATACTAGGGGTGACCGTGTATTGTAGGCAATGGCACCCCATACCATCACACCAGCTGTGGGAGCGGTGTGTCGCTGTACAGCAAAGGCAGGATTGAAGCGTTCACCACCGGCTCTCCACACACGAACACGATTGTCATCACTGCCGAGATTGAATCTGGATTCGTCGCTAAAGACGACCTGGTTCCATTCCGCTGCAGTCCAGTTTCCTCGTGCGCGGCAAAACTCCAAACGGAGGCGTCGATGGGTGGGCGTCAAGGGCAGCACACGTAATGGGCGCCGCGATACCAACTGTCCTTCAGCCAGGCGCCATCGTATGGTTCGAGAAGACACAGCGGCCCCTAGTGAAGGTGCTACCTGTGCCTGGATGGCGGCCGATGAAGCAGTTGGCTGTAAGCGTGCATTTCTGACTATGTGGTGGTCTTCTCGACGACTGGTCTGTCGAGGGCGTCCTGAGCCTGGTCTTCGTGTACATGACATCTCTCGGGTCCACTGGTCCCAACACCTCCTCACAACACAATCAGAGCGGCCTAATTGACGAGCTACTCGCCTAGCTGACCACCCAGCTTCCATCATCCCGACGATTCTCCCTCTCTCAAACTGCGACAACTGCGTATACTGTCTTCGAACACGGCGTAATGGCATGTCTACCTCAGCTCTTCCTTTGTAAATGATTCAGCACACTCAAACAAGCTTTGGTTACCTGTTTTATACTCCACAGAGTACGATGTTCAACGCCCTCTACCGGCTATACGTAATGCGCAATCACGCTGCATTTCTAATCATTTGCATATCTCCCCGACATGTACCTTCACTGCAAGTTTCGTTAAGATCCCGCAATTATTTCTTGGTGCGCTAATTTTTTTGTCCATGAGTATATTATTATAGGTGTATGTTGTTTCTAATGTGCTAAGACCAATTGTTTACACAAAAAGGGGGATTATTGCAATAACAATGTAAGAATAAAGCGATGGGATACCGGATCGGGAGTTTTGTTAAAAAAGAAAAATGAAGAAAAGAAGAGAGAAACGGAAGTAGAAAATGTGTGAAGAGGCAGCGTTTTCCTTAGGAATTTGGGATTTATATAGGAGGACAATTAAAATATGCAAGTTAAAGAGAACCTCTCAGATCTAAGGAATATGATCTGCAAAGTATATTCAGATGAGATGTGCCTCACAAAATACAGACCTATCGTTCACTGGTATGTTCCAATATGAAGTGTACAGCATTTAAAGTAAGTGAATTTTTTTCTACTCTTCTCAAGATAAAGACAGTGCTACATTGATCGCGTGACAAGGAAGTATAAACTTTTTAATATTATTAGTATTAAAGTTACAAAGGAAGAATCTACCACATCAACTTTGAAAAGAAAGATTATTTGCGATATGCGGATAAAGTGTGTTAATACAACTAGACGTAAAGTGGATATAAGATTTAAACTTTTAAAGAGACTAGTAAATGAGCATTAAAGAACTTATAGTAAATATTTGAAATCAAAGTATTTTCTTTATTCAATGCAAGTGAGATAAGTGATGAGAAATTTATAGAATTGAATGCAGTTAAAGAACTAGAAATAACTTTTGTATTATTCAACGCACATAAGGCAGTGTGAATTTTAATCTTTATTTTGAATGTAAAGCAAGTACATATTTGATTGTTTAATACATATATTAATGGAACTTTAAAAGACTCTGCGTTATTATTTTATAACTAATTTCATCTCAGAAACATATTACCACATAACTTAAGCTCAGCTAAAATATATATAAAGTTTTACAATAGCTTGGAAGCACTATAAAATAAATTTATGTTTTACTCAAAATTAGTGAAGTTAATTTTCAATGATCATCTAGAGACATTAAAGTATCAAACAATGATGACAGAGTTTTTTTTTAATATTAAAAAACAGTGTGATTCTGATTTGTGCTTTGTATAATGATAAGTGGAGGAAGAAAAGAATTAATGTCTCTGCCTATAAAGGATTATACATAGATATTTTCAAATTTATTGTTAAAACTGTTATTTAGCTAATAACTATTTAACAATAATTCTCTTGAATTCGGCCGAGCGTAATTATTTTAAAGTAAACCAGATATCTTTTAAAAATTTGTTTTAAAAAATACAAAGAAAAAAATATCCGATTACAATTTTTCTGATTTAATAAACGTAACGTTCAGTGGATAAAATTTAAAATATCTTTAAAAAGAAACGCAAAAATACCATTTCCACTTTCTTTGTAGTCAGATTGTTTTTTATACTTCAGAATTTATGTTTAGAAGTTATATTTGAAAAGTTTGTAACAGCGCAGTGTAATGTCTTAAATTGAACCTTTAATTTTAAGTCTTGAATATCTAATTTCCATCTGCGATTTTTCCTTTAGTGATTGAATCTAATGAAAAAGGTTTTCTCTAAAATTAGTTTCTTTTGGTTTCAATTATGATATGTAGTTTTAAAACATACGACAACAAAAGATAAAAAGTGCCGAGCCAGAATTTGGCAAACTCAGATGCTACTTAATCATTTCTTTTATGTATGTGTGTATATATTATTACCGACCAATTTGGAAGCTAAATCGGTAGCTATTGCATTTATCCTGTCCGTCCTTCCGTGTCGGACCTCTAACACCTCTATCCACCTCTAACAATTCCCGACCGGAAGGTCGGATCGACCAACGGACTCCACGTGTTCAGAGGCCCCTAACAACATGGGATTAGGGTATTTTCAGGGCCCCCCCCTTTCCCCTTGTTTGAGATATGTGGCATTGTTTTCATTGGATTTCCACTATTTGCTTAAATGTTAGAAATGCAATCCATCTCATTTCAGTTTTAGCTGTAGCTTGATGGTTAAGACTCATATATTAAATGTTGTCGGTTCGAATCCGTCTGTATACTGTTTTTTTCTTTCTTAATCTTTTTTTCTCAGTGTCCTCGTGAGGTTTTTTTTTTCCTTATTTTTATAACTTTTTTATTTTTTTTCCTAATTTTTTTTTATTTTTCCTTACGTTATTGTACTATTTTTTTTTATTATTATTTTTACTTTTTTTTATATTTATGAGTCGCTCTTAAATTTATGTTTTAACACAAAATTATATTGTTACTTTTTTTGCCAAAGATAAAGAACATTAGTAGTTTCTTTTACTACTAATAAAAGAAACTATTCTTTTACTAATCAGCTAGTTTCTAAGATTTTTGTTGTTAACATTATCATAGGAATCTGTAAATAAATAAGACATTAAACAGCAATAACAAGGAGGCGTTAATCATATATGTAACAATCATTGCATGTAATCTAAGATATCTAGATTAACAAACAATTTATTGTATGTTTAAACTATCATTGGAATTTTAGAACTTAAAATTCGTTTCGACTAAATATTTTCTATTTATTTTCAAAAGTCTAGCCCATGTATACTATTTACCATTTAGTCACCCTTACAATACATGCAAATTCCAGTGGGATGGAGGAATCCTCTTCCATATTAATATGATCCCTCTTCTGTCAGCAATTCAAGATCCTTCAAGTTCCTCTCTGGGTTTCATTCCATGCGTGTGTTTTTCAAGAGTGCCATAAAGTCGAGTAGATTCGCATTCAAGTGGTCATATGTTCTTTGAATTCAATACTCAATAAATATTCATGGATGCATTTTTCCTAAGTCCTCAATACCTTTCTTGTTGAACGGAAATATCATGTGACCTCTGATGACAGGTCCATCTGAATATTCAAACAATTCTATAATCTTAACTTACAAAGCGATTTTTCAGATAGATTCACAAGTTTTACTTTAATTTAATTTTTTAATTCACGCATTTTTAATTCATATAGAAATCCAGTTCTTACAGTTTTCTGAATTCCTTCACTAAGTTCCACAAGTGGAGAATCAGATTATCTCAATTATCCATCTAACTGCCTTATCCCTTTTCAGCCCAGAATTAGGGACAGATTTAGGGACAGCGCAGAATTAGGGACAGAATTAATTTATGGGATTAATTTATTTAAAAAAAAACCTTTCTAGTATTTTAAAAATTATTGGTCCAGATCAATTTGCTAAAAGTTAAAGGCTTCAACAACAGAGTAGCATGGCTCAAAAGAGAGGTACGGCTTCGAATGCCTTGACAGGGTATTAATTTCTAGTCATTTTTACTCATTCTCAAATGAAAAGAGGCGAAGCAAATCCTTCCTGGGACGCTCAGAAGATTCCTTCACTTTATAAATTCAGAACAAATTCCTAATGTAAATAATGAAATTTGTAAAAGGAATTAGGAATGAAATTCACTAGAAAAAAATATTATTAATTCAGTATCAGTATCTTTGATTGTAGTACAAAGTTCGAGAGATATTAAAAAAATAAATGAATTGTTGTGGGATCTTTGCTCTCGGTACGCCAGAAAGAGACAAACAAAGTGAAAATTTATGCCATCTGAACCCAGACCATGTGTAAAGGCCGTTTTAGACGAACCATTTCAATAGACAATGCTAATGGCAGCATAAGGAAGGTAGATTGCCAGTGAATAAAAAGCTGTAACACACAATCCATATCGACTTACATCAGATGGAAAATTTACATTTCTCAATGCGTCATATCTGTCTTTGATTTACGAAAATAAACATTAATTTTTATAAAAATCATTTATTCAATGCATCAAATTGCGACAGACAGTTTTTAATTAATTAAAACAGGAAATATGTTTACCAAAATAACTTTAAGAATCAAATTCCTCAAATATATCAAGAATCGTGTTATATTTTTAAAATAGTAATTGTATTAATAAGGAAAAATCTTTGAAAATAAACGAAATCTCATTTGGCATTTTCACGAAATTTATGAGTAATAATACAAAATTGAAAGAGATACTGAACTTGTAAGTCTATTGTTATGTATTATTTATTTATGTTTGTTATTTTTTGTTATTTTTGTTTTCATGTTTTTGGATTGTAGAAATGTTGTTAGTATTTTATTATTATTTTACTGTTATTCACGTTTGGATCATGGATGTTTTATTTTATTTGTTTGATTTAGTTTTTGTTGTTATTTTGTTGTTATTCACGTTTGGATCGTGGATGTTTTTTTGTATTTAGTTTATTTGTTGATTCTAGAAAAGAAAGATATTTTCTTTTCTTCTTATGTGCACCTTGAGGAAGTTCTTGGAATAAAAGAACGAAATATAGGTGATGATTGGTGTTTGTGTCTATGTTTGAGGAAATATGTATTTCATTTTTTCCATCTTTTTGTATTTCTTCGGTTTAAGTTTCGAGATTCTAGTTTAATCTCCACCAACGACTATATGCTTCCGAAATTTCAGTCGGCCTGCCGCTTCACGCCGGAATTCTGTTACGATTTTGGTTAATAATGTAGAATTTTCTGGAGGAATCCACGAAAGCATAGGGAAGGGAATACAATGTGCTTCGAAAATAGTATTATATTAATAGCAACAGAGACAATCTCATGATCATCACTCCATGGCTCCCATATACCTACTGAAATGGTACGTCTAAACGGTCTTAACAGTCGAGTACCGAAGCAATAATCCAACTGCTGAACCGGGCCTGAATTGTTTGGGTGCAACATAAGGAATCTAGTAAAGAAAGCTTCTTATGAACGTGTTTCTAGTTGTTTTCAAAAATAAGCATTTCTTTTTCTTTGTTCTCTCTTCTGCTCGTCGGTTCTCATTCTATTCTGTTATCATTTTCACTTTTTGTTTAAATATTGAACATGCATGAATTACTTTATTCTTTTTCTTTTAATTGCTCCTACAAAACACATGGACGGGAATTAATCCTGCCATAGCTTAAGTAAATCCTCTTAGAGGCTTCTACAAAGACTTGTCTAATATACGTTTTTTAATACTGTAAGGCCTCAGTATTTCGCAGTTGAAATTCTAAGGATTTGCAAAAGTTTCATTTCAGGAATGAAATTTAATTTTCTTCTATTTTTCTGTCGAATTAGTAATTTATTGATCAGGTTTAGAACGATTCCCAACCTGTGAAACGCGTATCGCAAGAAATTTCGGGGATAAGCGCAGAAAATAACAATTCTGTGATACAAACATTTTTTTTGTATATAAAAAAAAATAAACAAGATGAAATTGATACCAATTTTACACAAAGAAATTTAGATATATCTCTGCGTAGCAGTTACTATATTTCGTGTTATAAAATTATAATAAAGCCAATGAAAAATTAAGAAATTTAGAGAAATTTAGTATTTTGTATACCCAACAAAACTCTTTTCCTGTTTTCGAAAGAAAAAAATACTTTCCAACCAAAACTATTTATTTTCAACCCAAAATAAATAGGAAAATGATAATTTGACTTACAAATACTTCTCTGTATCGATTTTTTGAATTAAAGAAATTATAAAGGTTGAGACCAAGTGTTTACTTGAAGACATCTTAAAACAGCTGTTTCATGCTTAATTCGCGATCATCAATTGACAGTAGTCACCAGTAAACAATAAGGTCTCAATACGGAGGTGAATGGAAATATCATTAAGAACTGTAGCGATAGTTAAAGTAATATTATATTTTTTTTTAAAAAAAATAAAAAAAATTAATTAAAGAAAAGTGCTTGAAAAGTTTTTTTTTTTTCTCTCTTCCCTTATGTTGTAATGTGACAACGAAAATATTAATTTGAATATGCAAATTGAGTATGAGACGTAACGAGTGGTTACGTTATATTGGTAGAAGGGAAGTTCGATATTTTAGTCTATTCCAAAAAGGATAAGGAGAATGGAAGGAACTTGAAATAAGGAGAATGATGTAAGGACGTAAAGTCATAATGCTGAGTGAGGCGAATAGAAGTCTTATGGCGGTGTGCACCAAACTTCAGTTAACTTGAAGGACTGCTATTTGGACGGAGCTTAAAATTAGTGGGGGGTGCTGCTCCACAAAAATTTTAGCCTTTGTTTTAAAATTGTGTGAAAGGAAACAAACATGTATAAAAAGAAATTGATCAAGTTTTTGAATAAATTTTCTTTTTATACATGTTTCCTTTCACACAATTTTAAAACAAAGGCTAAAATTTTTGTGGAGCAGCACCCCCTACTAATTTTAGCTCCGTCCAAATAGCAGTCCTTCAAGTTAACTGAAGTTTGGTGCACACCGCCATTAGTGACTGATAATTATTATTCGAATTAGTAAGGAGAAGAAATACGTCACAGAGGAACACCCACAGTCTTCGTGAAAGTGTGTGTGTGACAGATAAAGACACAGCATGAAAGTCGTCTAAAAGAAGACAGCCGCTAAAGAGAATTAATACACGATAAGTCACGAAGTTAGCGACTACGTATTAAAGTTGTGGCAGTCTCAATGGAAGTTTAAAGGAAGCAACGAAGGAGCTTACCTAGAAGTGAGACGTGCTAAAGAACTGTGTTTTTACAAGATATAATTTGTGACAGTGAGAATAGGGAAAGATAACCCGTCGCCTGAAGCCAGAAGGAACAATTATTATTATTTATTATTTATATTTTCTCAAAGTGAAGCGAACGTAATTATTCCAGCCGTTATCTGAAGCCTGGACGATCACATTGACAAAGAGAAGGGATATGTCATTCTCTTCTCGCTGTTCCTGGACTAAGTGAATTAAGTATTCACCACGAAGTAAAGTATTCGAATATTTTGAACTGATTAGTTAGAACTTTGAATTTATAATCGTAAGAAGATAATCCGTTTAATCAATCACTTCTGAAGATTAAAAAACTATTAATAAGTGCGCCGTGGACCTTCAACGTAATGAGCTGTTCCATAGATTAGGAGAAAGAACGAATCAGCTGACGTGAACGCCGAGCGCCATTTTCGAACAAGTTTACCGAAGAGGAAATCGGGACCTTCGTAACTAGTGGACTCAAGACAGAGGTTGGATTCTGGATACTGCAAAGGATTAAATAAGCACGGGTGAAAATCCTACGAAGATGCTATTCTGTAAGTAATTATTATACTATTATATTTTGGATGGGATATGCGTTCGTCAACGCAAGTGTTATTATGATTGCAGTATAAAGTGACAATTACTCGCTAGTGAACTTGGAATAGTTATTGACATTGAAATAATTATTATTATAACCATAGGAGAAATTAAATCGATCCGAATAATTGGATGAACATTAGGCTATGTGCTTCAATGTTAATTGTCAGACTAGGAATTAGTCAAAGAGAGCCATTAGTTATATTAACAATAATTATTAAATTCATACAAGTGAAATAGTAAAGTGAATTTCATTAATTATTAAATTCATACAAGTGAATAGACATAAACTAACAAGTAGAGTAGTTTATATTTGTGTTAACTATAACTCGTAAACATACAAGTGGAAAGGTTAAACGTGAACTAATGTTTTATAGAGGCAACGTTATTATAGCAGTATTATTACATGACTGTATGAGCGTGCTACATATATTATAAAGTGAATCCTAGTTTGAAGATTATTATTAAGTTACCTGCTACAAGTGCCTTTGTGAAAACGTAGAGAACAGTATTTTGAATCAAATTATTTTATTTCGAATAAAAACAATTGTATGCAGAATTTAAGGAAATTGTTTTCAATAAGCTTCGAAATAAACCTTTTTATGATTTTAACCATATACACACTAATTTCCTTGCGTGCTTTGTTTAGTTATTATGCGTACTGCAACAATATAGCAGCAAGAACAAATATGGTATCTCCACAACTCTAAACTGAAAACAAGACACACATTAAAAATAAAATAAAGAAATTCACGTGCTCGCCTCCGCCAGCCTCAATGATTTTCTATGCGCATTTAAATTTAAAAAAAATATGTATATATTAGGCTACTTCGTTTTATTTAAATGCACATAGAAAATTCATTGTGCGGAGGCCAGCACAAGAATTTCTTTATTTTATTTTTAATATGTATTTCTTGTGTTTAGAGTTGTGGAGATACCATATATATATATGTAATTGGATACCAAGAAATTATAATTATGGCGACAAGAATAATTATTACTTCACAAAATGTTGGATACAGTTAAGGAGAGATGGCTGTCAGGGTAACTACATTGAAAAAAAAAAGAACAATTGGGAAGCACTGACCTGTAGTGAAAATATTTGATAGGAAAAAGAAAATTGAGAATTTTGTGGAATATGCATTTAAAATATTCCATTAAAAGATCAAACAAGCATTATATTGCATTACAAGCTTTTTTTTTTTTTAAAAAAAAAAAAAAAAAAAACAAATTAAAATTATGTGATTTTAATAAGTAAGTATTTTGCCTGTTTATTGCTAAACTAGTTATTCGCACTAACAAACCAAAAATAAAAGAATTAAAAAAAAATAATCTAAAATAAACTTTGAGACAAAAAAATACTAAGAAATGCAAAGGAGTAAAAAAGTTAAATAAAAAAAAGGCATTAAATATTTATATATTCGTATTTGTCAAATAATTAGTTACCCTTCAAATATAGGAATAACAAGATTCCGTATGTGAAAAATTCATATGCTAAAACATCGCGTAACAAAAATGATCTTCAAAACAATGCTTCCAGTAAAACTATGCAAAAAATCTTTCTTAGTAATTATTAAGTAAAAAGCAATTCTTTATTCATTTCACTAAATTGTAGCTTTCAGTTTCTTTGAAATCTGTTTTACTCACAAAGTTAAGTAATGTAATGTGTTTGTAATAAACCTTCCATGTAAGCTTTTTAGCAGTGACTTATTACTGATGAATTAAATAACACTTAATATGAGGTCACAAATATCACAAAAATAATGACATTCACTGTTAGAGAAATTGTCATTGAGAAGATAAAAAAAAAGTATATGCTAATAAATGTAAGAGATAAAAAATACAAAGTCAGAAGATGCTACTAACTTCTATTCATTTAGTGATTTTGCTCCTAGCGGCAACGGATTGAATCACATCAACTAAAGTTAGTTTAGTTTAGTTTAGCCAATGCCAGCTCTTGGCATCTCTGCCATTCGCCGACGAGCCTCCCAGTAAAGTCCTGTTTCATTTCTTTCCTCAAAATCAGCCAAGCCTTTACATTTCTCCAGATGTGGGCCATCCATTCTTTCTAAATCACATAAGGGACAAATGTCAGAATCAGCTAAACCTATTCGATGAAGGTGAGCTTGTAAATAATGGTGGCCTGTTTTTAATCTAAAATTTGCGACAGCCTCAGCTCTTGGTAAATTTCTAGATATTTTTTGTTCATTGGCTAATCCTTTCCATCGCTTTCCAGCACTTGTTTTATGTAAGAAGGTTTTTGAATATTTTTTAATAGTATTATGAATTATATTTTTTGCCGACGTCAAAGAAACATTATTATTAGGTTGTGGCGGACTTGTGCCATTTTTAGCACATTCTTTTGTTGATCTGCACGTTCGTTCCCGTATATTCCTACATGACTTGGTATCCATTGAAGAATTATATACCATTCATTATTTATCATATTAGACAAGAAAGCTCGGCAGGTCATTGTAAGCTCACAATCAGTTGGAGTATTATCTGATAAGAGCTATAATTGCAGCTTGAGAGTCAATCAAAAAGACCACTTTTCTCTTTATACATTTAGTAGTAAGGAGCTTCTGTGCAGCTTGATGGATAGCAGCAATTTCGCCGTCATAATTACAGGCATTGGATCCTACTGGTACACATCCTTTAAAAAGGGGGCTGTAATAACCAGCCCCAGTAGCTTGTGGAATTGCTGACCCGTGTGTATATATATGAATCCAATCTTCTCCATGATATAATTCAGCAATAGTTTCTAAAGTTGCTGTTTTTAGAAGATGCATATTACAGAGAGCTTTAGATGTGTTGTGATTAAGCAGGGAGAGATTTTTTTAGTGGCAGTGGAGAAAATATCGTGTGAAAAGTCTGAAGCTTTGCTGCTTGACCAAGTCGGAGGTTATACTTTGCTCTAAGTGATTCAACATATATAAAGGGTGTCGTTTGGGTTTTTAATCGAAGTGTTGCAAGTGAATATTGATCCCAATATTCATAATCAATTCTCTTAGCTCTTTTCCAAAATTTTAATGTAAGTTTATCTCTACGTATGCTTAAGGGTTCTATGCCTGTTTGAAGCTGCATTGCTGCTATTGGTGTAGATTTTGCTGCACCTGTTATTAAACGAAGGGCATCATTTTGTATTACAACGAATTTATTTAAATTGGTGATCGAGGACAGGCCTATTACTTCTGCAGCATATTTCATAATAGGTCTTACGTATGCAGTGTATGCTGTTGATAGTACGTCCTGCGTAGCTCCCCATTTAGTAGCAGTAAGTCGTTTCAACAGATTATTTCGCTTTCGAGCTTTTTCAGCTGCTGTCCGAATCTGACGGGATCTACTTAGTTTGATATCCAAAATGATACCTAAGTATTTTGTATCACAGTTTCTTGCTAACTCTTTATCTTCAAAGGTTAATTTTATTTGATATTGTTTAGTAGAAAGTGTAAAAAGCTCATAGTGTTTTCTCCGTATTAAGTACCATTTTATTACTATTACACCAAATTGACAATTTTCTTAAAACTTCATTCATTGCTACTTGTAAGCTCTCAACGTTACTACTAGTCGCCCTTACAGTAATATCATCAGCATAAAACTAAAGTTCAACTAAAGTTCCACAAAATATTAATGTGATATTAATATCGCATTTGCAACGGGAAAAAAAAAACATTTTATTGATTCCAAAAACAAATTGCATTAAGTAAACTAAAATCAGATATAAATTAAAGTTTAAATTCTAAAGAATACACGCAACACAATATTGAAATTCATTGAGTTGACCAGGCCACAATACTCCTGTTGCCTGGTAATGCCCGTGCGAACTTCAATAGTTGCGTCATTTAGTTATTGCGGACGTACGCCAGGGAAGAAAAGAAAGTGTATGAGCGTAAATGATGAAATTCAAAGAACCTACTCTCTCCACAGATTTTAGTATTACGATCATTTTACTTCTAAATTTTCATTTAAAGAATGTAAAGTCATTTAAAAAAAAAATAATTAAATGGACCCCCACCCCCTTAAGGAAATCTTGGCTACATGCCTGCGTACGCACACAAACTGTTTTCTTAATAAAATATATAAGGATATACTTTAATATACTTTAAGGATATACGAAATGCTACGAAGAACTCAGATGTCACCCAAGATTCTCTGCAGGACAAAGTTAAAAATCCATTTTTCAATTACAGAACCTTTTTCTGTAGTTCGTGATTTCTGAAATTGCTAATATATTTTTAAATAGCTCGGAAGTTAAATGATCTTAAAAACTTTTCAGATAATTCATTCCCCTCATCTAATAAGTAGACTGCTTTAGCTCAACTTTTTTAAATAATTGCACTATGAATGGTCTACAAAGATAATATATCGTCTACAAAATATGTATATATAACTGAGCAGATTGTCATTCTAAAAACTGACGTTTCGGTATTTTAAATAGTACGTTTGAGCGATGTGTTTGTGATGGCTCTCACTGTGCGGCGCTGCTGTTGCAGGGCGTTGGCAACGTGTCTCTGTTCCACTTGTTATTGATCGTACTTCGATGGCGGACGTACGCTGGTCGGCGACTGAGCCTCGGTGGTCGTCGTCGAGTAGGGCGCCAATGGCGGATGCCGAAGCACGGGGGCCCACGTGATGGAGCTGCGCCGTGCGTCCACTTACCACGCCCGGCGACCGTGCCCTCATGAGCTCCGTCGCCGCCGGTCGAGCTTGGGCGCGGTGGCCGGGATGGAGCCCCCGCGCTTCCCGATCCAGCAGGCGATCGAGTGTTCGCTTTTATCGTTCGCTCTGGTCGCCTCTGAGGCGAGCGAGACGCACCGGCAGCGCGCTGACGACGCCCTCACAAGCTATCTGCGCCACGTGCTGGAAGCCTTCCGTGCCCAGATGGAAGGCGGCGTACCGGAGCTGGGTATCCCGCCGCTCGATCCCCTCCATCTGGGCGACCTGCGCCTAGAAGAGGACCAGGCGCTCGCCCGTCTTAATGCCACCTTCCGCCGGGTCCAAGTGGCCGGCGTGTCGGCCTTCCGCATCGTGAAGCTCAACGTGTATTTGCAGCGGCTCGAACTGGCACTGGCTCTGTCCTTCCCGCGGCTTAGGGTCACCGGTCGCTACGACCTGCATGGAAAGGCCGCGGGCATCCTCCCTTTGTCAGGGAAAGGAAACTTCTGGGTAGAAGCAAGCGAGTTACAGGTGAGACAATCAATTCTTTACACCCCTTCTCAATATCAACCACGCCCCCAATAGATCTTACTTCAAGATCTATTGAACCGAGCATTTAAAAAAAAATATTAACACATTAAAATAGAAACCCACAACTTTTCCAACTCCGAAATCATTCTTTTATCACAAAACTAATCTTTTACAGAGGTAAAAGATTGGAGATCCCCAAACCGGAACCGGAAATAATTGTTTTTAATAGATAAGCACATACCTGTTTTTGATAGCAAAATAGAAAAAATCAAAACGTTTTCTATTGAAATATTTTAAAAACAATAAATACAGATTTCTCCTTTGGGTTACGGAGGAGTCTGTGAAGATGAATTCCTCCGAGGAGCGTCATTCCTTTGTTTCTTCCCTAAAGAGCATCTCCTCTTCAATTTCTGTTTACTTTCTTTTCCTCTCTCTGTCATGCAAAGCATTCCTTTTTTTCTCCTTATCATTGGTTCAATTTGTTCCAATTAACCAGCATCCGTCTGAATGGAAATGAAACACAGACAGTAACTTCATTGAAACAGACAAGAACACATTAACTTTAAAGGTCCTCGAATTGTTCGTTTCAATCTCTATTAATCTTGAACGCAATGAAATTTTATTCTGTTTTGAATCAATTCTAACATTTTTTTTTTCTGAATTCCTAATCTTCTTTTAAATACGTTATATCCGCTAGAGAATTTAGCAAATTAATTTATCCTTAAAAAAAGTACAACGTATTTCAATCTTTACGATGTGGAGGGAGATCACTGTGGCTTTAAAAGAAATACCTTCTTTTTGGCAGTAAATTTGCAGTGTTAGAAGCGTTTAACTTCTAATTAACTTTTTTTTCCTTAATAATAGAATATTTTACCATAAACGATTCCATGTGATTTTATCGTTAAGTGAACGTCTTTAAGGGATTTAAAATTGCAAGTTTTTCGTAGTTTTTTTGATTGTTGACACATTAAAAAAACGAAAAAAGTTTAACTTTAATTTATCTTTCTTGAATATTTTTATTAAAAACGCGAATTAGAAGAAAATTTCGTTCTCTTTTGGTAATAGACTATTGAAGTGAGTTTAAATTTTGTAGCACAATTGTTTACAATTTTAATTTTATGAGTAAATTACTAAATCTAAAGGAAAAGATTCAGGAAATAATAAAAAAAAAAGGTTTCTGGATTGAAAAATTTTGATAAGATTCCAACAAAATTCTTATGTTAAATTTGAGTTATCTGTTCAAATATAGGACCAAATAAAACTGATTTACTTAAGATTTCTGTATTTGGAGGAAAGACATATGTAAAATAGCTTTAAAACGCAGATATTTCAAGATCTGTATCTGCTTCGCTATTTACAATAGAGGTGCGTGATGTGTCGGGACCTAAGAGACAGGAACTGATTCACTTGATGCATGTCATTTTGTTAAGTGGGTCCATCGCGTGGACCTACAGGCGTCTTAAACATTCAACGGACATAACAAGAAAGGCTTAAATCTCCATCTATAAACAAATCTAGGATGGACGCATCCTTAAAAGCCTGGACGTTTTGCTTAAACTACTTTTCAAAACCCTTTCAGAATTAGTTTTTGAGAAAGTTCACACACTTTTAATGCCATTTGTATGAAGAAAAACGCTTTAAAACTTAAATTGCTTAATTATACGCAAGCATATACGAAAATGCGACCCAGAGCAATGTAAATGTCACCTAAACAAATTCCATCAAGCCAGAAAAAAACAAAAACGGTGACTTTAACGTTGTATTCCTTAATGTTCTACATGAAAAATGCCTAAACGACGGAAATATGATCTTATTTCGCGAAACCTACTGTAAAACTCAAAAAGTCAAAATATAACTTTTTCTAACCAAATTTAAAACATTGTTGCTTTAATGGGACTAACTGGATGTGAATTTATATCCACCAGAAACTGAAAATAAAAGATCAGAAAAAAAATATGACTTATCACAGAAATGCTGGCACCACTTTGAAAAAAAGATTTCAAAGCCTCAATTCTGCAACTCTTGGTAATTTAATAAAGTTAAAATAATTCCATACTTTGATTTCCGTATTATTAATTTATTGTTCTGTTATTAAAAATCAACTCACTCATTACTCCTTGGAATGTCCATTCAATAATTCCGTTCATTTAGGTCTTTTATTCTAGTGTGCTGTAAAACTAAGTCCCAAAGTTCAATAAAGTCATAAAGAAATCCCAGTCAGCGAAATGTAGCTCACAGCAATACTTTCATTACTATCGGGTGAATCGTCGACAGCGATATTTCAGATTTGCTGGGTCAGTTGTAAACATATCTCTAACTTGCTCAGCAACAATATTTTATCAGGTCTAAAGAAAGATACCTGTCAAAGATACCAATAAGGAAATATATATTTATACACATGTACTTTTCAGTTACGATAAGGGTTTGTAAATGGTCTAAAAGAAATCTCTGTCTTCACTTAGAATGTAATGATTGAAAGAAACTCACGCAGAAAATACTTAAAAGAACAAAAATCCTGTAACGAGCTTGAAGCCAACTTATGCTGTTACAAGTTTATTGAGAAAAACCGAAGCCAATAAAATAATGCCAATGAAGATTCTCTATTTTTACATATGTCAAATATAAATATAATTTTCAAAGTTTCTCGGTTCTGAAAACCAATTAAATCTTTAGTATTTAATCCCAATCAATTTTAAAGACATCAAAATTTGCGAAAATGGCAGGATAAAATACAAAAAACTATTGTTAAGCTTCAATAGAAATTTTTTTGTTTAAAGTCTAATGGTATTTTTTTTAATCACTTTTCAAAGAAAAAAAAAATCTATCTTGTCCATAAATATGCATGAAACGTTTCAAGATGTTCCACGTTATCAAGGAAAGGGTAATTCTGTGAATTTCATTTTCCTAGGAAAGTAGACTAAAAAACTAACAACATTATTGAAAGCGGAACAATAAATTATTCGCGTTTAATGCAACTTAATTCAATGTCACAGTAAGAATATCTGTATTTTTTTTGACGTTGTATCGATTGCTTAACGTCTTTATTTAGCAGATAACAATTTTATTATTGTAAAGTCTTGCTTGAAGTTCTCAAATTTTTTTCCATGAATTATGTTTCCTTTTATTTTTTTTCTTATTAAATAAAGTTATTATTATTTAATATCTAATATCATGAAGAAGTAAAAAAATAGAATAATTACAACGAAATGCAAGAATTTCCGGGCCAAAAAAAAAACAACTTAATAATTATCTCAATTATTGTCATTTGAACAAAAAAAGTTTGTTCAAATGACAATAATTTGCTTGTAATAATTCTTTTATTTATAATATTAAAGAATATAATTAAAAAGCAGTGTTAATAATGTAAATTCATAAATAAATCCAAAAGAGCTGCAGAACGGAAAATATAATAAGCTGATGAATTTGTACGGTTTTACATATTTTTAAACAGAAATATGTAATTGCTTTCATATCACTTGTAAACCCCAACATATCTGTATATTTGTGTTTCAAATTTCTGGAATGTAAAGATTCACTTATTCTCCTCAAGTTCGTACACCTTTCTTACAATGTATGTTTAAGTTCTACTGGGCTGCTTTTCTCTATTGTTTAATCTTGAAGTGATCATCACGATCCGAATTCTTTGCGTAGACAGAAACCAAATATTTTAAATATTTTTTTCTCTGTGCTTCATCCTTGCTTTAGCTAATTATTTAAAATTGGAAAGTTATCTCGATTATTAAATATGTCACGTGAAACTTATAATAGCATTTAATTCGAAATAAATGAATGCGAGCATCAAACTGGTTATTGACTTCGTTGTGTTTGTTCGTGTGTTCAGAGACTACATTCCATTGTCCCTCTTATGTCTGAAGTGAGACGAGAAATGTTCGAAACCACTGTAAGATTTGTACGGAAAGAGTGACTTCTCTGTAAAGCACTAGAATTAGACAGAAAAGTTTCTGATTGAGTTTTTTAGTTTTTCCAAAAATTTTTATTTTCATTTCTTTTCATTCATTTCAATGTTAATGTCAGAAATAGAAAACATTTATCAAATTTGTTTTGAGATAAAAAAACTGAAAAAATAAAAAAAGTAAAAACAGAAGAAGGAAATCAGGTTGTTGTAAATTAGTTATTCACATGTAGACGGATTGTTTTCCTCCTGAATTAGAATTTTTCTAGATTTTAGCAATTTAATTTACAACTAATTGTACAGTACATATAATGGTATTAGTATATAATTGTATTACAAAATTATTTTGAACTAGAGTTATGTACAGTGGAATTTATGTGAAATTTCTATCATTTAATCAAAAAATAGGACTATTTTTAGTTTCGAAATAAAGATAACGGATTCATTAAACTTTGCTTCCAGAACTTTCCTGTTAAATAAGCTCTGTTGATTCATTGAAAATTCAATATTTAGTTACTGTTATTTTTTTTTTAAAAAAATCCATTTTGGAAACGATATATGAAAAATATTAAATAGAAGAAAAAAAATCGTGCATTTGAAATGGCTGTTGAATTTATGGATGTATAGGGGGAGAGGGCTAAACGGGGGAGGATTAAGATGGGAATGTATGTGGCGCCATCTGCATTACTTCAACACTTGAGTTTGCAACAGGTTACTGCAGGTCACCATACACATAGGCGGACTAATCTGAATCTGTGAATACAATCTGCAATTGATTAATTATACTAACCAACCTTAGCTAGAAGCAGTCAGGGAAAGCTGTTATATTAATATTTATATATTTTAATTAATATATATTAATATTTATATATTTATTTTATATGTTATATAATCTTCAGTAAGGAATTATTTATCCACGTAAATAGGCAGAGAAAATATGTTGCTACGCAGATTACTGATAAGTTCCAAACTTTTAGTTGACACGAAAAAGTATTAAACTGGGTATCATTCCTATATTCATAACCATATTTCATCGGGTATTTCACCTTATGTATGCATTATTATTTATTTCAAGAATCGGTGATAGAAGACTACTATTTTAAATAAAAAGATTATTATAATAAAAGAATGTATAAATATTTAAAATAACGAGTTAACCCACTTCTGCCGTCAACTATAAGAATATCTGTGTATCTTTTCAGCTATTTCTCAATGTTAAATCCGGATTAGAGCGAGCTTCCACTCCACAAATTCCTTTTTTTTTTTTTTAATTGAATAACTATATTACGTTTGAATTTTTTTAGGCATTTTTGTTGGCATTTTTTTGTAACAAAAAGTAACCGGAATAATGAATAGTGATATATAAATATTAAATTGTTAATAAAATGTCTCTCTTCTAAACAAAATAATGAAAGAATGAAATTTTGCTACTTATTTTATGTAACGGATGGATAATTTTCCTTTATATCCGTCCTTAAAGCTAGTTATGTTTATAATACATTGTTAACACAGTGGTAGAATTTTACAGAGAGAAGTCAGTTTTCTTTGATCTTGATTTTTCTTCGATACAATTAGGGAAAAACGCTAGACAGGGTCCCTGGTTCACAAAGACTTTCTCTCAAGTGGATCAAGTTTCTTATTAAAGACGGGGTTAGTGTCGGTCTAGTCCTCCGACCTCAACTTTATTCCGTTCGACTAATGATCCCAGTAGCCTTACCTCCTACACTCCTAACCGTCTATTGTGGATAAAATGCGCAGTGTTTTAACTTAAGCTTATAAGTTGCGCATTTTAATGCTTATAAGTTGTTGCACTTAAGAATTTAAAAAAGACATATTTAAGAATAACAAAGAGTTTCTTCGCATACTATATTTTTTCTTTCTTTAATGTCGTGCTTTCAAAATTCTCTTTTACTAAAAAGCCGAGTTAGATAAAAGTTTTCGTGCTTCATTCATTTTGTTTCTCCTTTGGTCTCTTCCTAATAAAGGAAAAAAGCTCTTCAGTCACTTGCCTTTAAAAGTAAGTTTTTTTTAGAATAACTTTACTTTGATCCTTTAAGGCTCGAGATGTAGTTCTGTGGCATTCTATCGGGTCAGTGTAAGCGGGAGGTGGTTGAAACGTTGGAGATGGGAACCACCGAGGGTGGCTTTCACATCCATCATCTAAAAAAACAGACCAAGTGATAACAACAATGGAAGGAGGGAACAAGTGATCTGTTCTCAATCGTTTTACTGTTTTCAGTTTATGGTAGTATTGAAGCTGAACTACAATCAAATAGAAAACACATAAAAAAACACTAACCTATTTATCTATGTAAATGCTCAGGTATTCATTGTGTAGTGATTAAACATGCGGAGTCCTTAACATTAATGTTCGAAAAACTACTTTTTTTACAGATATAGGACGAGTTCAAAATAAAAGTAATAGGTCTAATAATCAAGTTTTCAGTTAACCTATACTGCTGTGCCTTTTTTTATTATTGTTCTGTAGAACATCTCGAGAACAGTCCGAGAATTTCATTAGAATCATAGGAAAGAAATTAAATCAATTTTGATAAAATAGCAACAGTTTTTCCATCACGTGCTCGGGCAATGACTAATTTATGTATTTTACCTAATGAGTTTTAGCACAATCTTACTTTACGATAATAAACAAAACTACGTTATAATTGAAATATACTCAAAATGTGGATTCCCCAAACCCAACACATACAAACCTTAGTATCCTTAATAATTAACTATAGTATCTACTGACAGTTTGTCGATGACATCACGAATCAATTGCAAAAACGAATCTAAAAACTGAGCAATGTTTTTAATGCTTAAATTTCAGTTTCTTTTCATTTAGAAGAGTGAAGGATAATGCTTATAAACAATATATTTTGACTTCTACTTTCATTAAGTGTTTGGAAAGATCAGCGTAGAGAATATTTATATTTACTAAATGTTTCGCGTCCTTTTTTTTTTTAGAAGAATTAAATTTATATTTAAAACAAATATTAAAAAAGTAAAAATTTGAGTCTTGTTTCTAGTACTTCTAGAAACCTATTTAAATGAGTTTATTACATAAATATTCAGCATTTGTCATTCACAGTATCGTCGTAAAATAAAAATCTTACCAAGTACAAAGAGAATTTGTTCTGTTTTAGCATGATCAAGATTTTCTTTTGAGGGATGAGATACAAAGACCAAAATATTCACGTTTTCGTAAAACAAAAATATCAATAAAATCGGTTGAATCGTCATCTGCAGAAACATATCCAAGAAATCAAAAAGTACAGTAGTGAGAATACGCCTGTGTATAATGAGGAATTCGGCACAGTTTTATATTATATCTTTTCTCAATCAGGATCTTTTGATTTAAATTATCGCTGTCTTTGAACAGTGTATTTCCCTTTCACAACTGTCTCTATGGCCTGTCTCTAATAAAAATGAACTTTGTAATCTTAATTTTACTTTTTTTATTAATTTAGTTTTTGTTAGATCGCAAAGTTTGTTAATTTATATAATGTCTGTTTAATATATAATTTTATTCTAAGACTGGACCACTTAAAGGTGATTAAAAGTTACCTAAAATTTATTAATAAAAGAAACACATAAATAGGCAAACGATGCATCCTTGTATGACTTAATTGGTTAATTAATGTTAGTAGGGATTAAGCCAAATACAGAATTTAATTATTAATAAACTAGAACTGTTTACAGATCAAGTCAAATACCAATGTGCACAGTTTGGTTGTTTTTAAATACAGTGGCCTCTTTTAATTATGGAATATTTTATTAAAGATAGATAACACTACATCCACTGTTTTATAGAAAAAGGGGAAATGATGTCTGGATACTTTATCTTCTGAAATGTTATTTTGTTTCTGAAATGCGTCACTTTTGAAGTGGAACTGTTGGGTTTTAGACCAAAGCTACTACGACGGAACAATTTCGACCAAGTTGTTTCTGGAAAGGAAAAAAGTAAATGTTCCAAGGGAAACTTTGCCTTTATTGTGCAATTGCTTACAGAATATATCAATTCTAAATTAAGATAATTTTCAAAATTTGTTCATCAAAATCTTCCTAGTACAAATTTTTGAAATTATCTTTATATTTTTGTTTACATAACTGTTTTGTTATTGTTTATAATTTTCTAAATTTTAATAACCTCTTCATGGATTATAAAATTATAAGACATGAAAGGACATGCTTTAAAAATGGTGTTAGAATAATTTACTAGAAGTTCCTGAAAGAACTTGAAGTTCATTTTTTTTTCATTATAATAATAGAAATATTCTATTTTTAATTTTCTTTATTTTTAAATTACGAATATTATTCAAAAAGGAATTGTAAATTTTAGAATTTGGAAATTAAAAAACAAATTTTACTTTCTACTTTTGTTGAACATTTATTAAATCCACAAAAATTAATTGAAATCGATTAAAATAAATTGGATTCACAAAATTGGATTCAGGATGCGAGAACCCTTAATTTATTTCATTTATTCATTTCTTGAGTTGATTTATGCAGGTTAATTTTTTTCACGTTACGTACATCTTAGTTTACAACAAGATTACAATTTTAATGGATTACGATTGTTTTCTGACAGATTGTTTCTTAAAATAAAAATGAACTTGCCCACAATATAATAAACAAT
>JAFIDM010002131.1:66061208-66092269 GCA_023159025.1 Thereuonema tuberculata | reverse complement strand
GTATATTTAAAGTTGAGAAATCTTTAATATACAGAGGTTTTTCGGTAGTCTTAGCCATGTTTTTAGAAGTAACACACACACATCACGTGACTTTTTCAGCCTCGACCCAGAGACCTTAAATATCCCCATTTCTTCCCGAAGATTCACCCTATCTCACTGAAGCGCTGTTGTACGCGTACTCTTGTTAAATTTAACTCAAGGTATCATTAATCAATAATAACTTCTGCGATAAATATTTGTCACGTGGTTATTTTCGAAAATTACTAATGGAATTGATTAAATTCTAATTTTTCTCAATCAATACGAAGAGTTCCTCCGGCTTAGAAGGAGGTTGGTTAAGATGTTTTCTTTGGCAATGACCAGAAACACATATAAATTGTACACAATGTTCTGCGTGTATCCACATAACGCTTTCAATGTTGAAATGAGGTTTTTTTTGTTTACTAATATGGAAATCAATTTTCAAAAGAATAATAATTCTGGTCAATGGCCCGAATTCTTGTCCAACATGAAAATCAATTGTATTTGTTTGGTTTCTTTGTCGAAATCCTCGAATAGCTTCGTCTAGATAACACCCCTATTATTGGTCAGTGATGTTCGCATTCCGAATACTGATGATTCCTCTTCTTCAATAAAACAAGGAATGTTGGAACTCGATTCACGTTTCCTCCAAGAACTCATCGTTTCATTCGTGCTTCGCTTCAATACAGAATCATTCAATAAACACAACCTTCTTTTTTATTATTTTCTTCTTTAGAAAGCATTTCTGAATGGAATCTTTTCTAAGATTTTTTTTTTTTTTCTGTGTCAATTATTCGAAAAATTTTACCAAAGACAAAAGCTAACCAATTCACGAAAATTAGGTTAATGTTTATCAGCAAAACTTTGAATTGTTTACTTTTCATTTGGTCGTACTTTGTAATTTGCATTTCTTTTTTTTTGGGGGGGGGGGAGTTTTTTTTCAGAGATAACTAAAATTAAATATGTAATTAATTATAAAAATATTGGATTTACTAATTATTGTTGCTTGTATCAGATAATAATAGCTGAAAATAAAAATGACCAAAATTATAACTATTTTATTTCCTATTTGCTTGAATTTCACATAAAAACCAAATTGAAGAAATTTAACCTGCGAAGTGGACTCAGATTAGGATTTTACAAAGAACACAGAAGAAAAAAAACAACAGTTTACTTAATAAACTATAATATTCGCAATTTTAATAACGTTTACATATTTTAATACCACAATTTACTAATAGTTTTAGACTTCTGATAGGAAGCCTACTAATCCGAGTTTGTCCGTATGTCTGTGGACAGGTATCCCACAATGCAACGCACAACAATCGCAACAATTGCGCCGTTTGCGTTCGCAACAATCACATCTACAATACAGCTCAGCAACAATTACAACGATCACAATAATCGCAACAATTGCGCCTTTGGCATTCGCAGCAATCACATTTATAATAATAACGAAATGAAAGAAATAATGCAACATAGACGTATCCGAAGCCGTTGCGAAGCATTGTGATTGGTTACTAATCGCTATCCCTACCTTGTTTTGTTTTTTTAATTGATATTTCTTAAACATGTCGTTTATCAAGTTGATATTCTTAGATTGATTGAACTTCTTTATCCAAAAGTAAAAATCTCCAAAAGGATTTCTCTAATTGAAAGAATCTAAATTTGTAAATTGATAAGATTTGTTTTTACAACTTAATAAAAAAATATTAATTTAGACTAATGATGATTAAAATTCGAGATATTATCTTATAGTAATTTACTGATTTTTCTTAACAAAAAACTAAACCACAAAATATACGTATTCTTTTTTATTAAAAATTACTAAAATTATAACAGTTTTAATGGGATTTGTCTTGTAAACTTAAAACCCAACATAAATTAAGAATTATCACTTCCCCCTAAACACACACGCACAACAACCAAAGAGTAGCAGATCATTCTGAAATGATATCAGAATAACAGCTAATTAGAACCTGTGTTAACGAACTAAGTTTTACAAGGAGACGGAATGCCCTGCACATTATGGAATCTCACATGTTTGTGTGAGGTGAAAGTACACGATGAAATACTTGAAAATACATATGGGTTTGGGGGCCAACACTCAAAGAATTTCGAGATATTTGACATTGTTTTCATTATTTTTCAGATATTAGCTAATATATTAGAAATTAATTGAACAATTAAGGCTATCAGAACGATAGCTCATACTTTACGAAGTTCCTGGGATTGAATCTGCTCTATGTTGTTTGTTTCCCTTTTTCTTTAACTTTCTTCATCATTGTTATTTTGTTCTTTCCTATCTTTATTTGATTTTCCTTACGTTAATTTAATTTCTTAAATTACTTTTATTTTATTTTCTGGTTTGTATTAATGATACAATTACAAATTTTAAGTAATATCCCGTTTTGTTAGAAGACAAAGTAAAATTTTACTTTACTTTTATTAATTTATTCTTTATATAAATTATCAAATATCATTTCCTTACTTTTTCATCCTTTGTTTTCTCTTATGTTAATGCATTTCTTTAAAATTATTTACATAATTAATAAAAGTCAGAAAAAATAAAATAAAGATTGGAGATTGCAAAATGTATAAATGATAACTCCTGTATTTTTTTAAAAGAAAAGTACTTGTAATTGTTAATTGGAAAATTAAAGTAGAAATCTTACTTAATACAATGAATAAGCCATACACTTGATTAAACAAAAATAATTTATAGACATGAATTGAAATATAACGACGTTTCGCTGTCGAGAGGCAGCCTTATCAAGTCTTAAGACTTAACTTATCAAGACTTGATAAGGCTGCCTCTCGACAGCGAAACGTCGTTGTATTTCAATTCATGTCTATAAATTATTTTTGTTTCATTAGGTGTATGGCTTATTTATTGTATTCAATGATATTCAGTGCACGTAAACTCATCGTATTAACAAATCTTACTTAATTTTAATTTTTAATATTCATTAAGTATTTTTATTTAACATTTGAACTAATTGGAAAAGGTGCTCTTACTACAAAGGGTCATACGTTTTTATGCGAAAGTCTCTAATTGTGTGAATTTCTAAACTTTAGATTTCTTACTAGTTTTTCATTTAAGTCTTAATGTAATACAGTATAAACATAAACTCCAATAAACTATATCGACATAAGAAAGGGGGGAAAAGAGTTTACTTAAATTTATGTAAATACTTTATTTTTATAGTTTTATTATCATTTGACTCCATCTAAATAAAAGGGACATTATTTATAATATCATATTACTAATGTAAGAAAAGAAAAGTAATAAAAGAAAATAAATTAACATAAGAAAAAGAAGATAAAGATAGAAAAAGAAGAAAAAATATATAAAAAAAAACAATGATGAAGAAAGATAAGAAATCCAAAAGGGGACGGAAAAATATAAGAAAAAGACAATAACAGCATAGAGCAGATTCGATCCAAGGTAGTTCTTATGAAAACCGTCATTTTAGCATATGGCGTATCGCCGAAAACTTAATCGTTCAGTTGCATTTCTAACATTTATTCTATTACCGAAAAACCAATGAAAACATCGTCAGATATCTTGAAATCCTTAAGTGTTGCCCCTAATCCCATTTATATTTTTATAATAACTTCATGTATATTTTCATCTCAAAAAAGTTATTAAATTCCGTAATAATGACTACAGGATATGTTAGCCCGAAATATAATTTTTTGAACCTCTTCATACACTAAGTATTACTTCCTAAGCTGTTTTTTTTTTAATTATACTACTGACAAAACAAGAGTATTCCTCATATGTAAATTTTTATCCTTTTAAAGAACATGTAATGAAACAAGAGTAATGAATATGAAATGAATCTGAGAGAGAATGATTCCTTTCTAGATTTACTGTATAATTGATAAATGATTAATTATGTTATTCAGAGTTTTACAAATTTTTACACAACTCAAGAGATATTCCTTGTAACCACATACTTCTATCTCTAAAATTTCAGCTTTCTAGGATGCGTATCTTAGTTATCTTGATCGCGTCAAAATAGGGATTTTTTTTCTGTTATTAGAACTTTACTACCGTTTTTTTTTTATTCAGAATGAAAGAAATGAAATTCAGAATGGACAATACTACCGAAAATAAAAAAAAAATAAAAAATAATAAAACAATTAAATGTATTTACCTTATTACGCTGTACGAGAATTAATTAAAAACCTTGAAATTTTTGCACATTAATACTCATCATGTCTTCCTTGAAAACCAAAAGAACCATCTGTGGCAGTCATAGACCTGGTGCTAAGGCACTTGTTTGCGGCCTGGAGGGATCAGGTTCAATCGCCGGCTGAGATCTGAGATTTTTCCATGTTGAATTCTCCAGATAGGTCCTAGGGTTTTCCTAGCCGGGTTTCTTTCTTGGAGGTTAAAGGTGGGCGGGTGTCCGGCTGACTACCCAACCTCAACCTAGATTCATTGGTCAGAAAATGTCGGGAACCTTATCTTCCGCACTCTCGAGGGCCACACTAGGCCTGTCTTTATACATACATTCTAACTTTTAATCTATGACTGTTCTTTCTCATTTCTATCTGTTAACAATGATCATTTGAATAATCATAACGAATAATGATGTTGGAAATAGACAAGGAAAAAACATGAGGTGATTTTTATTAGATCGCTGAATAACATTTATAATAAATTTAAGAATAAAATTGCCAAATTCAAATTAATAATTAGTGAAGTGACTGCCGTGGAATGAAACTCTTCGATGTTTTGAATCAGTCAATACTTCTCATCAGCAGCGTTTCCGTTCCTTCCGCTGTAATCAAACATTTTAATTAACGGCTAAAAATAAATTCTCCAAAATAGATTTCAGCTCACGCTAATTTATGAAGCTGGCAGGGTCCTGGCAATTTTAGAACGTTTTTCAGAGAAATTATATATGATTACTGCAATTTATTGCAATGAATGGCATTCTGCTAATTTTAACCCAACGCAGTCAAGAAGTCTTTACTACCTCAAAGATTGTAAGAAATACGTAGATTGAAGCACAAAAGTCAGTATTTTATCATCCTCAAAAAAATTGTTATATTTTATCATCCTCTGAAAATTTTGTTACGTCTTCAATCAAGACGTGTTTTATTATTGCTATAAAGTCCCTTTACTTTTTCTAAAGATAAAGCAGTTTACACTAACTTCTGCATAAAATAATATATTAGAAGATGTTTCCTTACAAGTTGGAAAGGCACAAGATTAAATCATCCTCTGTTCTTAAAAGAAGAAACAGAAGCCTCAAGAAAAAGGGAAGACAGAATCAACCCTTTGAAACTGTATGAAAAGAGGGTGGTCAGTCCTTCTGTTTCTGACAAATTATATGCTATGTGTATATATCATGTGACGACTGGATGACATCAGATACAGAAAACTTTGTAAATAACGAAAACGCAAAGAGAACAATCCACACGAGCATTGTGACGTCATTGGAAGGCAGCTGCAGAGGACATGGAATGATTGAGAACGTGCGGAAGAGTCTCCTCTCTATAGATATATCGACGGCAGGTCTTTATACCCCGACAGACCACCGCCTATTGGCTATGAGGAAACCAAATTAAGGCTGATATGGTGGACGAAACACCTGTCAGCAAACCTAGGGAAGGAGTGACTCTTTACTTATGATAAAATGAGAGCTAGCTC
This sequence comes from Thereuonema tuberculata, assembly GCA_023159025.1. Classification (NCBI taxonomy): domain Eukaryota; kingdom Metazoa; phylum Arthropoda; class Chilopoda; order Scutigeromorpha; family Scutigeridae; genus Thereuonema; species Thereuonema tuberculata. The sequence continues at coordinate 66,086,580 of JAFIDM010002131.1, read as the reverse complement.
TGTTCACTCCCACACAACACTTTACCTTGGTTTGATAATGAATAGAGACGTCTACTTCTGGCAGTGCAAATTTCATCCCGAATAATCCTTCAAGCAGATGACGTTGTTTTTCTCTGGTAATGGTGGTGTTATGCGAAACTTGGAAGCCACTATCTCCAAAGGGCCACTCATACTGAAGTGGCTCGAGGCCTTACGTGCTACTTTCCATCTATTCATTTGTCGTAATCGCAAAGCTCTGGTGTGCAGCACAGAATAAATGGCCAGACAGGTCAGAGGTTTCGATAAGATGTCGCAACGTTTTTGAGACTGTTGACTTAAGATCATTTCGGGCAAGATCACGAACAGTGTAGTCGTATTACGATCACTTAAGCTTAAAGGCGCCATCGACAGCAAGGACGTCGCAGTCATGGGTAGCATTGGGAATTCTGCAAGCTCCACATGCACGATCACCGTACAAGTAATGCGGTGGATTCATAGAAGCATGATCCCCAGTGATGAGTGTTCGCTTCCTGAGGCAAGTTTAGCGAACGCATCAGATCGTCTAAACTTGCCCCAGGAAGCGAGCATTTTGATTACTTGTACGGTGATCGTGCATATTATCTAACTTTGCCACTCAGCTTTCAGAAACTGTTCTGTACGAAGGACAAACTGAGGCTAGGGGAAAAAAAAGCCTTCCGGTGTAGATTCTCTGCTAAGGGGCAAGTTTCGAGAGGAGGATGACAGAAAGATAATAATAATAATAATAATAATTGAACGACTCACCAAATTACTCAATACTAAGCTAAATTCTATAAATTTAATAAGGGCGATTAATAGTTGGGCTGTGCCTACATTAATCTACAGTTTTGGAATCCTGAAATGGAGTAACTGTGATCTTGAAGCCTTGGACAGAAAGACTAGAACATTACTTACCAAATTCCGATTGCATTATCCTAAATCCTCAGTTGACCGTCTGTACATACCACGAAGAGAGGGAGGTAGAGGATTATTAAACATTTCTAGATTATGCCAAACACAAATACAAAAACTTAGAGACTATTTCTTAAAATCTACAAAGGTTTATTTGAATTGCATTGCGTCCATTGACAATAACTATACTCCTCTAAATTTATGTCGGATAAGAATGCCATACACTCCAGTTTCTCTTGGGGATACAATACATACCTGGAAAGGAAAAGGTTTACATGGGCAATACCCTACAATTTTAAACGAAGAACAGGTGACTAAGAGTCTTTCGATATAATATCTAACGAGTGGCTACCTTCACCCAGAAACGGAAGGATTTATTAATGCCATTCAAGATCAGGTGATAAGCACAAAAAACTATCAGAAGTTTATTACCAAAACATCGGACGACGACTCTTGCCGAAAATGCCATTCAGCTTCGGAAACTATAGACCACATAATTGGAGGCTGCCCGATGCTGGCAATTCATATTATTTGAATCGACACAACCAATTTGCTAAAATTATTCACCAGCAATTAGCTCTCAAATTTGGAATTTTAACTTCTGCCCCGCCATACTATAAGTACAAGCCGGATCCAGTTCTTGAAAGGGAACGGTATCTCCTCTACTGGGATAAACCGATTGTTACTGATAATGCTGTTGACTTCAATCGTCCGGATATTGTTTTGATTGATAAAGTGGAGAAACAAACTTCAATAGTTGACATTTCTGTCCCACTGTCCCAAAACATTTCCAAAACTGAAATTGAAAAATGTACAAAATATGAAAATCTGGCGATTGAAATACAGCGAATATGGAAGCAGTAACGAATTCAAACGATATCCATTGGTGATATCGGCGACCTGAATTATTTCAAAGCATTTTATTGATAATTTAGAAAAAATTGGCGTACAACAAAATCTTATCAAAAATATCCAGAAATGTGTATTATTACAAACATGTCAAATCACCCGCAGGTTTCTACAACAGATGGCTTCAGATGAATTTCTCCGCCTACGAGGCTTCCGGACTTTGTCTGAGATAAACACGTGAATAATAATAATAATATGAAAAACTGCCATTCATTCACAGCCTTGTGATGCAAAACGCAGATTCGAATCCCGGCGGCGGAATTGAAGTGATTTTCTGTGTTTCTGTGTGGTTGTTTGGGGGTGAAAGAAGCGAATGATGGCTCTTTCGCCTTTAAAATGATGCCATAGAAGCTGCTGTACTGATTGAATGTGATGGTGCTCCATCTTGCATAAAAATTATCTCAACATTGTCGTTGCTAAAGTTGCAAAATGATGAAACTTTCTACATATGGCGATATTTCTGGGCGATATTGGAACAGATTACGGGTCCTGTCGGAAAAATATTCTCATAAAAAAGAATGGTCCTACGATAAAATCTGTCGTGAACACACGAATACAGGGATTTTTGGTGAATGTAACAGGAATTCCTGAAACGCATGTGTGGTTCCGATGCCGAAATTCGACAATTTTGGGTATTGACAGTCCCATTCAGATAAAAATAGCCTCATCTCCCCACAGGATTCTCAAGACAAAGTTCAAGCATTGTCGACTTCCAATCTCGCAAGAATGGTCAGAGCAAATGTCAGTCGTCTACTGCAATCGTTGTGTTCGAATTGTTGTTCGCGGCTGATCTTATACCGATGGAAATAGATAACTTTCCACAAGACCTTCGATACCGTGGCATACGTCAAATCCAGTTGTCGTGCTACTCCACGGACGCTACTACTTCCAGCACGGGTCCCCTCTGTGCCGTCGACGTCGCAGTTGCAACATCTGTAATTGTCTGTTCTGGCACTGGTTTCCGTCCTCTGCCAGCCCGAACTGCTAGCGATCCTGTTTCTTCAAACTTCTTAATCATCGCTTTTCATTCATTAACTGACAGCAGATCTTTATTCAATGTCATAAACTCACGAAGAGCGGCTGCTACGTTGGACTGGTGAAGGTAAATAACTTCACAAGTAACGCATGCTGAGGTAACGTAAGATGTATGTTGAACAGAACTGGTAATCGGAATGTCTTTCTGAAGTTTTCCCATCCATTTTTTAGCCCGAATTATTGGAGCTGTTTAGCCTATGTAGCCCAGAATTTGTATGAACGGCTTTTATCTTCTTTGTATGCAAATTCTCGCTACATAGGCTTCAACAGCGCCACATTTCTCCATAGCGGTGATTTTTGGAGCTACTTTTTTTTCCCCCCGCGGAATCGTCCTTCCCCCATGTCTTCATTAGTAACCCCACCAAATTTGGTGTCATTCGGTTGTTCGATCGAGCTACAAATAGCTTTGAGTGCTAGTTTTTTTTACGGTCACCTTGTACTTTATGGTATGAAAATGAAAACCATACGTTGAATTGTAACTTATTTCTCAAGAAATGTTTTATAGCAAAAAAAGATAAGAATTCATATCAAAATTTTATGTCTGACACTAAAATGTTTGTTTTAAAGAAGGTGCATTGGTGATAAGATTTGAATGACTGTGTAAACAAAAATACCTTGAGGTTTTGGACCCATTCTCTGTTATCTGTAAATTCATATCAGTTCTTTATATCATCTCAATTTCTCCAAAAGGAAATAAAAAAACTTTTTATCTACTTTTTCAAGAAGTCTACAAAGAAACTAATCTGAATAAAAAAAAAGAGAACACTAAAAAGTTAAAAAAGAAATTTTCTCTTACAACAGGGATTTCATTATTTTTTTTTATCTAAGCCTTCCTTCTTTGTGACTACTTCTCTGGTAATTGTTAATAAAAAATAGTTAAGCTTAAAAAATTTCCAAAGGAAATAAAAAGAAAAAGAATTTTTTTTTCAGATAAATTAAAAAAGATAAATTAAATTGGAACACGCACGTATTAAGATTAGCAACATTTACTAAACAAGTAAATTAAAATACATGATCGATTTCAGTTAGTAACCGCTAACTGTCTTCAGGCGTACAAATGTGATAAAAAACATACCAATATAAATTCGTTAAAATTATGTTAAAAATTCTTTTTCCTTTCAAAAAAAAAATTACAATTTTTTTTTTCATTAACTTCAATGCGTTTCTCTTTTAATTCTCTGCAATATTAAATAATACAGTTGCTTGCAACAGTAACTGTGGAAAGAATACTTTTTAATCCCGAGACTGTTCACTAGGCTGTGAAAAGCGCTTCGCTGACGTGAGGGAAAACCCCATAATTTTTGCTGTGCAGAGTATTTTTTGTTGACTCAGCATTGGTTGTGTTGGGGATAAGGAATCAGCTATTTCAAATAAGAAGTTTATTAGTATCGTATTAGAATAAGGGTGGAGAAATGAAGATAACGTATTAATGTTAAATTTCAAAAATAAATATTTTTTTCAATCCTTAATGAAATTAACAGAGTTTTTTTTTTTTTATAATTACAAATATATAATTTAATGCCAATGTATTGCTTCCTTTGTTAGATATCGAGGAAATTAAACAAGGGTCTTTAAAAAATGAAAAATATTAGAAATTTGCGGGATATCTCAAATGGATTGTAAAAAATAAAATCGATTTCATATTTAAAAACGATGTTGAAAATAAAATATAAAAATAATAATGATTAAAACACAAACTAAATCTGCGGCATCCAGTCAGTTTCACTCACTGCAAATTCACAATGTCTACGTTCATTCGAAAACTATGAAGAATTAAAATACAAACAAAATTCTTAATCACAAACATTACAAAACGTTAAGGTCATATAACTTCTATTTTTTTTTCTTCGTCAAGAATTTTGAAGTTTCTGTTGTTGCTTAATGACTTTATATGTTAGTAAATTTAGAGAGTTGTGTGTTAAATATTTTACTCTATTTTTATGAAAAGCATTAAGTTCTCTAACAACAATACTGTTCTTGCAATTTTTGATCCTATGATGTTTTATTTCTTTCTTGGGTTAATGTTTGATTTATAGTAGGTTTTATTCTTCCAAGGTTTTTTTTTTGTCTTTTACCTTTCCATTTCCCACTCCCAAATGTTCAGCCTTTCCGTTTTATTTAATTTCTCGTGCAATTTCTGCGGAGCCAATGGAATAGCTCCTCTTTAATAACAGCAGGTTGTGCTCCGAGAAAGAGAGAACTCGGATAACAGACATTTGAGATCTAGTGTTACCAGGTTATATCTATGAAGAAGATGGTCAGAAGAAAATGATAGCTTTTATCGAGAAATAATTCCTTTAAATATAATCACATTATTAAAATGATAACAGTTTTAAGTAAATAACGAAAACGCCTGTGGAAAATGCAAATATCTTTATGGTAAATATTAGAGCGATCCAGAATTTATAATGAAGTCCAGGCAATCTGGAAAGAAAATATTTGCTGGAATGATATTAATAATGATATTGAAATTAATCGGCAGAAATGTGGAACCCAGAGAATTAAAAAAAAAAATAAAAAAAATACACATTAAAAATAAAATATAGAAAATTTATATGCCAACCTCCGCTGGCCTCTTTGAATTTTTTTATGCGCAATTAAATAAAACTCAATTAAATAAAAAAAAAATATTAACACATTAAAAGGTGGAGACCTAGCATTTTACTAGGCAACATCTGAGGATAGCTATTTCAGGCTCTTTATTTTTAATGTGTATTTTTTATTTTTAGTTTAATTCTTGGAAGTTCCATATTTCTACCGATTAACATTACAATCACCTCTTTAGCGATACCTAATTGTTTTACTGGTGACTATTCTCATCTGATGAACACTAAAGAGCTTGAAATCGCTATCCTGAGATGTCACCTAGTAAAATATTGGATCTAAGCCTTTTAATGTATTGATATTGAAATTAGTTCTAACACCAGATCTACCGTAATTAGAGAAAACTAGGAAAATTGTACTGTAGTGTTTAGAGTAAAGAATTTATTTCTGAATGTCTTAATCGAGGGATTTAAGAATCATTGAAGCATAGTACTAGATAGAATATGACAGAATTCATTATTCTGAAACAGTGATTTGTAACACATGAACTAATGTGAATGCGGTAAAATTGTCAAAAGTGTGCATTTTTAGCGGTCCCATGTTACAGTTAAGATGGGGAACCGCTATTGCTTTTGTGTTGTTCCTCTGTCACACTCTGTAGCGGCCAAACGGTTAGAGATATTAGAATGAAACCTTCACCATTGTGTTCAACATCAAAAAGTAGGTGACTACGTAAAAAAAATGAGACCTGTAGGACCACTCCCTGACCACCCAAATTAACGTTTTCCATCCAGCAGTGTTCTTAATAATGATAACAATTAACACAGTAAAAATACTGATGCTTCATACATAACAATACTAACAATTGCCAACAGGACGTCATTGTTAATATTTACAAACATATTGTTTCATAAATTCTTTAACATATCCAAATGATGCACTAAGCATTGTATTAGCGGCCCTAGGTTACAGCTTGCCTGTAAAACGTAAAAGAACGGTCTTGCATTTATATGCTCTTGCTTTTAATTATTTTGTTTATACAATTTTGCATATTATGGGGCCGCTTTGCTTTTGACACTGTCTAAAAGCATTACTTACCTTGTTCTTATAGATAAACAACAGACTGAAACTTCTGTCTATCTCATAAATTAGTGATTCATCTCCTACATTCCCATCGTCGTTTGAGAATATGGGTATGTATTCAATGCATCCATCCATTATGTATTATTCTTATTCGTTGTACGTCGTCAAACGTCTGAAATAATAAAATTACTGATTACAAAATTTTCAGAGTTAGTCTTACAATTTACACTCAGTATGTTTATATTGTAATTTGAAGAACTGCTTGATTTGGAGTTTAAAGAGTGCAGAATAACTGTATTCTGCATTGCTGAAAAATCCAAATTTAGAAATTTTAAGTCTTGATAAAAGACATTTCATTTCCATCCTGTCGTTGTTCGGTAAGACAGCGCCAAAGCCCTAAGAAATAAAAGAGAATACGCCCAACTTGTATCCTTTAATAAAAATGAAGCTGCTGTAATTCCGAGTTAAAAATAATGTATTATCATTTAGGATAAAATTATTTTTACTTGTGTTAAAACTTATTTACAATAAAAACTATACAATTACACACTTAATTAAAAATGACATATTTACAAATGGAGGCTTTCAAACCCACATGGGGTTCAGTGCATGATGATGAACCCCATGTGGGTTTGAAAGCCTCCATTTGTAAATATGTCATTTTTAATTAGGTGTGTAATTGTATAGTTTTTATTGTAAATCATTTAGGATGTAATGGGTTTTATTCTGACTTATCTGAAAGCATTTTCTTTTTTATTCTCTTCCATTTTAAAGAAATATCAGAATCACCCAATGAAATACGTCATTCTTTGAGAATTACATCTCCCAATTAATTATTGTATTAATATTGCTCTCAATAAATTATTGTTGGTTATTGATCTCAACAGACTAGTTTATTGTTGTTTATTTTAATTATTCTATTATTTACTTTTGCAATATTTGTCATAGAATCCACAATCATATTTTTAATTTGCAAAGCGGACATTACCAATAAATCATTAATATAAAAGAGATATTTTCAAAATTAAAGCTATGTTTGTTAATATTAAAAAAAAATAACGTAGAAAAAAAGAAGTAATGGAAAATTATTTGGTTTCCAGAAATAAATGTTGGAATTTAACTCTACATATTATTAGCCCCCACCCCATGCTTTTGAAAAGAAAGGATTTGTGTATTTTTTCTCTATGAGTAAAAATTTGGAAAAGTAATCGAAATATCAACCAGATTACGGCTGTAGAGCTATAGATCTATGGTAATAGATCTAAGGAAGGCTCTAGATCTGTCACCGAATGTTCAACAATGATTCCAAAAGATAAAAGGGTTAAAAACCAAAAAGGTCGTGAACTCATTTTCAAATGACAGCTCATTAGGAAAGAAAATAAGACAAATAGACTGTAGGTGAGCTTGAGAAAAGAAATAGGAGTGGGATTAGAAAGAAGAAAACATTAGATAAGTGTGATCCACTTGAGCTGACAAAAGATCAACAGCATTCTAAGATCTGTTCTAATCTTTTTTTCTTTATTTTTTGTGGAGTTGAACGATCTACTACTTTGACCGAATGCGATGAAAACACAGCAATCTTCACAATGGCTCGATCACGGACAGCTCTAAGTCGTTGGCCAAGATTAATATCTAGTTGTATTCAACAACAACAACAAATACAAAATTAATCATAAGAAAAGTAATTTAACGCGCAGATCGGAAAAAAAGGGAAATCTCCCATCATGCCCCAATATAAATAAAACCAATTCATGCTTCTAATTTTTGTTATTGATCTTTTTCCAACATGTTACCTGCACGTTAAATTACTTTTCTTATGATCTTTTCTTTATTTGTATGTGTAGGATCCGATTGCCGGGAGAGATTTTGGTTTCCATTACCCCTTCTGATCGTGTCGTTAAGGGGTAAATCTGGCTGAAAATCCATAATTGTGGTGTAACAGCTGATAAAATTAAAAGCATGAATTTGTTTATATTGGTGCAAGACGGGAGATTTATATTTATTCAAAAAATACAAATTTACTTTCGACTACAATTCCCGTTTTATTATTAAAAATTATAAAAAAAAATTAAAGTTTGCATTTTATTAAAACAGTAAAAACACTAAATTGGGTGTTCTTCTGTTGTATTTGGCCTTACATGCTTTTGAAATGTAAGGAGAATCACAGATAAATATAGGGAAAATTACGTAATGATCATAAATATTAATAAATATTTTAATACTAATGCAATGTATGGAAGAGTGTGTTTCTATCTAATATTTTTGGTATGGAAAGAAAGAAGATTGTGGAAGAATTTGGTTTACGTAATGATCATCCAAAACCTAATGTTTGTTTTGTTTTGGACAACAAACATCAGAAGAGAAACCCTAGATAAACAACAATGAGTGGTGGAACTAAGAAAAGACTATTATCTGAAAACCTCCCTGTTTTATTAGTTACTATATTGACTTATTAAACTGGTTAATGAGTAATAAGCCTCACTGGCTTATTACTTATTTTGACTTATTATAATTTATTTCTGAAGTTTAGTGAATGGTAGTTAAAAATCATTATAATAAAAGATACATAGAATTAATTATGTTCATTTGGACAGTCCTTAAAATTTGGAGGAAAACTCTTGTACCTGCTGTTAAACTAAAGAGTTTTCGTAAGGGAACAGTAGATTGAAAAGAAGAGTTTAGAGTAAATTTTATGAACAAAGCATCATTATCTTTTTTAATAACAGAAAATTTGGTCATTTGTCTTATGAGCAAAAATATTGATATTTAAGTTCACTGTTTATTACTTTAGTTCTGAATGAATTGAATGCTGCCAGTTTCAACAATTTGTGCAAAGATAAACAAGTAAAAAAAAAAAAAGATAAATCACTAAAATATCTGTTTTACTATCGAAACGCTTAAAAGGGTTCTAGAAGGGATAACAAAGAAAAAAAATGCTTTCTTTCTTATGTCCTTTTTAAAGTAAACTCATAAAATCATATTTCTTTAATGTTTGTCTCTGTCTAGTAATTTTGGAATTAGTGAATGAGCTTTTTTTTAAATTGAGTATAAAATTTTATAATTGAAAAAAATTAAAAAGACAACCTAATTTTTTATATTTAAAAATCTCTCCATATATTTGCAGATGTAGAGAAATTGCACAGGTTAGAAAATATCCAGAGAACAGCATCTTAGCTAAATTTCCTCTCTTGACAAATAAAGAATTTTTCAGTCTATTTCTATAAATGCACATGTTTATTCCTATTTAAATTTCCTAGTTCTTTGATTTGATTAAAAGTAATTGTGTGTGGGCGATGTCAATAAATACTCGTCGATTTGATTGTGTAAAACTAATGAACATTGACTTTGAGGATGTAGATTAAATTTAGAGTTACAAGTATTTTCTTGTTTATTGTTTCCACGATTCCAAAAACAAAAATGGAATGTAATACTATTTCAAAGAAACAAACTTTAAGTCTTTCACAACCTCATTAGTTTTTAAATATATGTAATCAGTTTCAAGGTAATCGAGTGGTTTTATTAATAAGTATTTTAATTTCGATTGATGTGTTTAAGTTTTGAAAATAACTCACTATTAATAATTAATTGAGCCTTCCTTTCCCTCTCCCAAGAAGTTTCTTCTTCACCATGGCAACGTTAGTCGTAGCTTCTGTGGAAATCCAGCCTCGTGTAATAATTTAAACAAAGCCTCAATGCTCACGTTTTAATTCATCGGTTATTTTTGCTTAAAGATTTTAAAGGAGTTAGTTAAAAAAAATATCCAGAAAAATGCTATTCTCTTTTCGTCGGACAAAATGTTATACGCTTGAGAGATCACTTTCGTGTTTCTACATCTTCTTCACTAATTAGGAATACCTAATATGAAACGCTGGTGCATTCGTTGCTAAGTGGCAAATCTGCCACGTGGTGATCAATGTGCCACGTGGAAGTCTGGGAATTCTTTGAAAACTGTTCAGTTGTTGCGAATTATTAAAAGACAACCTAGGTGAAGAAAACAACGATTTACTCTCTGAAAAGAATCGAGCTGTAGCTTCGGAGTTTGAGTTGAGCCTGAATTAAATATGAGTAAATAAATAACTACTAAAATAAATAAAATAATAATAAATAAATAAATAAATAAATAACTACTAAATCCAATACTTAATGGCAATTTAATAGTATACTAGATTAATAAGTTTTTAATCTTTTCAAGACTTAAGTTTTTATCTTTCTCTTCTCCGTGACACACTCTTACCACAGTTGTCTCTTTGTTACTTAAATTTACTTTCATCATAAAGAATACTAAGGTTTCAATTAGTTTTAAAATATGAAAGTCAGTTAGGAAAAAAAAAACTGATTAAGTTTAATTATTGAAACATCGAATATTGTGAAAAACGTTCGTACTTTCATCAGCCATGTTACTTCATCTTAGGACGGACACGATCTATCGGAGTAGAAGCTTAATAGTCCAGACATGTAGCCTCGGTACTCCATTTTTTTTCATGACATTCTGCAAGGTAAGATTGAAATGAGGGATAAAGCTCATCAATGGCAGCTTTCATTTACTGAAAATTTGTAATAGAAAAACAATGCTTCTTACATTAATTCAATATGGATTTACTTCATTGGATCACCATCTAGTCATTGGCAAGAGAACGACTACTGTGTACTAATTAGAGTCAACCTAACTGCTCAAACAACACTGATAGAATTTTCTAATCGAACGAGATAAATAAATTTATCATATGGTGTGGCAAATTCCCTAAATATGTAACTGAATGGACTTAACTTTCTCATGGACTTAATTCACTCTTGTCTTGATTTACGGCTACTCTAAATTTATTTTCTGATATGCCTTAATAATTAAGAAACTTTTTTTATATAATCTTGGTGATGTTTATGTTTTTTTCTGATTTTTTTTGTTGCACTTTCTGTAATTAAAAAAAAAAACTGGCATACTTTTGTTCTGTATGATAATTTATAAAAACTGATAATGTTGTTTTTGATAGTAATTTTAGTTTACTATCAACTATTGATAACGAGCATATTGTTGACTCATAAGTCTACTTTCTCTTTGAAATTTCATTTTTTAAAAGTTTATTTCTGAATATATCGGTAATTTTCAGTCAATAAAAAAAAGTCACGGATACGTAGAGACTGTCAGGAACGTAGTCATATATTTTTAACCTTCTTTGTTTTCTTGTAGTAAATCTCTAGTCATTGAGGTAAGTTAGAAACTGAATCTTATTAGAAAAACTAATAGATCAGAAATTAGGATATTGATCGAGCTCCGTTCTTTAAGAGTTTGTTAAAATAAGGCTGACTTTGGAAAAAAAGTAAATAGGATTTAGGAAGTCTATTTGATTTTCGTCTGTTGAATCTTTGTTGAATCTTTCTTAAAGGAAAATCGATGGCAGTCTGCGGAAAACGACCAAAAAGAAAAGAATGAAGAAGACAGGTTTTGATGGGAAAAGCAAGTTCCAAACTCAATATACTTTATGCCCTCATAAACTGTTTAAAGAATTATGTTGACAATTTCCAGTTTATTGCAAAAAATGTAGTTGTTTGGTTTTTCTTCTGATATTGCAGTAAAAAGCTTGGAAATAAAAGTACGTTTCACATGACAGATATCAAGAGTGTTTCAAGTTAAAAAACTATCACTAAATCGGAAAGTTTCGGTAGGATGATTGCCAAATGTTTCTTTATGTACTCGGCAGCAAACGCACTGCAGGGGATTGATATATTCCGGGATGTGAATGAAAGTTACATTGGGTGGTTTTATTGTTGTTGTTTTTTTCATTATGTGTAAAAGATGGTTTGATGCCACATTTCAAGTTATAAACATAGAAAATAAACTAAGTTCTGACTGTGGAATTTTCATAGATTGGTTAACAAAATTCATGATAAAAAAAAATTAAAGACAGGAATTGAAAAAGGATTACTTCAAAACATCTCACTATTAGAAAATGCATTTTTGAATGCATAATTGCTGAGAATAGCCTGTATTTGTAAGGAAATAGCTACGGAATCAGTGAAAACTGATAACAGATATATGTAATTTAAATATATACTCGTACTTCATACTTTAAAAATATATACTAGTACTTCGAGCATCGTGGCTTCATGTTTATGTGAATTATTTTGCATGTTAAAGATATTTAAAGTATTCTCTCTTTCTCTCTCTCTCTCTCTCTCTCCGTATGCTTTTTTTTTACAATTTAAATTCAAGTGTCCTTCTTTTTCATCCATGAGTTTTAGTCTCTTTCAAAATTTAGGTAAGCCAAAAAATAAATTTTTAAAAAAATATCGTGATAGTTAAGAAATTCAGTAATTCAGACGACTCTAAAGCTGAATGTAGATTACATATTTCGTCTACTAAGCTGTGCAGATGCATTGTAAATAAAAATGATTACATTATATTTGTAAATAAAACAAAAATTGGGTCTCTTTAATTTTAAGTTAAGCTTTTAATTTGGTCCAGTGAAAGCCATTTCTTTTTTAATTTCATTTATTTACCAGAAACGTTCTTATCTTCCACTTTTCTTCCAAATTTGAAGAAGTATTTCTATTAATTCAGGAAGTCGAGATATTTGCCAAGCTGTCTGCAGGTTGAAACATTCAGTCTGGGCCGGGTTTTTTCCCACTTCCTGTAGGGAGTCCGGAAACGGTGTTACCAGCGTCTCTTTCCTTTGTATTAATGCGTCTATTCGCTATCCTTTCTTTTATTATGTCTGTTTCTGCTGCTTTAATTAAAAGTTGACGTTTCCATTTTGGTTCTCACCACCAGCGCATTACTATGAATTCGTTATATTCAGTTGGATTAAACCTAATTAAAGTGTTGATCTGCTTTGCGCCAAATCTACTGCTATTGTAACAAATATAAAAAAAGTCGTTTTATTAACTCTCCTTAAAGAGTTATGACTTTTAATTTTAGATCCACTTTAAAGCTTTTTGTTACTTTGACCGACCAAAATGCCATCCAATCCTAATTATTTTTTCTAAATTATCTGTTATCAATTTTTAACGTTTTCCGGTTTTCTCCCAATAAAACTTTTTTTGTGTCTTTACATCGATCCACAAGATATACAGAAGCTTCATTTTAATGAAATTTTATATTATGTTTTAATATTTACATTCACCAGCAACTAGAAATTTTTAGAAGTACAGGTAGATTTTGTTTTTACCAACTCTCGGTGGTTAAGTCCTTGGTGCAAGTCCTTCGAGATATGGATGTTTCTTTTTGTTCGAAATGAAAATTGATTCTTATGAATTATTGACTCCATCTTAAGATTTTAATTATATAAAAATTATTTACTTCTTTTCGTCCAGTTAAAGTCATTTTTTTGTAATTTTAATTTATTTTACCGAAAAGATCTTCCTTCTTCTTCCATTTTCATTGTTCATAGTTACATAATTGTTGACGCATAATTGTTGTTTTTACCTATTAATGACAATTGCAAAGTACTTTTCGTATGTATGTGGTCCAATGTTATTTCTCACAATGTACAAAATTTGGTCAAAATCAGGAGGACAGTTCCCTGAAGTTCTCATGTATGAAGGATAAGAAGTATTTGGATATTTCCACTTATCTTCACAAACAACTATTACAGTTAGATGCACGATTTAACACATGTAAAGAATTTAACAGATTAAACTAAATGACCATAGATAAGTTTTAATCATAGCCACAATCTGACGAAGCGTACAAATAGGAGCACGTGAAACCGGTCATTTTCAAAATATAGCCTTTTTAACTTAGGTGTAGTGATTTATTAAAATTAATTATTTTACGTGTGTATTAAAAGTTTCTAAAAAAGTTCTTGTCAGCCAACACACAGTGATTTATTTTAATCCGTTAACTATTACAGTTAGATCTATGTTCACGTATTCATCTCATTCTGCTGAGCGTGAAACGTTATCATTAATATTCTAAAATTATCAGATTGTGTTGTTGTTTTTTGAGTCACTGAGTAAGAGTCCTACAAAGCAAAATATCGTATTTTCAGTTGGTCCATAAATAGGAATCGACTATGTTTGAAGGTCAAGATGTTTAGCGTGATAAACAGTAATAACACGAAGGGAATTAGTAACTAGATCTTACTAAATCCTTAATTGCTAAGAACAATTTAAAATCTCATAAAGACCATCCTCTTTATCTTTTATTATTGCAAGTGATAAAAATGAAAGTATGTATTAAAATATTATGACGATAGAATTTTAATTATTTTTTTATGTATACAAATAAACTTAATACTTAATTTTTGGAAATTTTCAAATTAATCTTCATTAAATTTCATTGGCTAGTTGCTAGTTTTATGTTATTGTTAGAGGCGATAAAATTTATCCACGAGAAACTATTCGAAGCAACAGCCGACATTCCTTCAGAGCTTGAAACATAAAATTCTCAGTTAACGACAGAATGTTACTTTTATTGCATGTAAGTCTTTTAGACCTATGTATGCATTCGTAATAATAATTGAAACTGAATATTCATGCCGTTTTTATTATATATTTTTTATAATCAATATTCAAACTTTTTAAATTTAAAATACTTTTAAAAGTAATTTGACCTTGATTACAACTTTAATTGTCCGTTCTTTTGTAACATTTTTTTTTAATTTTTTTTTCAGTAGCCTTCTATTCGTTCAGGCAAATATATTATTTCTATGAAGTCACATAAAGCAGTTACATAAAAAATTCAGAATTGCTTTAAAGTACTTCTAAATGAGACAGAGAAGCTGTTTTGTGTTATTACTTTGATTTATTTTTTTACATAAATTAGTTGCACAAGAAAGTATTATCATATATATTTTTTCAGCTCCTTTCTTCATAAAATAACGAGAATACTTAAGCTTACTGTCGAGAATAATGAAATTATGAATTTGATTATGAATTAAGGTCACTGAGAAATTTTAAGATCAAATCCATTAAAATAAAATTTGATTTGTTTGGTGTAAAGTACCAGCTTTTGTTTTTTTTTTGGGGGGGGACAGCAAACTCTGATTGGTTGATCTGTATCACATGACTTACAGCCTAAACAACTAAACCAAAATTAAACCTAAAAAACCGAAAAAAAAATAAAAACTTTATGCTTGAAAACTTAATTGAAGAGATTAATTGAATTATTTTAACTGTTGATAGATTAAGAAGGAACTATATTAAAACTAGAGTATACGACCCGTCAGCAATGATGGGAGAACAATGTGACGGCTTATAGTAGAAATAGAGTATTTTAAGTAGAAGTATTTTCTGTGTTGAAATATTATTTTAATTTCTTCATTCATGCTGAGAAATGTCTCTTACTTGTTAGTTCGTCGCTGAGGGTGAGCTTCTGCATCTAATGCTCGTCTGGCCTGCGCTTGTGGTAGGCTAAAAAAAATGAACATTGAAATTTAAATTTTAATCCAGTAGGCTAAAATTATTGAGTTATTTTTTTCTCTGGCTCTTCTCTCATTGCGTCCCACGCTAAGAGATATTTAACAATAATATAGTCCCCGTTGCAGGTTCGATTCCTGTCGCTGACGTTTCATTGTAGATTTCATTTCTATTTTCACAAGAAATTATTTTTTTTTCCAAATACAGAGGAAGTGAGTTAGACACAGACAGATCTGGGAAACTATATAAGAGATTAATACTAATTTTTTATTTCATGACTTTCAAATTTACAATGTCAATGTTTACTGTGAATATTACACATTTGCATAAGTTTCCATTAATTAAAAAAACAACAACCCAGAAACATCCTTATAGTACATTAATAATTTGTGTGAAATTGATGACAATTGTACTTTAGCTAACAACCAAAACATTTCATGTAACACTGATTTCTTCCAACAGTGAGCATAAACAAAACCAATTCAAAAGTCAAATGCCTAAATAAAATACCTCAATATGGGGGTGAGGTCAGCCTTAACCATAATGTTTCATGCTATGGATAGTGTCCAAGAGCTCAATTGGTACCAACATCCATTGTTCTTTTAAAGCTCTTCTAAGCCATCCAGGTTGGAAACGGGAGGGGAGGGGGGTTGAGGGCAGCAACATGTCTTCCAAGAGCAACAAGATTAAAGACGAGAGACCTTGCTGGCCAATCCCTAGATATCACGGTCTCCTTTTGAAGATACTGATATACCAGCGTAGCTCGGTTTGGATGTTCATTATCGTATTTAAGAAAAATGTATCATCTGCATAAGGATAAAAATTGGATTCAACCATTATTGTCTAGCGTCATGTTTCCTCTAGGAAGTGCGTACAAATCGCTGCGTCCATCTAAGAAGATGCCTCTCCAAATCATCAAGCACCTCTACCATACGTGTCCCTTTCAAGAATGTTGTGGGAATGATAGCGTCTCCCCCGTTCTCTAAAGATCACCGTTTGCCAGGAATCTCCCTACAAAATAAATATGGACTCAAATATGAATATACTGACCTCCATTGATTTCAGTGCAAGGCTTGTATATTTCAAACGTCTTTCCTCTATCGGAGCAAACGTTACACAAACTGATATCGCTAGCATAAAGCTCTCTTTCATATAATTAATAGTAGAATTTTAGCTCATAGCAGAAGCAGATACAGGTGTTTCTTGTAGCCATAGTAAGGGCAGATTACATCTATGATGCGATAGCAGTGTTGTTACACTGGTCATACAATCGAAAACAGCGATCATATACGAAGTTTGCAATTGACTTTTGAAATCGGGCCCACAGTTTTAGACCTCTGAAGGACTATATCGCACTATTTCCACCTGACCTTGCGTGCCTGTAGCATTCTGACAGCTCTCCATCTAAGTTATTCTATTAAATGATGCTTCAAAGTCATTGCATACATCTGCTATCTGAACCTCTTTCTTCATAATCGAATACGAACTGTCGAACTCCTCTTAAACAGCGCTTTTATGCGGCTTATTTGCATCAGCCATGTCAGCGCTACTAATTTGCATACGACACATTAACTCCGCATTTTTTACACATCATGTATCCAGGTTTCCTTCATTTCCAACTCGTTTTATCAATTAATCTTTATTTTTCTGTTTTTTTTTTCCTTATTAAATGGAAGCCAGTGTAGTAGATCTTAAATAGAAAATTACTTGATTTATTCACCTAAAACATATCATAACAAAAATAATAATAAAGGTGAAAGCAGCATCGTAAAGTAAACAAAGGAAGATTGAACATTGAAAATATTAGGATGAAACTGAACGACATTGCCTTAATTCGACTTCATTAAAATGGAAAACCTCTCTGATCGTTTCTTATTTTAGTTCTAACCTCATACGAAGGTTTTAGTCGTTGCTTTAAGGAATTTCTCTCTCTCAAGTACAAAGATAAAACCATCGAGGGTATTAAAAACACGGAAACCCAAGGAAAAAAAGTTAGTTCGCTGGGAACATTTAAGACTTTTGTTGGTACAATAAACCCCGTCGTGGTTACAGCTTGGAAATTAAGTTTTATTATCCGCGTCGTAATAAAAGCTCGCGGATACCTTATCTGTCATCCGAGCTGAACCAACCTGTGGCTATTTGCAGGGGTGGGTGAGGGGATTGGGAGGGTTTAAGCTGCTCAACTGTCTAAATTGCATCGTTTGACTCCACAGAGTCCTTGGGGCGACGTCAACAAACGCTGGTTTCCATCTGTTGCCTTTACGACGCTCTCTTTTCTGACAATTATTTCATTAGTGTCTCATAAACAATTTGTGGTCTGATTACAACAACGAGTTCGAGAGTTTCAAAGGTAATTTTGAACGCTATCTATCGTTGATGTTCTTTCATGCTGCTCAATTTTGCTATTGAAGAGCATAAGACATTCGAATTGGTTATTTTTTCAATTAAATAATGAACAATTCATTAATCTTAAGATATTCTTCCATTTCTAAGCCAATTTATTAACAAAGCATTTTAGAAATATGCAATACACAAAAGCTTTCTTAAATTATAAAAAAGCTTTAAAATCCTAGATTGTAGATGATTTTCTCATTACTACGAAATGACCATTTGTGGAATCATTACCCATAACCGAGTTTAACGAAATAAGCTGATGATCGAGAAGGGAGGAGAATGTTGTAAGTAGACGATAATTAAACAAGACATTTCTCTTCTCCAGTTTTAGACATTTATTTACTGGGCAAAGATCGGTTGAAAAAGTAACAACGAAACGTCTGTCCCGTGATCCCAATTTGAAGAAAAAGATCTACTTAGAAAAAAATGTAATATTTATTAGTTAATAGTGAAATTTATTATTTTTCTTTGCTACTGTTGTTTCGTTGTTTACTAAAAAAAACTAAACAGACAATCATCATTTGCATGAATTTTTGCTACCGAACTTTTAATATCCAATTGATGTGAAAAATCTTTGTTATCTTTTTAATCAAAATACAAAATACACAGTACTTTTACTTTACTTAATTTTTGCGCTTTCTAAATCCGTAAAATCTAAACGTAAAAAAAAGAAGCTTCCAAATTTAAATCGTAGGTAAATATTCAAATGCTGTAGAAATTCTTTATTTTAACGAGATCTTTTTCGGGCCCTTCAATTTTTAATCTTATAACCGTTATATTACTT
The DNA here is from genome assembly GCA_023159025.1 of Thereuonema tuberculata. Classification (NCBI taxonomy): domain Eukaryota; kingdom Metazoa; phylum Arthropoda; class Chilopoda; order Scutigeromorpha; family Scutigeridae; genus Thereuonema; species Thereuonema tuberculata. The sequence goes on along the minus strand of JAFIDM010002131.1, from coordinate 66,067,568 downwards.
TTGTGTTTTCACATTCTTATTACTCATCATCAGACGAAGACATAATGAAAAGAAGAGATTTTATATTTTTTGTTGGATGTTTTTTATTAGGCCTATTCATGTTAAGTCTCGAAATAGAAAGATTAAATTTGCGAGGAATGTCAGCGTTTTCAGCAGTACTACCTTTGAATTACTTAAGACATCAGGTAATAATGAAAATCTTTCAATTACGAAGTTGTTTTGCTCCAACGCCGGGTGACACTGTCAATTTAGTGCAACAAGTGGTAGCTAAAGGTCACTTATGATTTTCACGTTACCAACCCTATTTTGAAGAAAAACCTAGATTGAAACACGATTGAAATACAGCAATCACTACAGTTACTTACTGACCGCAGATACCATTTAGTATTTAATTTATTGCTGCTTCAAAAAATAAACTAATATTCTTATGCTTAATAACTTTTCAATAAAGAGCTCCTGTAAGTTCCAGATTGAATCAATTCTGTGTTTTCAAATACAAACAATTCTTTATATTTGAATAAGTGAATTCTTATGAACTTCGATTAAAAAAAGCTTTGAAAACAAGAACTTTCCTCAAATGTAATAATTTCCTATTTTTACCAATCAAACTTTAAGCCAAACAACAACCCATAGAGTAAAATAATGTAGAAAACGAAAAGAAAATATTAACCTGTTCTTAATAATATTGAATTCACTTATAAAGAAACTGTTACATTTCATTGTCTTAAGATAATATGAAAACCTTTTCTAGTTAAATTAAATTTCTATTTCGTTTGATTTCGTTATTAAATTTTAAATACGTAAGAGTCAAAGTAATTTTAGATGCCAAGATTTTTATTTTTTTTTAAAAAAACAAGATTTGCTGTTAGAAGTATTGAGATATTATGAGAAATAATCTAAAATTTCAAATATCATATCTTTCTGAATATGAAAGAAGGGACTGAGCATACTTAGAAGTGATATATATATATACATAGATAGATACAGATAGATATATCTATATATGTAGATAGATATAATTAACTAAGAAATTATAAACATGTTTTCGGAATCCAAGATCGATTCCCTACGGCAGGCGATCATTTCTAAGTGTGCTTAGTCCATTCCTTCATATTCTATTACTACACTTCTATTATGGAATATCATACTTTTTGTACTTTTAAATGGTTCGTAATAATATCGCTAATTTCTCAACAAATTTTTAGGTCTCAATGCATCAAAAAAGTCAAAAATAATAAAAAAAAAAAAAAGTATATAGTCTATGACGTCATAAACTATGTTAATATAACACCTAATCATATTTACAATATTTCACAGATTCCTTTATTGTCCTGTTTTATCAGGCGACATACATTTCTCAACTGCCATTAATGAATTATTTCAAAGATAATAACATATTTCAAATACAACAATTTAAACAACAATATAATACCAATTCAAGCATTTAATATAATATAACTTATTGTTTCCCATAACAATAACAATAATAACTAATCAACATATTAAATATGAGATAAGATATCCTAAAAAGACATGCTTCTACTATAAATCTATTTATTCTATCATTGTTATGAAATGTGATTTCAACAATTGGATCAGGATTATGGTTCTTCAATAAACAATGTTATGTCCATTCCGATATTTTCGGGCCGTTATCATTTTCAACTGTAATGTGTTCTGACACTCGTTCTTTCAGAGTTCTACCCGTGTTGCCAAACTATACTTCATCACAAGACCTACACTTAGTTTATATTTCACCCCTGTCTAGATATTTACCCCAACAAAACTTCATTTTCAGTTTTGTCTACACTAGTATCCAATAGCATAACTTTTCCGAACTTCATCATTTAATTTGATGTTAGCAGGTAGTTTGAACAGTTTTTCAAATTTCATATTTCTTTTCTTATTGACCTCTTTTATAAGATTGAGAAAAAAGATCTTTTTTTATGTTTCTCTAATAATAGCTCTTTATTTACCTTAATATTGTGAGCTGAAGTAAAATTTACAATCTGTATGCTTTTATATCCTTTCTAATAGTGTTCACTATAAAAAAGAAATATAATTGAAAGAAATACTAAATATTATAATCATAACAGTAAAAACAATGGAACAGTTAAAATATGGATTTTTAAACTATAACTTAAATAGACTGGCGCAGTTCAACCAAAATCTTGCAATTGAAGAATACTTAAAGAGCGGATGTCTAGTCAAGAAACATATTTGAAAAATCATGAAAATTCATTCATTATATCACCGATTTTTTTTTCTTTTCTTTTTCCTGATTATATTTTGTGTAATTAAAAAAAGTACAAAAAAAATTTAGAGGAATTTTTTCCTGCTTTTACAATTGATATGATTCCGAAAAAAATTATAATTTGAAACAGGTTCGTAATAGAAAAAAATAATAAGAGCCACTGATTTAACTCTGATGTTTATAAATGCTTAAAGGTTTAAATTTATAAAAATATTTATTTTATTTTTTAAAAAAAACAGTAAAAGGAACATTTTAACGTTTAATAAAGGAAAATTAGTACTGTACTTTTGTTTAATCCTCTGTCAGTAATGAAATAGGTTATTTCAAGCTTCAATCAATTCATAGCGAATTTGCTCTAATGAGATTAATTAATTTAATTTAGATTAGGTTTAGAATCGCTGTGTAATTGATCATGTGATCATACATCTGCCAATCAGTGAAGGGTAAGTTAGTGGCAGGCGTGTCATGTGTTTAATGACAAAAAAGAGGAATAACACAAAGTATTTTGTGAAGTGTTCTAATGTGGTCTAATTACAATTGTAAAAGAATAAGAGAAGAAAGTAAAAGAGCCAAGTAATGTTAAAAGATCGCTTTTGAGGCAACCACTTGTTGACTCATTGACTAGAAATGAAGGCTGAAGGACTCCTCGAATAGACATCTCTTCTGTTGACGATTGAAGCTCTGGAAAGTGGTGCCAATGTCTAAACATTAACAGAGACTGACTTTTAAAATATAGCTGAAGATGAAAATGGAACAAGGAATTCTTGCAAATGTAGAGTCAAATGCTTACAAAAGAAAAGAAATAAAAAAAACAAACTATCCTTGTAAAAGGTTTAAGTAATCGTAGATTAGTGAAAATCGTGGTAGCTGAATGAATCAGAAATAATGCAGAATTTATATATATACAGTAAAACCCCGTTATTACGCTCCCGCTTATAGCACTATCCCGTTCTTTACGCTCCTTTCATGCGGTCCCTGGAATTTTCTATATAACTCTGTATACTTTTACCCTCTTATAACGCTTCAAATCCCGCTTGTAGCGCTTTCTTATATCGGAAATTTTGTATCGAAAAGAAATGTAACACTGTAACGATTCTTTTCTTTCCCTGGTAGGAGGGAATCTTCGAACTCTTTGAAGTGCGGGTCTGTGATACAGTAAGTTAGGGCAAAATGTCGAAGCGGAAATCCCTTTCTATAAGTGAAAAATTGCAAATTCTTCGTAAGTACGACGAGAATTCTACACTAAATCAGAAGGTTTTCGAAGAATCTAAGAATTCCCTGATCCAGTCTGAGAACAATAATAAAAAATAAGAATGGAATTATCAATTCAGCGAAGGATGGTTGCAAACGTAAAAAAGTAGTGTGGAAAATGTGAAGATGCCGAGGAAATTCTAATTGAATGGATTCATCAGTCCCGTGATGCATCAGTGCCATTAAGTGATCCAATCATTCAAGAAAAGGCGCGTGAAATAGCGGGCAGTGCACTAAAACTGCTCCGAAAATATATTCTTATTGCTCCTAGTGGAGTATCAATTGATGTTAATAGTTTCTTGAACCGCATTGAAAATGTCGTAATTTATAACAGTAGCACACACACACGGCAAACCACAATCAAAGATTTTTTTAATAGGAAATAAGCTCACATTTGCACTATATCTATTTCAGAATCAAGTATCTTTCCTGTAAAATTGTGTCTAAATGTTTCCCCATCATATAAATCATTCCCCGTTTATAGCGCTATCCCGCTTATTACGCTTGTAGGTCACGGTCCCTTGACGAGCGTAATAACGGGGTTTTACTGTATATATATATATCACTAAACCACATTTACAGTCAAAGAGGTAAATTCTCTCAAAGAGGTTAATTGCAAGTTTAATAAATTGATGCGTTTCACTTCTAGTCTGGAGATTAATACTTATCTGATGTTATGTAATTCTAAGCCTTACTTGATCTTTCAACTAAAAGAACCAAATTGCTTGCGAATTAAGAAGCAATTAATTGATAATTAATTCAGGACGATAATTGCAGAATTGTAAAGCATCATACTTACGAAACTGTTTGTTAAAAAAGTAATATTTTATTTATTTATTTGGTTTTTGTTGAATGAATGAATTTAGTTCTTAAGACTGAAGTCTTAAAGAATTCTAATGAGGAGACGTTGCCAGACTGATGTCGTGGAGCTGATTGAGGCTTTTTCTGAAATCTACAAACAAAATAAGAAGCCGCACGTGTGTAGGTTTTGCAAGCGATTCTCAAGGATGTGCCGTGAAATTGCATGGCTCTACCACGAGAATAAAACAATAAAACATATTTTTATGAAAACACGAAAATAAGAAAAAATATAAAAAGGTATTAAATACTGTATTTTCAACAACTTTATTTGTTAACACAACAGGATACAAGTAAATTCTAAGTAATACAAACAGGAATGGTTCTAGAGGAACTACATTTAGGGTGCCGCCGGATTTTTTTCAAATACAGAAGTGTCATGTGAAGCAAAAGAGACTGAGATGCATTGTCTGAAGTCCTTGTTTTCAATAACATTACGAAATAATAATTTTTACTGTCGTAAAAAAATTTTAAAAATTACCACGTTCAGCCTGTATCCTCTTGGCCAAGCTGTTCAAAGCATCTTCGAACTCACCATAAAATCGATTTTTTTTTTAATTACAGAAGATGAAATCCGAATAAAGAAAGAAAGAAAGAAATTAAATAAAATATAAGTAAATATTCTTTCTTTCTTTCTTTCTTTCTTTCTTTCTTTCTTTCTTTCTTCATTTATTTATTTATTTATTTATTTATTATTTGTTTGGTATACATTTAAAGTAAGGAAATATTTATTCTAATGTAACAAATTTTGAATATTGTTTATGTAATACATTGTGTATTATACATTAAATATCACTTCAGATTTTAATATTCGTTATCTACAAACTGCAACTATTTGTCGATTCTCATCACAGGAGGGAAGCATTATGAAAGCAAAGGAGTTTTTCGTTCATCGAAGCGCAGTTAATAAAATTGATTCATATAAAACTTCTGCAGAATATGCTCTTCTATGAGGGATTCTCCACGTGCTCGCAATCTCTCTAAGAAGAAAACCACGGAAACAACTTGTCCGATACATGGACAAAGTAGAAGCTGCAACCATCATGTAAATATCATCATCACCTGAAGAAAGTTCAAGGAACCGAGCTGAAATATTGCGAAAAATTCACCCGGAGTGGGAAAATCCTGATATATCCTGGTATCATGGCCCACTTCTCCTTCAAAACTTCGGTTTTTCCAATCTGCGAAGAAAACCACTATGGAAGACATTACTTCTTCCTATTAATTTATAAACTTAAACTTACTGCAACGTGGTTTCAAAGGAAGCATCAGACAGCTGGTTATTGCTTGGAAAATTTGATGCTGTAATACAAAAATACATTAAAAGATCCATGTCATCAGCAAGTGACATAATGTTATTACAGTCATCAAGAGCTAAGGCATTCCGACTGAGATGTCAGCTAGTCGGAAATTTCAATGAAATTTAATATTTCACAAAATTTTGGCCTCTTTGTGAATATCTCTTATATTGTAATGAAAAAAAATCTTAATGCATTGTTTAAAGGTAAATTTGATTTCTGTGATCTGATAATCTGACATGAGCATTCTTCATGCTGTTAAATTTTTTGCAATGAAAGCACTTGGGCTGCTATTGCCAAAGGGAATGAGATTGAAGAAAAATTTAGCGTGGCTTCCACTCCCCAAATGAGGTTTGCTAGGTCTTCCTAAGTCTCCTTGAGCTCCACACTGTGGTAACTTGTTTCAAAATAATAACTAGTTTTATTCTGAGCAAAAATAACTGTATAGCATTCAATAAAATTAGTTAAAGAAAAATTGTAAGACGGGTTTCCGTGAAGATATTGCAATGCAGAAAAGAAAGATAAAGATCTCGACAGAAGCTTATTAAAGCTGTAAAATTTTTAATGTTGTATTTTTATCTATTTTGAATTTCTATATGATAACCATTTCAGCAGTTATTTATTAGAAATAAGTAAATCTGTTGAAATAAGCCTCAATAATTCAAAGTTTTTTCTTATTTTTTTTTTTTTTTTTTTTTT
>JAFIDM010002131.1:66001985-66061198 GCA_023159025.1 Thereuonema tuberculata | reverse complement strand
CTCAATAATTCAAAGTTTTTTCTTATTTTTTTTTTTTTTTTTTTTTTGTTACACCATTTATTTGTCGATATTGAATTGTAAGCTTTGTTCAGTCCAACGCTGAAGATCACATGTGTCATGTATTATTCGGTCCATACATTAAGAAGGAATGGGTTTGTGACAGCCAGTGTCATTTTTTTTTTCCTTACGAGAACCTGTCAACATGAAGGTTTCAGTCTGTCCAGCGATAAGATAAAAACGAAAGTAAGCACACGAATGGCTTGTGTATCACTCTGCATCATAAATTTAACTTTGATTTGAATAATACTTTAATAATGATCAGTTGAACAGAAACAGAGGAAATCGTAGCTGCCGAACAAGAAGTAAAAGAATTTGCAAAATTTACCTGAATTGCAAATATCTTTTTTTTTAATGCCTGCCTGGGTAGCTACTACTAAAGGATAAGAAAGGTTTCGTCTGTAATTTGTAATATCCCTAAGAGAAAAAAAATAAGAACAAAAGAAGTTTTAAGTGAATTGCCATCCATTCGTCTGTCGTGAAAGAACTCGAAGACCTAGAAACTGAAATTATAGACTTAGTTTAGATACTGTAAAGAAAAATCACTGTACATAATTAACCATTGGATACAGCGGTAGGAGCTCAAAAATAGATAAAAAATAACAAAGCAACAATTTATATGTTAACTTCTAATAGCTAATTAGAAATACATATTTTACAGAATGTGTTAAAATGATATACAGCTCACTTGTATAAGTTACATTTTATTGATAATGACTTAAAAAGAAGACAAAAGTATTTATTAGTAATCCATTTTCTTTTTCTCTATTTTCTGCTCAATATTTTTCATTTTTGTTGCTTTCAGTTAAAGTATGTCATATTTACTGTACATCCTCAACGTTAGTTTCTAATTAGTTTCTAATCTGTTTCCGGTGTATAAATATAGCGTGGAAATTTCGAGGTGTTATATTAGTTGATGTTTGCAATATTGCAAAAATGGATTTCGTTTAATAACTTATTTGTTAACACTAAACAAATTTACGTATGTTTTGTTTTGTTTTTTAATTACGATCTTCAGACTTACTCATAAAATGTGCTGTGATGCTGTCCCTTTATTTTTCGAAGTTTCAATTATATTTTATCTTTACTTTATTATTTCTTCATTATCTCTTTACATTTTTCATTTATTATGTTTTAGTATCATTTCCTCTAAGATTTTGCCTTGGTTTTTCTTTTTTCGTATTCAGTCATTATTTCTTTTCTTTGTATTACCTTTGTACACAAAACGATGTTGTTTTTTTTTTCGCTAGTAAAAATAGCATCCTGAAATGTGATTGAAGAGATTTGACTCATTATTCAGTCACTTTTCTTGACTAACTATTCAACTTCTTTGTCTAAGAGATGTTTGGTTCCAGAATTCATTCATTTTTTGTTGTAGCACAAGTTACCAAAGCCTTCCGAAATGTCCCAAATCACGATCATATTTCTGTGCTGTGGTGATTTTATAAGGAAAATATTGTAATGGCTCCAATTTACTTCCTTGTCTCGGTCTGTTTTCCATCGCCAATCAACAAACAAACAAACCGTGCTAAAGCCTAATTCAGTCGGACCTCGATATAAGGTCATCCCGCATATAAGGTCACTTTTCTAAAGTCCCGGCTCATTGAATAGGAATTCTATGATATGGATTATCGGATATATGGTCAGGTGTTAAATACCATAATCGCATATAAGGTCACTTTTGTCTATGATTTCAGAAATTTTTCACATATCTGTGTTAGATGCAATTTTTTATAATCATAAAAGTTGGAGCTTGGTGTCAAACACATGCATTTCAAATTGCTATCGACATGCTGATTTTCAATTTTCTACAAATAGTGTGGCTGAAATAACAGATGAAGATGATTAAGACGATATTCCTTTAGCTGTGTTAATACAAGATCTCAGAAATCGCAGCTGTGCTATAGAAGGGGAAAGTGAATACGTGAGAATTGATGATGAAATTGCTACCACTTCTCAAGCTTCGATTTCCGAAATTGTTTCGCAAGTTTTAGATTCCAATGCATTAGAAAGTGAGGATAATGACAGTGATACTGAAAGTGAAGCGGTGACACAAGCAGAAGCACTCAGAGCATTAAATTTTCAGAAACTACAAAACTTAGAAAACATTGTACAAAAGACGAAACCAAAATCGCGACAGTCCTATATTATGAATTAATTTAAGTAAGATCAGTTATACATCAGTACTTTGCTTGAGCATACTAGTACTATTTGTATACAACTTTATTCCGAAATAAAATTTAAAAAAATAATTTCTTTTTGATTCCATTAATTTTAATTGGTTCAACTAAATTAACAAATTATAACCTAATAAACTGATATTTTTGTATGTAATTAAATTTTACAAAGAATTATACAGTATTTATATAATGCTTATTTATTGACAAATGCGTATGAATCGGTTATAAGGTCATCCCGCTTATAAGGTCACTTTCGCGAGATCCCAAGGGGTGACCTTATATCGAGGTCTGACTGTATATTGTTTTGTTTTCCTTGAATCCTTTGAGTTGAAAGGTATCTGTAAAGAAAAATCAGAAATAAATTACAGTCAAGAAAAGCTATTCAAATACTCTTTGTGGGCTTTAATTGATGTATTGGAGATCAGAAATTAAGAAAAGATGTAATTTAAATATTTTAATTACTAAGCAAGTTCTTAAAATGCTGCTACTTAGATCAAGATGTTTGAAAGATTCCTTTAATTATTCAGCAATCTTCCCTAAATTTCTTAGAATAATTAATTTTTTCCTTAGTAAGGTTCTGTGAATTCTAATCCAATTGTGAACATTCAATTTCTTGGCGCTCTTCTTCTGTTTCTTCGATGCCCTCTGCTGGGGATTGGAATGATGAGATTTTATTTGAGCGTCCACGGACACTTTATCCGTCAAATGCGATAGGAATCACGGTACCCGAGTACAACGACCGATCACGATAAACTCCAATAAAAAGCCTCAATATGGGAGCGTGAGCTGATGCATCGCCGACTCCAGGAACCACAATTTCCCATCTCAACTATGGAATTGATCAATCGAATTCGAAACCATTGTCACGTGTTTGCAGTGGCGTTCCCTCTCACAGGAGAAGAAAGTAAATACTACGCTCGAACCGACTTCCCTGAGTTAATGCATCGCCGTCAAAGAAAGAAATACCCATTGTCTGCCGAAAGTAACGAACTGAATAAAAAAATGGAAACCCAAAAAGAAATAAGACAAGATGGAATTGGACGATCTTTCATTTGAAGAAACATTATTAAAAATAACGAAAGCTACCTGAGACAATGACTAACTGACGATGCCTTCTATGAATAATAAGATACAACAGAAATCAATCAAGCTTTTGTCTGTCATATCTTGAATTCGAAATAGCTCCAGATTCTATAAAAAATTAAAGATTAAGAAGATCAGAAAAACCAGAATTATTCAATTTAAAAAAAAATTCCAAACAAAATTGAAGTCATATTTTTCATAAGGAACAAGTCGGTACGCGAGTATATCACTGTCTCTAATTGGTACAGAGACGAGGATTCGTGCAGTATTTGGGGCGTGTTTCCGAAACGTAAATTAAAACTGCTCTTCACATATGCAAGAATGGGACAGTCTTCTCATCCTAGACCGTACGAACGATTATAATATTCGACTAAAATATTTTTCTCAGAACCATTATTGCTTCTACTTATTCAGTACCAGTTGCTATAACAGTTTAAATTCAAATAAATCGTGACGTTCGGTTCACACCCTATTATCTCGTAGGGATTTTGAAAGTTCTACTACTGTTTGTTTTGTCCAATACTGTATTTTCAGCTGTTTTTATTTTGTTTTGTTTTTTCGGTACGGTACGCACCGAAGTGCGTGCTTCGTAGCGAAGCATCCGTGTTCCAGGGAGCGCTAGTGTTCCCAATATGGCGAACCCCTAGCAGACTCCCGAGAATTTCTAGGGAAACTTACTGAGGTGGTTTCCCGTTGCCTTCCTCGGGACCCCATTATGGAATGACGTCAGACCCGAAGAGAAAGTGAAGAAGAGGCTGGACAACACAGGAAAGGAAATTTGAAACATCCATGCTCTCGACCGGGATTTCAACCCGGGTACCGGCACACCGGCCACACGGCAGACCGACGCCTGAGACCGCACGACCACGCCGGTACGGCCTGTTTTTATTAAAATCCTTTAATAGCAGTAGATTACTTTTTTTCCCTGGTTTCAGAAATAATTCCAAAACATAAAGTATTATTTTGATAATCAAAAAATTGATATAAAATTGTGTTAAAATTGGTGTAATGTAAAATGCACAGTGATTTGTATTTTGAAGTCGTCATTTTTACAATTATACTTTAAAAGCAGAAAGGGTTAAAAAAATGGAAAAAAAAATGTTTTTTGTAAACAAACCTTTCTCTTTCTATTTCGTATTTCCATTCGTTGTACTTTTCTTTGTTTCTTTGTAATAATAATACGGAAGTGTTTTCTTAATTTAACATCTTTAAGAATAACATCAGTTTATATGATTTACCTTTTTTTCCTCTCCCATCATTTATACGGAAATAATGGAGATATGCAGACACTGAAGATTTTTGGAAATATTTTGTCGAAGTAAAATTACCACCAAAACTTTTTCTCCCTTGAAAATAATACATTTCCTTTTGTTAACATTTGATGAAATGGAATTATTGTTGAATAACAAAGTATCGTCAGATAGTTTATAGCTTAAAAAAAGATCGTAGAATTTTTCTGTGAAATATTCTGTAATTTAATCTTTAAATATTTTAATTAAACACGCTAATTATTCATAAAAATACCAAATAAATTCCGAACACTATATAATGAATGGCCAAAACAAAGTGGTAGTAAGTAATAAGAAACCAAATTTCTTATTACTTACTAACCCTTTGTTTTGGCCATTCAGTGGTGGTTTTTAATTTTTTAATTTGATTTTTAATTTATCAAGATCTTAATGAGGTAGCAACTTTGGAGCGACCAATACATTAGATTTACTTAAGACGCGAAATATGAGTTTAGAAAATTAAAGCTTTCTCTCAGTTATTAATATGAATTATTAAAAAAAAATTATATTCATGTTCTCGTAAAAGGAAAGTGTGGTGCAGTAATCTTAAATTTATTAGCGAATAAGTTTTATATGAGTAAAATTAACAGTAATAAAGAGGGAAATAATATATAGTTAAAAAAATCTATTCACAAATTAAGATTATACAGACTTCCGGTTTCGCTAAGAATTTTCCTTAGCCTTCTATATATATATATTACATAATGTATAAGATAGGAAAATATTGAATAAAAGTAAACATTAATTCCGTAAATAGGGATTTCCAGTCGAGCTTCTTTGGCCAAAGGTGTAGCCTCCGACGTTTCATTGAGAACAATTGAGGTTAGTTGATCATCACAATTTACCGCCACCTTTTTACCCCTGGATAAAAGAATCCCAGTAGCCTAATCTTAGAGGGCTGAGTGAACCCTGGGCTTAACCCTGAGAGGTAAATAAACTGGAAAAATCCACGATGTCCGCCGCATTATGTACCCATAGCAGTGAACGATAACAATATAAATAATAATAATAACACGAGTTATTATTTAATAACATATATTAATAACACGAATGTGAAGTAATGCAGCCTAAGCGTTTGATAGTTACTGTGTGTACACTAGTATACGTTGTTGTGATACAGTGAGACGGATGCTGTCTGAAGTGCAAGCCGACTTCGAAATTTAAACATTTTTGCCTTTGTTATCGACAAGATATCGTTTGTACAACCATTCGCCTAACAAACATTCAGGTAGAAAGATTCGTTAGAAGTAGCATAAAATAAAAACTTTAATTCTAGCGAATCTTCTTATCTGAATGTTTGTCAGCCGAGGAAATGGCTGCACTATTTATTGCTGATCATAGCCTAATTTAAATCGAAAGGATTTACCCATAAATAGGAAATTACTGTTTGGCTCACTTCGAGAAGCTTCGAGAAACACCTTATTACTAAAATATTGTAGCCTAAATTAGATATCAGCGAGCAACAAAAATCAATAAATTACAATCCCTTCCAATTCGTAGAGAAATTTATCATTTAATTTAACTCAATCATTTGTAATCATTCTATTCTAATCTTTCATTTAAATAACAAAGAAAGACCTGGAGGAATCGTTAATTCCTTATCATCTTTACTTTAATCTCAGAAGATGTTTTCTCTTTATTTTTGATAAAAGATCCTAAGAACCAGAGATTGTTCTATAAATAGTTTATCTTTAAGACTATGACGGTAAAACTTAATAGCAATGTAAAACTTACGGTTCTCTTAATATGCTATTATTTACCTCGAGATTTAATTATTACTTTTTTAAATTAACTTAACAGAGCAGCAGCTAAGGTAAATCGATTTTGCGGTTTGGAAATTTCCAGAAATAACTCGAGGGCTGAAAAGAAAAAGCCGAAGACGGTCTCGAAATTTCCCATCTTATCTTCAGATAGTTTATAAAGGCCAAGGCTTATCTTAACAATTGTTTTTAACGGATTGGCTGAGTAGTAATTTCATTGAATCTATAAACTCATTATGTCAGTGTCATACCTTGTAGGAAAATGAAATCCATTCGTAAACAGTGGTGAAGGAATAAGCAAATGGTTTTCTTTCGTTGTTAATTGCTTAAGGTAAAGTATAAAGGAGACTTCATATCTTGGCTCTGATGACTTGTTATTGTCGACAGAGGACACAGTCGGCTTCTCCGAATATCCAAAATAGTGAGATTCAAGATCTTAGAAACTTTACAAAAATATGTGTAGACCGAAAATGTATTTTCTTGATATTTGTTTTGTAATTGAATATGTGAAATTCAAGTATATTGGAAATGTGACAAATCATGAATGTATCAAGACGACTATGAGTACCATAAAAATCTTTAAAAAAAAGCTTAAAAAAAAGAAAACAGACAACACGTACTGTATATTTAATGGATTTACTTTATTCATAAATATTTGAATATGAATCCAGTTTATTGACAGAGTAATGTTCACCTAATCGCTCAATGTTGACAGACAAACATATATGTACTATATAAACCGTTTGATTCATATATCCATCATTTGTCATTAAAATAACCGGAGAAAATTCTCAAAAGCTATTAGGGATCAATTATTAATAAGTCAAAATCACCTTATGTTTGTAGTCATAAACAACGTCAACTAGTAATATTTGCGTTATTTGCATTCATAAAAAAATTAAAATTTGAAAAACTTAAGAATAGAAACAATTCAGGAGATTGTACTTTCTGATGCAGTGGGATGTGAATAATTTAATAACGATTTTTCAACAATCAGGTTGAATGAATTGGTTTCATATAATTAAATTCATCCAATCCCAGAATGTTCTCTGTGGATTGATTTAATAAGAACTGGATACTTATTTGTATATTGCCAAGGGAGTCACTGCAAGACTCACTGGATATTTAAGTTAAAGCAGACAAAGAATGTAATAATATTTTGGAAATCTTGGCAATAAGAATAACAAAACTTAAGGTAAGTCGGTAAGAATGTCAATTCCGAAATCTAAAATATTTTTTTACGAGAGCGATAAACTTTTGTAATTAAATAAAGACTGAAATTGATATTTAAAACATAACTTGAGTGAACTTTACTAAGTTAGTGAAAAAATTCAATAAGCAAAACTGCATCAACCCCAATTCTCCCGCCTGTTTCTGATTTTTTTTTTCCTTTTGGTTATTTTGTTCGCTATTTTAGGAGAGGGCTGTATGCTAGTTAGTAATAGAAATTTCTAGAAAGATCACTTTACAAGAGAGGATTAAAATTCAAGTTAAGACACTTAAAACGATTTTTAGATTCTTAAAAGTACTTAATCTACAAAGAGTCCGAATGAGTTTTAAGTTCATATTTACACAGACACATTATCTCAATCGTTAAGCTTATATACAACAATTGTGTCTCTAGGAAACCAACTCAATCATGACCGAATGAAACGTTTTATTTAGTTAAGGGTTTATTTTTCAAGCCGTTTTTCTTACTAACAGTCTGTAGGAAATATGTCAGAATATGGTGGAAGCAATTCTTGGATTTGGTTGTAAATCCAATCAGTTCTTATTTCATCATCCAATTAGTGTAAAGTGGCTTAACACAATTCGTTGACAATGTTTCCCAGAAGACAGTCTTATTACCTCAAGAGGTGCCGTCACATGATTGCATATGGCTTCTGGGAGAAAAAGAAAAATAACGATATAAAATCACTAAAACCAATTTGGCATTAAGCGAATCAAGTGTCAGAAGATCGAATGATGTTGAAAATGTTAACATCTTAAAACTGAATGGGACTACATTATTTCAGTTAAATATTGTGTTATATATTGAAAGTATTTAGATATATTACTACGAACATTTATTGTTTCGTCATTCGTTTTTAATGTTGTTACAATAATAAAACTCGAAGATATTTTTCAAATGGAAACATTAGGAAGGTAAGAAACTAAAATACTCTGCAATGAACGTAGTAAATCTTTATTCGTTGGCTTCAATAATGGTTTCTACAGCAGATATCAACAACTTAAGCATCATGAAAGATATTCAACGTATATTTTTTTAATCTTTCTGTCTATTACTATCTTCTATAAGAACGATAAAGTCAAGTTAGTTTGAGACGAGCCAATTAAATAGATTATACATCGTTTCTCTTCCTAACTTTAATTGTTCTGAAATTTCTTGTTAATAATTCATAGATAACAAACTCAAAATTTCATTACGAAACTAAAACAATAGACAGATAGTCATTCATTCGATTATAAAAAAAATATAAACGAAACATCCACAATATTATAAATCCACAGATTCAAGTTTTGAATTTCATCTATTTAGTTCGTGGTATTGTAAAACCTACATTCATCAATTCCTCTACGAGAAAATGAGTCGCCTAACACTACAAAAAAAAAATCATCCTCGTAATCCCGTAAATTTATTACATCTGACAAATACTTCATGTAAACAAATAATATGTATAAGTGCCTTGTATCTCAGTCATTTCAGTTAAAGAAGGTCGAGAGAAGTAAGGCTCCCTGCGTTTCGTGGCCAATGAGACTAACAAGTTGTAAGTTGAGATCGGGTCGTAGGATTTAAATAGAAAACGAACAATGCGTTTTATTACAGATAGTAAGAGATGTAAAAGAATTTCAATAAATGTGGCAATTGTCTTATGGTCTACAAGTTTTACTTTCCAAAAAAAAAAAAAAAAAAAAAACAGTGCAAGAATTATTACCTCACTCTTTCTTCAACATTCTTTCGAATTTTTTCGAAACTTCAAAGTACATTGTAATGAACAGAAAACTTTCTTTTTAGCTAAAAGAGTCTTTTTTTTTTTTAATATGTAAAAATTGCAAAATTAGATGAACTGGAATAATTATGTTTTCGATTTGAGGCAAAAAATGAATGAATGGATGGAGATATTTGTCCCTTAAATGTTTGATTCAGCTTCTAGACTCTAATTTGGCAAACAACTCATCAAATTTTATAAGTTATTTTTCTTTTATTTACAGCATTGGCATATCTTGTTTCATACACCCAAGAGAATTCCTCTTGAAACATCCACTTTTGAATCAATACATTGTCGTGGCTGCTTTCTTTTCCTTTCAAAAGAACCCTTCCATTGACTTTGAGCTCTGAAATGTTTGCCCGTAACAAATTTCATCTTTTTCAGTAAACTTTCTTTTTCTTAACTGAGACATTTTTTCTTAAAGATCACATACTTCAAGTTCATTAAGAAGTTGTAGAACCGCTAATTTTATTATACTAACAAGTAAGTTATATTACTTGCCTAAAATTCAAAGAAAATATCGCTTTGCTTAGTCCAGGTTCATGATTTCTTATTCGTTACCTAATTGGTCTTTTATCAGGTAATTTCTTTTAGATTCACTAATTCATTAAAATGTTTAAGATTTTTGTTTTCAGCATTTAATGATCATTTCCTTTCTTCTTTGGTTTCCACATTTTAAAGAAACCAAATTTTGCATAGTATTTTTCTAATTTGAAAAAACAAATTCAAAGAAATCAATAATTCGCAATAACGAATATTCTAGATGTTTTTATTTTTAAAATGTTTTTACTTCTTACTTGGCTGTCACACTGAATACTAAGTATTTCCTCTCATCTACATAATAAGCGCGAGTGTTTGTTTATTTGTTTGTTTGTCTTGAAACAACGTCGCTATTTCTCAACGAATCTTTACCAAATTTGGCACAGAGGTTCACATAATGCATCTTCCATGAAAATCTGGATCCGGACTAAGCGGTGTAAACAGCAGGAGGGGAAAACATTCTTAAAGGGCAGAAATCTGCCCCGAGATATCTCGGAAATCTCTTTGGTTGGAAACATGAAATTTTATAGAAGTGTTCTTTGTCAAAATCTAAGACGTATTCGATATTCGGATCCTAAGGAGTGTAAACAGGGGGGGGGGGTAATTTTTCTTCAAGGATGTGCGTATCTCCGAAACCGATTAATTTGTAAACATGAAATTTCACTTGAGTGTTCTTTTCACAATGTAAAGCATATTTATATTCGATGAATTTTCGATATTCGGATCCTAAGGGGTGAAAACGGTGAGGGGGAGGATTTCCTGCAGGGAATGCGTATCTCCGGAACAGCTTGAGTTGCAAACACGAAATTTCACATGAGTGTTTTTTGTCAAAGTTTGAAATATACGTATTCAACGAATTTTCGGATCCAAAGGGGTGTAAACGTGAGGGCAAACATTCTTCAAGGGTATGCGTATAATTCTAAGTTTCACTTTTTAATTTACTTGAAGTAATTTGCTTTTTTTGAAGAAATAAAGTATCTTTTACATTACGTATGCAAGGTTTCCGGAGCGAAGGGACGATAATAGGTCTATAAGGTAATTTGTAGCTATTACGTGATTTTTTTATCAACTGGAAACGTTTCAAAGTACAAGTTTGAAATGGTACAAGTGTCCTTTCACAAACAAAAATCAAAAAAAAAAAATTAATTAAAAATAAATGTATGTATACTTCTTCAGGAGCTAAACTGAAATTAGTCAGAAGATAACCAACAACGATAATTCCAGTAAAAATATTCAGAAAAAGAAAATTCATATTTTTACAGTATTTTACAATGCTTCTTAAAGAAGAATTATAAAAAAAATTAAAAATTTCTTCGAATACAAAAGTAATTGTGCTTTAACAGTAACGAAGAAAGTTCAATAATTAAAACTATTAACAATTCAGCACCAGTTTCGTTAGAAATTCAGATAATACGGTAGAAGCTTTCTCTTGACAATCGTCCGTGTGTCATCGCAGCTTAAGGGCAGTTTATAAGCGAGCAAACGGTGATTGTTGTAGGTTCCAGTCATTGATGGATTTAGAATCGAATCCTAAGGACTGTGACCACTGAAACAAAGGATTCATTAAACCCTCGTTCCAGCAGCCAACGGAGAAAAATCAATTCCCTTTGTCTGCCCGAAAAAATGTCATTAGTGCAATGGACAAAGAAGCTTCCATTTTGAGCAGTCTCTGACCTTGCCAGGAAAGCACTTAACTGAATAAATTTACCAATGTAAAGTATTTACAAGAGTCTCAAAGGAAATCTCCGCACTTAATGGAATCTTAAAATTGAACGTAGCAAAAAACGTCAGTTTATGAGTGGAAAGATACGTATTAAAAGAGATATAAATGGAAAATGAAACAGTAATTCTCATTCATGGTAAAATATTACTGAAACAGTTAACAAATACAAATATGAGTGACACTTAAATTTTCAATATCAATGTGAACAAATATTAGTGCTTTCCGCCATTGCATGATTTCCGAATTAAACAGAACTAGTCGGCTACCCGTCGCTTCGCTCCGGAAGCCTCTCTTATGTAACGGAAAACAATTTTTTATTTATTAAAAAACACACACACACACACACAAATTACATCAAGGAAACTAAAACTAAAATTTTTTAAAAGTTTTTTTTAATTTAATTTTTGATGTCTATATTCTCTCAATCTACGACTGCTTTTAGAACCACCGTGTAAATCATATACCTATGATATATTTTTTATTTTTTATAGAGATTAGAATGTAGGCCTAGTGGTCTAATGGCTAAGACGTCTAACTTCTGAGCAGTATTCTACCTAATAGAAATAGTACATCTTTCTTTCTTGACTATCTGTTTTTTTATTCCTATTGATACTTTTAAGTGGTTTTCGAGTTAGAAATAGTGATGGTTTTTGAATTACAAATAGTGATTTTTCAGTATTCTACCTAATAGAAATAGTGCTTCTTTCTTTCTTGACTCTCTTTTTTTGTTCCAATTGATACCTTTCAGTGTTTTTGAGTTACAAATAGTGATTTTTCAGTATTCTACCTAATGACATACTGCTTCTTATTTCCTGACTCTTTTTTTTTTTTATTCCAAATGATACTTTTCAGTGGTTTCTGAGTTACAATAGTGTTTAGTATTCTATCTAATAGAAATACTGCTTCTTTCTTTTTTGAGTCTCTTTTTTATTCTAATTGGCACTTTTCAGTGGCTTTTGTGTTCCAAATATTGATGGTTTCTGAGTTACAAATAGTGATTTTTCAGTATTCTATCTAATAGAAGTACCGCTTCATTCTTTTTTGACTCTCATTTTAATTATAATTAACACTTTTCAGTGACGTTTGAGTTACAAATATTGATGGTTTTTGAGTTGCAAATAGTGATTTTTTCGGTATTCCACCTCAAAAAAAGAGTGCATCTTTCTTTCTTGACTCTGTTTTCTTTACTCCAACATCTGGCGTGTACACGCACGTATTTTTCAATATCACATAGAATTTGGTTTAGTAAGAATATTTAAAATATTGCAACGTTTCGGCAATTATCGTTCTAATTGTCAGTTTCGAATTACAAATAAACTGACGGATGTGAAATAAATAAACAATCTTGAGATTCAAAAAAAAGATTGAAAATATTCCTTATTGATGGGGGAAAGGAAAGGAGATATAAGTCAAAAAACCATATGAAGAGAGTTGTAGTCCCTATGGCCTAATGGATAAGGCATCTGACTTCGGATCAGAAGGTTGCAGGTTCGATTCCTGTCGCGGATGTTTCATTGTAAAAATTATTTCTATTTTCCATTCTCTCAGAAAATTGCGCCGGACAGACAGACAGAGAAATAAAAGATTTTAGTAATATAGATTGTCAGTTTCGAATTACAAATAAACTGACGGATGTGAAATAAATAAACAATCTTGAGATTCAAAAAAAAGATTGAAAATATTCCTTATTGATGGGGGAAAGGAAAGGAGATATAAGTCAAAAAACCATATGAAGAGAGTTGTAGTCCCTATGGTCTAATGGATAAGGCATCAGACTTCGGATCAGAAGGTTGCAGGTTCGATTCCTGTCGCGGATGTTTCATAGTAAAAATTATTTCTATTTTCCATTCTCTCAGAAAATTGCGCGGGACAGACAGACAGAGAAATAAAAGATTTTAGTAATATAGATTGCGAAATTGGCTTTTTGTGAAGGTAGGTTTTTTTTTCATTATTACAACCTGTCGCTAATTTAGAAATCTTTGAACAGAATAGTATTGTTGAAATAGAGAAACAATAATAATATATACTCGAAGGTATATGTGTAGATGTAGGTAACCCGCTCATTTATTTATAATTTTTTTTTTACCTTCTTTAATAACAAATAACATACATATTCCTTTTAGAAAACTTTTCTTCCAGGCTTTAAGGACCAAGAGAACCTTCGCAAAATTTAATTCAATAATATTTTGTAAAAAAATTAAAAATTAATATATTTTTCAAATCAAAACAATCTGTAGCGTAGATTGTCACAGGTGAAGGGAAAGCAACGACCGCTGTCCTATTTTTCAAAGGAGATAGTAGAGTAGAATCTTGCTGGATTTGTTTTGGTGGAAAGGTACGAATTTGTTTTGCCTTTTCTTACTAAGGTCTTGAGACGATATTCTCTCAGCCAACTAAAACTATCCACGATAATAGTAGTTCGCGTTATTTCAAATACACCTTAAAACTTAATTCCTTAAAAATTGGTATATTTCATTAAACTACGTAAAACAAATAAATCTACCACTTCTTCGTTATTCAACGACATTTCATCTTCTTTTACCGAAGACTTCATCAGGTAATTCGAGGACAAGAAAATTTCTTTTCCTTTTCCTCTACTAACGAATTCTGTAGAGGAAAAGGGAAAGGAATTTTCTTGTCCTCGCATTACTAGCCTGATGAAGTCTTCTGTAAATCATTGAATAAAGAAGTGGTGGATTTATTTATTTTTTTTACGTTGTTTAAAAATTAATTATTGTCATTCGAATTGAAAAGTATTTTTAAAAGCAAAGAAACAAGAGCAGCACAAGAATAAACAAAACAAAAGGAAATCGCCTTTCTGATTCATTTTATGGGGAGGGAATTGGGAACAGCTGTTTCGTGCTTCCCTCCCCATAAAACAGTAGTTTTGTGTTTTTTTATTGTGGAAATCTGCATAAAGTAAGATTCGTTGATGCAAATATTAAAAATTATAATAGTAAAAATTATCAAACTAGAAACTGAAGAGATGCTTCTGAAGACGATTAGGCCTATATACACCGATCTACTTTAAGTTAAACTTTACTTTTTGCTAGATATAATTTCTTTAAAGAAATCTACACTTTTCTTACAAAATTAAATGTAAAATAGTTTGAGCATTAACTTGAGCTTCGAGATAGGAATATGTTTCAAAGTTCTTACAGATCAGAGGAGGATAAGGATTCGTTTGTCTGTGGTGTCACCGAGTTCGAAGATTAAGAGAAAATATATATCGTTATCAAAAGGAACAGTGAATCTACGTTCCGCCATGTTACCATTTCGTCAATTGGAACTTCAGAAATGCCTTCGTTAATTGGGGATTTTTTTACAGGTAAATGCAAGGAACTATTGCATCTCAATAATAATTAAATGCATCTCAATTCTAATCTGCTTGAGATCACTGTTAATTCTGTTCGGTGTTTAGTAGGGATTTAATTTTGAGTATCTGCTTCTTCTAATTCCACTAGAAGGAATAATATTAATACAATGATTTAGAAGAATAATATATAAAGAAATAACTAAATGTACAATATCAGCAGAAGATAAACTCTTTCTTCATATTAATTTTATCAATTCTTCACAAATATGTGATTTTTTTTTTTTCGTTAACCAGACTACGGATAATTTAGAAACAACAGTTTTTGTCTTTAAACATGATTCCAGAAATGATAATTATAATAAATAGAAAAGATTTGGTCCTTGCCATTCTCAGAAAATTCACTAATTTCATGAACATATAATAAACTGTTTGTTTATTTCAAAATATTTTTTTAGAAAAGTTTTCATGTTAAATAAAAGGTCAAAAAGGCTCGTAATCGAAATATTCAAATTTTGTACTTAATTAAATTTCGCCTTCTGAAATATTAAGCTCTACTGTAGAATGGGGTTATCTATTTAGATTATTCAAGCCTAAAGGTAAGTTGGAAACCACATTCTCTGTACATTTTTTTCCTATTTGTCTGTTCGTTGTGCATTATAATATATATTCAGTTTTCTATGATAGTCGTGAGATCAAAGAGTAGATTTTTGCCAGTAAATTCGATTCCGCCTTCAAAAATTGATTTTTAAGACGAAATTAAATTTTCGTTGTTGCCTCTGGCGGACATTCAAAGAACTAAAGTAGAATCCTACAAGTGCTTTAATTCTATATATCTGAGAAGCAAGTTTACCTGTTTGTTTTTTATGTAAAGATAAGTTCCAATAACTTCATCATAATTAAATTCTAAAGTTGCCTAGCATTGCTTCCCTGATTAGCTTGGCTTCTTCTTTTGAAAATCCATTCCTTTCTGTTGTAAAAGATCAGAAGAAAATCAGTGAAAGACTGGTAAAGCAACGTAGAAAGAACAGAGATTCGATTACGATTGAGACTGATATCTTCTTGCCGTATCTCTTGCATCCGGTGAATAATTAACTTTGCCGATCGTCCTGTTTTATTTAGACCAATGTGGTCCTACTCACTTTGTTCAATTTCCTTTTCAACTTTCATGAGTGGAGCAGTTTCTTGAGTGAAAATGTTTCTCTTTCATTTCTTCTGTACGGTTGAGTCGAAAGATCCACTGAATATTATCTGATTTTCGTTTTCTTAAACAAAACTTAAGCCTCTAAAATATCAGAGCTGTCAAGATAATTATATGCTTTAAAATGCTAGATATGTACTAATGTTGTATTAAAATTATAATTTAATGATATAAGAAGTATAACAATCAAGAATTCTTTCTAAAAACTAATAACGAACTACAAACGAACTACAAACTCCATGGCGATATTTCGTCCTTTTTACAGGACTTTAACGAGCCATTTTTCTTCTAAACTAAAACAATAATATCACAACTCAAGAATTCAAAAAAATTTTTTAAAATTTTTGAATTCTTGAGTTGTGATATTATTGTTTTAGTTTAGAAGAAAAATGGCTCGTTAAAGTCCTGTAAAAAGGACGAAATATCGCCATGGAGTTTGTAGTTCCTTTGTAGTTCGTTATTAGTTTTTAAATGTTATTAAATGTTATTGGCAAGCCGTGGAGTTTGTAAGAATTCTTTCTATTTTTAACATTTTTAATTGGAGTAAAATTAATAAAACATAATTTGTGGAGGTTCTATTTGACTTCCCATTGCAAAAATTAATAAAACTTTATTTCAATTAAAAAAATACATGAATACAAGCACAAATTGTCACCAAAATAATCTAATGATTTTTTTTTTTGTAAAAAGAATATATAAGCTGAATGAAAAAAAATAAAAATTCAAGAATTATGCACTGTCCGATTCTCCTACGAATATTCTAATCTTCAGCAAGTGATATTATTGCACCCAAAATGTCAAAATATCACCTTCATATGTCTGGGGATCACAGATGTAGGAGAGTGTTATCCTAAGAATAGAAAATTATCACACTGTTTGTAGTTCGGCATTGCGGAGACTGTAACCAAAACCTTGGGCCATTCACGATGTCCCTGACAAGGCCACTGTGGTTTTGATAATATAGCTGTTGAAATAAAGATAGGGGAAGGATTTTTTGGCAACACTCACAGTCTTATTCCAAGGATCTAAGCAAATCCAGAGGCTGTGGAGACGATGTATTTTGGCGAAGATCTTTCCACTCGAGATCTCGGAGAGTTTGCAGTGTTTGGAAGCAGGGCTTTTTACCAAACTAGAACTGCACCGAAATCTTTGTGGATACAACGACGATTGATAGGAGTTCGCAGAAAAAGTAAGTGTAAAGTTTTCGAAAGAAGCGGAAGGTAATAAACTAGTTTTCGTTTTAAAAATGAAAACTGTAATGGATAAGAAATTTACTTAAAATACGAAAGTAATTTCATCGGTATTTACAAAAAATAAATATCTTTTCTTAAAAGTAAAACTCACGAATTCTTGTAACTGAAGTGAAGGTAAAATGTTATGAATCAACCTTATTTACAGGATAATTTTAGTTGTAATTTGCATACTTGAAGTGAAAATTTTCGATTTGTAAAAAAAAAAAAAAAACAAGGTAGGGATAGCGATTAGTAAACCAATCACAATGCTTCGCAACGTCTTCTGATACATCTATAAAAATATAATTGATATAGCCTTAATTTCCTTATTATTTGGCGCAGCTTAGCCGCAGCTGCTTTTGCGCCATTAAACACCAACCAACCAACCATCCTTATTATTATAAATGTGCTTGTTGCGAATGCAAAAGGCGCAATTGTTGCGATTATTGTGATTGTTGTAGAGCTGCATTATAAATGTGATTGTTGCGCATGCAAAAGACGCAATTGTTGTGATTGTTGTGCTTAATGATAATTAATGAGATTTTAATGATACTTGTCCTCAAAAGCGGGATTATAAGTCTTCTGATACTTTTTTGAGAAGACAAAAAACATCGTTTACCTAAAAACTAATCTTTAGAATAAAAAACAATCTTGGAAAAAATATTATTTAATGTAATATTTTTATAATATTTTTTATAGCTTCATTTGTACATTTCCATGCCTTAAATTGAAGGAACACCGATATAAAACAGATTGAAATATTTTTTCCAAGATTGTTTTTTATTCTAAAGATTAGTTTTTAGGTAAACGATGTTTTTGTCTTCTGATACAAGAAAATCTAAAAACCTATCAACACAGAACTATTATACATCAAGAACAAGTAATTTCTTGAAGAGTTGAACATTAAGTTCAACTCGAAAGACAGTTTTTCTTGACCTACTTCGAGGTAGTCAAACAATTGCCAGAAACATTTTAAATTGTTCTTATAATTAATTAAAACATTATTTACATTTTTAATAAGAATTTCAAATTCAACTTTATTTCTAGATTTAATTAAGACTTCTGAATTTAATCATTTTTTTTTTTTTTTAATGGGACGAAATAATCATTATAAGAAATAACTTAAGCGTACTGTTCGGCCATAGCAAATTTGGATCGCAGATTCTTTTTGAATCGCAAAGTTTTATTCTATACTGATTTTATTTTATTTATTGCAATTTACAGAATAGGGTCAGTAATTCATTTTTTTTTAAAAAAATAAAGGCATAAGATGTAAATTCTACTGGTCAGTCGTGATCTAAGAGAAGTATCAAATAAAAGTATTTGATGGTTCTGAAATTGATCAATATTTCAAACTTATTTCAAATAATTTTGCATGAACTGAGTTTTAAATAAAAGAGAGAGAAACGGTGGGGAGGGAATTTCGTGTTATCCTGAATCTATTTTTGAATATAATATCTATTCCATAACACTGTACATTGATTTAGAGAATTAATACTCACTTTTTTTTAAGTCCCTGTTTCTATTTGTTTTAATAATGTAAAAAAAAAAAAAAAATATCATAAAATTGATACCCTACATTTTGTTGTCAAAGAAAAATAAAAAAAAGCATTACTAAAAGTTTTTGTTGGTAAATCTAAAAGTAAACTTTTCCAAAACATTTAGTAGAATAGGACAATGTCTTTTTTTTTCATCAAAACTTCTATTTTAAGCTTTTAATCTACAAGAAACTTCTCACAATTTTGTTTATTTTTGGAAATAAACTTAACTTTCAATATTCAATCTGTTAAATTATTTGATTACTCAAAAAAAAAAAAAAGAAAAGAAAAGAAATCCACCTGATTCTGAATAGATAATAATAATAATTAATGCATTTCCTTAAACTTTTTCGTAACGTAAATTGTTAGGAACATTCCTGCTGAGTTTCTTTGGCTAAACTTGAGAATACGGTACCGCACACAAGGATACATCGCCGACTGCTAACACTTCCCCGCACGGGGAAAATTAGTTAACTTAGTATGAGCTCAAGCGGCCGAGCGAAGCGGTTGTGCCGATTAGCTATAGGTAAGGTAAATAGAGGTAATACTCACTCCAGGATGTTTATATTGAAAAAAACTTTGACAGTACTATGTCACAAAAATTCAACGCGGACGCAATTTTTTTTCTCTCTCTGTTTTTCACCTCAAAATTCCATCTATTCTATCGTTCTATCTATCTGTCTGTCTGTGTCTTGCTGATCAGTAACTGTAAATGCTTCAGTATTATTTGAATCATCGGTAAGGTTGGAAAAAAAATCTTCTTTTCTCAAATTCTTCTAATAAAGAATAAATAAATAATGTATAGAGGAGATTACTCTTTTTGCTTAAGACCCTATGATTTATTCATAGTTATGCATACTGGACAAAGATGGCGGCTAAAGATATTGAATAATATATATTGATGGTAGATAATGAAAAGTAAATGACTGGTTTGTTTACTTTATTTATAAGTTTTAAGAGTAATTGAATTTTGTCTATCTCAATTCATTTAAACCTAGAAATTTGGTTAGAGTCAAAATGTAATCTTTTCTTTTGAAATTTTATTCCATCTTTCCTCTTTAATTAAACGTGATTTGAGTGTTATTTATCCGATCTATCGGAGGTTTATCTAACGGCAATCCTGTTCTATATCACTTGAATAACAATTCGGTATCGACAAGGAAATGACTACAAACTCCAGCAGAAATACGAAGCAAATATTGTTGTTATTTTTATCATCTCCAAAGAGCAACCGATTTATATTCTGGACAAAAACTGGAGTTACTGTTAGGATAAAATTGAACAAAATTGAACTATCACTTTTTGTCCCCGTTGAGACAATAAAACAAAATTACTAAGGATTCATTTTTTGGAATGATTGTCGCCGACACACAAATTTAAAATTTAAAAAGATTTTAAACACAGTAAAACCAGACATTATTTTACCAGATTCATTTTTTTTTCTGGAAAGATTTTCAAATTTCATATAAGTGCATTTAATTCGTGTTCTGTCTATTTCTGTAGCATTAATGTTACGTCATTAATATTTCATCCAAAAAACTCTTACCCCATTTCTCACTTTCTTCTATCCTTTATTTTATTCTTCTGTATTTAATTTTAAGTCTTTCTTCTTTTCCTATCAAAATACTAGGATTTAAAACTAAATGGGATAATTTCGCGTTCACCTAATACAAAAGACGCAATTTAGATAATTCAATTGAAGACTGAGCTATCAATTGGTTTTGAAAAGAGATATATTATTACACTTTGTTAAAAAAACTACTAAAAACAAGATGCATTATAGCTTTCAAGTAAACACTTTGAAGCAATATAAGACTACATTATGTTAAAATCACATCCAAAGATGTAAAAACTAAATGAAATTCATTCAACAGCATTATACTAGTTTCTATATGTGTTTGTGCGTGTGTTTGAATGTATTGTTCTTGTTTCCTATTTTATTCGTTCAAACAGTGTATAGTAATAATAGTAATAGTTCCTTAATTCTGTTTAACCAATTTAAAATCGAAATCGATATAATTTGTGGAAGAATATTTCTATCCTACTTGACAATGTGATCTGATTTCAAGCAACGAAACTTTAAAATATATGTAAACTAACTTTCAGTCGTTAACTTTCAATTTTAATATTTTCTAACTATACACGAACATATATTAATACTGTTTTCAATGATGCACAACTTTTTAATCTTATTGCATTTAACACCATTCTTAACATTACTAAACACACACAGAATCGAAAACTCTCTTCAATTTACTGCTAAGTCTACAAATAAAACTTATTAAAACTTAAATATTCTTAGTCATAATGTATATAATCTTCTCTTAATTGCGACATATTCTACTATGTCAATATTTTAATAAAGCTGCTGAACTTCTTTTATTCGATCCTAAATAAAAACTTTAATTTGTTTTCAGATTCGCTTTCTAATAAACGTCAATCTTCCGTTTTCACAACTTAATTTATTAGAATATCAAACAAGGTTTATTAGTATGATTTATAAAATTCATTATTAGGCACTGACAAATAAGCAAAGGTAGAACTGCTACTTAAATCCCTGACAGAAAAAGAGTAAAAACAAAAACTACTCCACAGCACAAAAGCGCAACTGGGATGGTAGAAAAAAAGTGAAAAAAAACTGAGACTGACGAAACTTTATTTTCAGTCTTCCTCTTAATCTTTATTATCTACAAATATAAGGCTTTTATCAATCAGAGGCTATTAGCCATTGTAAACAAATTATTATGCAACTGAATGATTCAACAATGCCTCTGAATGTTTCAAAAAAAAAATATATATCGTCTGAACCATATATATCGCCGATATAGTAAAAAATTATTAGAATAAAAAAGGGAGCAATAAAACCATAATAACCTTCTTTATTAAGTGTTCAATTAAGTATTTCAAAGCAAATTTCAATCTTTCATACCCTTTTCTGAAATTATCACAAAAAAATTACAAAATCAATACAATTTTAATAAATTTCACCTAAAGTAATTTTAATCTTTTGCCAAAATAATCAATATAATTGATGTATTCTATAGGAAAAACGCTTTTGATAAATCCACTGTTAGTTAATAATTTTTTGTACATTCTTAATCAAAAAGCTTTTGCGTTTCTTCGTTCATTGCAACTTCCAGAAAAAATAAATTTGATCAAAAACATTTCGATTTTGTTTCAACAAACAAAGATGTATCTGAAGTCTCCTGTCTGGGTTCAGTATTTCCTGAGTTAATGTTAACTTTTACTGCAGTTTTTATTTTAATTATTCTTTTATACAGGGTGATTCACGAAGATATGCAGAAACTTCGGGAGCTCATTCTACATGTAAAAGTAAAGAAAAAAAGTTATATAAACATAGGTCTGGAAATGTTTCGGTAGCGAGTTACGGCTAGCGAAAGATTTCGCCCATAATTTAGTACCTTGAGTGAAATGAAGACTTGCTGGAAGCCTGGGAAGGTAAATTAAGGGGTGAAAAAAGTGGTTTCATATGGTTGTTGACCTGAATAATCGAATGAAACATGTCGCAGAACTGTATCTCCCTGTGTTTGCAAGTGTATCCAACATGGAACCAACAAAAGAGGGATCGCGAAACAACCGTTTTTCCGTTTGACGTGCAATAACGTTGATATAGTAGGTTAGACACACAAAAGTGCATAACAAAATTTAAAGAACAACAAAACGGTGCAAATACAGTATACAGAAAGTTAATAAATGTTCGATTAAGTAAACTGTTAAGGAGAACAGTGCAAAGTAAATTGAACTGAAAAACATTACCCTACACCTAATCAATAAAATTACAGTAAATTCTCAAAAATGTTTCCATCAACCTCAATGCAATTTTCTGCACGTTTAACGATTGATCTTGTTGCTTTTCGTAGTTCAGCAGGGCTGTCCTTTAACTGTGTAAATGATTCATTAATATGGGCAAGTAGCGCCTCACGGGAGTTTACTTTGATCGCGTAAACCTTTTCCTTCATCCATCCCCATACGCAAAAATCCATCGGCATATGGTCTGGTGACTTGGCCAGTGTACAGAACCTCTACGAACGATCCATTTATTTGGGAATTGGTGATTTAAATAGGTGGAAACATTATTTGAAAAATGTGGCATTGTGCCATCGTGTTGAAGTACATCCGGCATCGCGTTGCAAGAGAAACATCTTTAAGCAATGTCGGTAATTCTTCTTGCAGAGACTGTCAGCACACCAGACCTGTTAAGCGCTCTTGGAAAATAAACGGTCCAATCAGCTGATCATGAATGTACCACACCATACTTTAATGCTAAAGCGCCGTTGAAAGTTGCGTTGCATGAGGGTTTACCACTGTTGCATGAGGGTTTACCTCTGCCCATGTATGTTGATTTTGTAAATTGTTAATACCATCACGAGTGATCTGCGACTTATAGTTAAATAAAATGTACTTGTAGAGTTGACGATGAATATTTAACCAATTGCAGTACTCCAAGAGAAGGGCATTGTCTCAATTCTGGATGTAAATGCTAATAATCGAACATCTATTAACTTTCTATATACTGTATTTGCACCGTTTTGTTCAGAAATAAATGTTGTACACTTTTGTGTGTCTAACCTACTTTATCAACGTTATTGTACGTCAAACGGAACAACAGTTGTTTCGCGATCCCTCTTTTGTAGGTTCCACGTTGGATACGCTTACAAACACAGGGAGATACAGTTCTGCTACATGTTTCATTTGATTATTCAGGTCAACAACCATATGAAACCACTGATTTCGCCCCTTAATTTACCTTCCCAGACTTCCAGCAAGTCTTCATTTCACCCAAAATACTAAATTATGGGCGAAATCTTTCGCTAGCCGTAACTCGCTCCCGAAGCATTTTCGGACCTATGTTTATATAACTTTTTTCTTTTACATGTAGAATGAGCTCCCGAAGTTTCTTCGTGAATCACCCTGTATATTTGCAACAATTATTCTTTATGTATAACTCTGGAAAAACGTTACTTTCAAAGATTTTTCAAATTACTGCAATATTATTTTTCAGTACCTAGTGTTTCATAGAAATGTAATATTTTTCAAAACGGACGTGATATTAAATAACATTACAGTTTTAAATACACGACAACCTAGACAATATTTTAATGGTGTTTGTGGGAGAGATTTTTAGGAGCGAAGAAACAACTAGTCAAGTTTAGAACTGAAGTGAATTGATTTATTAAACAGAAACATAGGTTTTTATAGATTTTACAAAGTTGGATTTCATTGGATAAGTAATTAAAAACATACATAGTGATTGGACAAGAAACATAACGAACTTAAATTGATTAACTAATTAAACGGCTGTAACGGAAAAGAATTTAAAAACAAACAAAACATCAATAATTAAGAAATAGAAAACGAATGATTTTTTTTTAAATAAATAACGGTAAAGATTAAAATGAATAAAATACAGATGTATACAGATAAATACAAATAAATAATTTCTGTTACATTAAAACATTTAAACTGTTACAATATTACTGTAAATTAGTTGCCGATTACTTCAAATTTTAAATGCTATCTTGCATTAAACTGAGTTCAATGGAGGACATCAAATTCAGTACATTACAATGGAAAATGGGAAGAGTGGCTGCAAAGTGACCTCTCATCCTTTTTCTCTGTAGCAGCCACAGCACATCGACGGGGGAGCGCTGGCCAACAACATCGACCGAGCGATGCTTTTATAGCTGCCCAATTCAAATGCATTTCGATTGGACTCTAACAGGTTCTTCTCCAGAATTATCCGTGAATTTCCTAGGAGTGTCTTGACGGCTTTCAAAACAAGGTTTTAACGATTTTTCTTTGAAGCAATCAATATTGGAATCGGTTATTTTAAATTTCATCGCGCTACGAAAAGCAGTAAAAATTATACAAAAGGCCAGATTTAATGCTTCTCACCACACGGACGTTAGAAGAAAGACATCACTCTTGAATATAAAACTGATTTTTATTGTTGTTAAATTAAATAATGTTCAGTGCTACAATAATCAAATCAATCTCTCAATGTTACACGAAACAAAAGTTTTATGGTTCTTGCAATGCCTATAAAGAATGTCACTCCATATTCACCGACACAAATAACCTTTCTTTTCTCAAGAAAAGAAACCAATTCCAGAAACCAATAGCAATTATCTTCTTTTTTTATTTCATTCATTAGCTCATTTATTTTCCTTCATCCCCCATCTAACATACATACATCTACACATCTACAAAGAAAGACAATTGGTAAGGAGATACTCTGGTAAACTGACAAGGAATGAAATGATATACAACGAGTATTTCCTATTTAAAGACCTAAATAATTAGAATATTGTAGATAGCATTTCCTGTAAACTAGAAATCGAAAACAAAATTCTCCAACACAACAATATTGGAACTGTATTTTATTAATAAAATTTTTAATAAATTCATTTATTATGAATTTTGAACAAAATGTGAAAGAAATGAAAAGAAAAACATAAGAATTTCTTTTTTAATACAAGTTCAGGATTTTTTTTTTACGCGTACTAAAATCATGAAAACATTAAATTAGCCTACTATTCGTTACTCTAGTTAATTTATTGCTTTCATCTATTTGATTTCTGAAGACAGAATATTTTAGAAAGTTCTTCTTTTAAAATATAGTTCTATCAGAAACAATGGACTATGTCTTCTTAAAAAATTATTGAAATCTTTGCTTACTATTCCAAAAATTGTAGTTTTAGGACAATGTGGGTTCAATTTTCTATAATAATCAACAGGGAGATCACATTTCATAACGTTTATTTTTATTTAAAATTTTAACTAGCTAAGGTAAATAATTATTTAGATATCTAGGTTTTTGTGTTTTAATTGCAACTTATTTTAGCAGTTTATTTTGTTTTGCTTTAACTAAGTCCTTAGCTATTGATAGAATGAATACTAAAATTAACAGGTCCAATATAATCTAAACCTTCTTCTAAAATTACAGCTTTCTAGGAATTAAGTTTGAAGAACTTTTATATCTCATGTCTAAATATATAGAGGAGAAGGTCCAAATATAGGCTAGTTTAAGTATTCGGGTATGGGAGGTCCTTCCACGCTGTGGAAACAAAGATAAAATGTGTCTGAGTAAAAAAGAGAAATGTGGGGAACATTCTGTTATTTTCTTAATTAAATTCTATTGAATCAAAAGCTGATTTGTAAATTGCATGACATTACTTACATTATAAAATTGTTCTAGCATAGTTTATTTATCGCATAGAACTATGTAATAGTGGGGAACCGATCTTAATGTTTCTTAAACCAAATGGTTTCAGGTTATCAAAGGAGGTCTAAATATGGGCTAGCTCATATTTAGATCCTTTTTATTTATTTAGAGCAAAACCAATTGTTCTATGATTTCTTCTTTTCAGAATGCCCAGAAATCCTCCAAAACATTATTCGAAAGGATAAAAGAAACTTTAAAAACTCAATCTGTCTGAAGATGATAGTGGCCTAGAAATTCCACAAGGGTAGGGAACTTTGAGTGAAATGTATTAAGTGTTTTATGTGGGCCCATAATGATTGTGCAGCTGCTGATAAGGACGTTTATATTTGTGACATTTGAAATAGACAATTAACATTTAATTTAATTGTTTCAGCATTTTTTCACATTTTTTTTTTTAAAAAAATCTAATATTACAGTAAATTTTTATTGGTAGCTCATATTTGACCACAATTTCAAAAACCATATTTCTGCAACTTTTAAAAAATAATTGAAACAATTTTCTTTATTTATTTTTTTGTTTTGTTTATTTCAACCTTTTATCATAAAGTAGATTCATTTTCGATATAAAGTAAACTGGTACAATTTAATTATCTTAATTTTTTCTTGGTGAAATTCCTAAAAAGTGGTAGCCCATATTTGGATCTTCTCACTATTGTTTGAATTATCTCGAACATAAACGGACGGAAAAACACATTCATGCTTAAAATTTTATTATTTAAGTTTTTTATTTTGAACATATTTTTTTCTTCTCCAATTTGTATTAAAGCCGATACAAACATTAAAGCAAATGTATATGTAGTCTAATGTATATTGTACGAGTATAAAAAGAGAACAAATCTCAAAGCGAGACGTGCAGTGTCACCTCACATTTCAAATCACAAGACTCATAACAAGGCTGAAGTTCTAAATTATGTAATAAGTTATTTTCATTTTGACAGGAAAAACAATTTTAGAAATCTTTCTTTGACGTTTATTTGTACATTATCCTCAAGTTCTTTTTATGTTTCTCATTCTCTTTAAAGAAAGAACTTGATTGTAAAATGATATTATTAGCTTTTATTAATTAGCTAATAATAATTTGTTTCTTTTTCCAAATTTAATGCAAAATTATAGGAATATCAGTACCAGAAATTAGTTAACCCTTGAATGATCCTTGTAAAGCTTAAAAATAGAAGCGCCATACAACAACAGCTGTACATAGAATGTTCCGAAGGGCTTCACTAAATTGGAAAATAAAACTGACCGAAAGTAATATTCGGTCAAAATTTTTGAAAATAGTAAACCCAGGATGTTCAATAACAGTTTCATCAGTGACTCCATAGAAATGAATTGGAAATCTGATTCCTATCGAATATTCTTAAATTAACGGCTTATTTTTAATAGCCCTATTTTAAAAACGGTTGCTGAGGTGGAGGTTAATGAAAACAGTAAAAGATGCTCAGTCCTGAAGTGTTTATTAATTGCAATTCTGCATTAAAACCGAATTATTTTTCTACATTAAAACCGAAAACTTATTTACAGATAACAGAACTAATTAAGAGAGAGAAATGCTAATTTAAAATTAATGGAAAACGTATTACTGACACTTTGCAATAAATTAACAAATTAAAACATAAAACGTGTAATTTGATAATTACCATGAATCCGTGATTCATTCACTATTAAAGACTTTCCATTTTCAACAATTTCAATGGAATTTTAAATAGCAACACATTGCTTAATCATTCATTTTAGTCCAGTACAGTTATGTTTTGACCCGGACATTAATAACATCTAAACTTCCTTTTGAAGTTTATCTGCTTACACAATAAAGATATGAAGCATTTGATCATAAAGTATTTTGTAGCCAGTTTAATCTCTACATTTTGCTATCTTGGTGTGTTTTCATTTAATTAACCGCTCACCCACTATTTGATAAAAACGAAGTTGTACGCGAAATTTCAACTGACTTCATACTTTACTTAAATTTATCTGCCTAACCAATACAGTTATGTAAAAAGTTGTAAGAATCTGTATTGTAGCAAATTTTATCCTTTACATTTTGGTTGTTTTAAGGTTTTAAATTCAGGTAGCCCTTTGTTCGCTATAGCTTGAAAACTACTGCAACTACTGCGAATTGGCGGCCATTTTCTAAAACTGCACTAAAGTAGTTTGCATTGACATGCCATCTAGTGTTAAAGTGAGTTATTAGCAGATGGCCAACATTTTCGAGTGAAATTACATTTCGACTATTTCTGTCGAGGACTGGTTCTGAAAGGCTGTTACTATATCAAGGTTAGATAAAATGTAGATTTTTTATGTTCAGCAAAGATTAACCATATAAAACTATATATTTTCTTGATTCTTGAAGATTCTTCTAAGTAGATAAAATAAAGTTATTTTTAAAATTCGGAAATTGTAGACAAACAAGTGTATCATGTGATCCATGTCCTCAGTAGCGCTTTAACGCCACTTTAACGCCACTAATAAACTTTTTATTTTTTGTAAGCTTACTTCTCTAAAGCTTTTTGAGTTAACTGAAAAATATTGTTTCTTGTGGTATTTTGTCTTATTGTCTCATTTCATTTAAAAGGAGGAAATATTCAAATTAATTTTTACATTTCCTCTTTTGGTTTAGCTACAGATTAGAAAGACTGTTAATTTCAAGTGATTTTTTATTATTTTTTAGAGAAAGTCAAATTTAGTTGCTTTTTACTGTAATTTTGTACAAATAATGTTTACAATGATGGAATAATTCTTAATTTTAATTTTAATTAATTAATTTTAAGTTAATTAATTAAACTTAATTTTAAGTTAAGTTACTAGAAAGTAGGTGGCGTTAATTGGAACAGGTGTTCCTAATAAACGGCAGTTTGCAAAAAGTTTTCTTATTTGAGTTCCCATACTTCTCCAGTAAAAGTTATCATATGTTCATTATGGTATGCTTCAAACAGAAGATTAAACTTTCTTGGTCATAATTTCCGTGTTTCGATACACCTTATTTCCAGACTTATTTAAATGTTAAGGTGGCGGTATTTGACTTAAGAATACAGTCGGACCTCGATATAAGGTCACCCTTTGGGACCTCGCGAAAGTGACCTTATAAGCGGGTCGACCTTACAACCGATTCATACGCATTTGTCAGTAAATAAGCATTATATAAATACAGTAGAATTCTTTGTAGAATTTAATACCTATAAAAATATCAGTTTATTAGGTTATAATTTTTAATTTAGTTGAACCAATTAAAATTAATGGAATCACTAAGAAATTATCTTTTAAAAATTTTAATTCGAAATAAAGTTCTAAGTATTAGTATGCTCAAGCAAAGTACTGATGTACAACTGACCTTACTTAAAATAATCCAAAATACAGGACTGTCGCGATTTTGGTATCATCTTTTGTATAATATTTTCTAAGTTTTGTAGTTTCTGAAAATTTAATGCTCTGAGTGCTTCTGCTTGTGTCACCGCTTCTCACTTATCATCACTTTCTAATGCATTGGAATCTAAAACTTGCGAAATAATTTCGGAAATCGAAGCTTGAGAAGTGGTAGCAATTTCATCATCAATTCTCACATATTCACTTTCCCCTTCTACAGCACAGCCGCAATTTCTGATCTTGTATTAATACAGGTAAAGGAATATCGTCTTCATCATCTTTTTTCCTAGGATTTGAGGAGATGAAGTGCTTTTTTTTTTAAATATTAAAATATTTAATATGAAACAGTCCCCTCCGTCAGTACGAGAAATGACGTTGATAAAAGATCGTACCCACGGAAAAATTCTTGAAATTGAATCAGTGTGGCACTGAAATCACAGACAAAAATGACCTTATATGCGATTACAGTATTTAAGACCTGACCATATATCCGATAATCCATATCATAGAAATTCTATTGAATGAGCCGGGACTTTAGAAAAGTGATCTTATATGCGGGTGACCTTATATCGAGGTCCGACTGTATTTTCATTTATTCTTTCGAAGGAACAAATAGTCTAATTGCTGAATTCATTTGAAGCATTTATTTTGTGCTCACGTGCATTGTTTATTTAATGATTTTTCTGAATTTTCCTCAACTCAATTTTATATCTATTCATGAAAATCGAGTAATTTTAAAAAAAAAAAATCTTCATAAATCTGCGAGAAGAATTATTAATTATGTATTAAGTTTGTGTTTAGTTATGAAATAAATGAGTGAAATGATCTTGTTGCACTTATACATAGAGACCACACAGTAATACCTCTTCTTTTTAATTCAGCAGAGATTCACGGAATCACCGGTTAAAGGTCTATTCAATTCTTGACTATTATTTTCAAAAAGTGTTTCGTTCATCATGTAATGAAGCATCCAAAAAGCTGTGTTAAATGTAAAAAAATAACGAATAGAAATATAGTTGAAAACATTCTTATTAAATAAAACAGTATCATTTGTTTACGGATTACAAAATTCGAACACATTAGCCTTCATCAGTTCAGAATGATTTAAAATTTCCGTTGGTTCACTAAGTAACGAGTCACATGTTGATAGATAAGTCACAAGTTGATAGGTAAGTCCATTGTTAGCAGAGAGTGTTGTTGCTACGAGGAAGGATTCTTTTATGAATAGTGATATTCTGTTTCCGCTTTTCCCCGTTACCATCACCCTCGGAAAAATGGTTGATGTCTCGTGCTCACTTCATGGCTGAATAATGCAGACGTATCTAAACTTTTACATTTATATTAGTATTTATGTTGTTCCACTCGGCCTTCTAATCGCTGAGTGGTACAGCCAATATAGAAGTTATCACAAATAAGTTCTATAACTACAAGGTATTTTATATATATTACTTTACTCCATAATATTGGTACCGGTGGTTTGGGCCGACTTCCCTCCTAAGGAGTAGACTCGCCCCACCCGGCTTCTCTATAGTAAGTTGACTTCCTTAATCGAGAGAGAGGTGCTAAACGACCTTAAATAGAGATACCGAGTCAGACCATGGAGACAGTTCGGCGCAGGAGCCCAAAGAAGGAGTCACCTTTTGGTCGAGAGCTACAGAGGAACAACAAGTAGTTCAGTACGGAGCAGGAGCCCGTAGACGAAGCAGTTCGTTGTAGGGCAGGAGTCCGAAGAAGTCAGTCAGTGGCATCCAGCCACTCGGTGTTCCAGAGAAGCAGCGAGTTAGTCTTGTGGCGTATAGCCACCCTGCAGTCTCCAAGTTAGGAGAAAACAGAAGCAGAGGATTCAGCGGCAGTTAGCCTCACATAGAAGCTCTCCAGCCACGAGATTATTAAAATCAGCCGAACAAGTCGTACCTGTTCCCGGTAGAAGCAAGAGCGTTCCCAGTCTACCCAAGACGTCTTCGGAGAAGGGAGAAGACAGCCGTGCAAGTCGCACCTGATCCCGATAGAAGAAATACTGTCCGTTCGGAAGAATCGCCTCCGTTACGAAAGGAGCAGCTGCATAAAATAACAAGACTTAGTATCCAAGTGCAGCTATCACAGTGTGCCGTGCTAGGTCATCTACGCCGTTTCGCAAGAGCCCCTAAGCTACCGTACTTTTTGGACTTAAGAATTGATCAAAAATAGAGACAGCAATATTATTCACAGAAAAATTAAAAATAATGGTGTTCTTACATTTATTGACAATCTGTATATTAAATTTATATAAAAAATATCTATTGGATCCATTTATTACATCAACATATGGGATAATAGCAAAAAAAATTTATGTGGATCCTGAGTTTTAGTAAACTCCAAATTTCTTCTTATAAAACTACTTTCCTTATTGATCATCCTCATAGGATAACCATTGGCAAGGAATACATTCTTGAGATAGTAATTTCTTTAAATAAAAATTCTTAAGTGAGCATATCATGTATGGTCGTCTGAAAAAATAATGTAAAAATGTTTAAAATGTATGTTCTTTTTATACAAGCGGATGCTGTATTTCATTATTTATTTTGGAAAAATGTATTCAAATAATTTTTGTCAATTACGAATTTGCTGCCCTTTTAAGTATTCAAATAAATCCTACCAATTGGCCTACAAGCCTTATCCCTTCTCTCCCTTCTGTAAAGCTTTTTAAAATGTAGGTTTTATTTGCAAATCGCCGAATTTTCGAAAAGGTTTCATTTCCTGTTCGTGAATGTTCCATTTAACGAAATCATTCCACATCACAAAAGCACGTTAGGAGGAGGTGGGGGGAATGAAAACAAGAAAAAAAAAATAGCCCAATTCATTCGACGTGTTCTCATTGCGAACAGCTGTTATAACACAATGACCCAATGCGTCATAACGAATATTCCTTGAAAAAAATCACCAGATGTCGCCACCAGAATTTGAAAGAAAATATAATTTTTTTTTTCGTAACGCCTCGTCTACTCTCAGGCGTTAAAAAAGCCAATTCCAATTAAGAAGAATGTTTTATTGGAGCTGCAGATTGTTCATCCGTGAGAATTACCAGAATTGCTGGAATTTTTGTCATTTCAATTGGTAGAATTGTTCAGGGAAAAAGACTGCGGAAAAGGCGGAATGAACTTCTATACAAATACGGAAAGGAATTTAAAGTCAAAGTAACTTCTACACAATGTGTGGTAATGTAAAGCAAAGGAATTAACAAGAGTTCTTTACAAAATAAGATTGTATTTGAAGATAGTTTGATGAATAATAAATTTACTAACGTGTAAAGATTTTTACAGAAATTAGAAAATTATCCGTACGTAAAATAATGTCCCAGCTAAAAAAGTAAATTTGTTTCAAATGTTTGTTCGTTGTAAGAAACTTTGTTTTAAGCAGGATTGTATGTTTATTAACTAAATTTATGTAAATAATAAAAAACTAATTTTCAAAATCTATTATTTCTTGCATATTAAATGAAATCACATAGACTATATCTTCAGCAGTACAAAGAAAAACTTACAAAAAAGAATCAACTAAATAAAATAAACCCAAAACGTGGAAGAAAAATCTTGGTTAATAAGCGTTACTTTTATTGATTAATTGAGTTTCAGTGTTTTAATTCCCACCTACTTGAAATAATCTGTCATATAATCTGTCCAAACATTTAATATGTTATCCATTGTGTGGGTGACAATTTAGTGATGGTATGACGACTGCAGTTTCCAAACAATCCTTCAATTTATCTGCGTGGCTTGAAATTGTTTGTAGATCTGATAATGCCAGTGACAGCAATTGTGCTAAATAATATTTTTAATCTGCTTTTTATTGTCTAAAATATTGCTGCATGTTTTGTGGTTATACCGGATAATTTATTATAAATATATATAAATTATATAAATAATGCATAAAAAATATCAAATATATAAAAAGTGTTTTTTTTCTTTTAATATATGTAAAATTTGTACATAAAGGGCACCAGTTCAATGACCATTAGCTGTTGACTTTACAGCGTAAGACATGGATCGACAAGTTGTGTTACATTATTTTTCAACAGAGTGTCTTTTTCAGAAGCTTCAGAAATCGAGTAATCCTTTCTGTAAATGCAGTTTTTCCTTACTGTCAAACAGTATTCAAAAGAAAGTTTGGTAGTTTTCTATAAAATCTCACTTGTGAAATTAACGTTATTTTTTTTTTCTTCTTCTTCTTCTTTTTTTTTGAACGAACGATTCATAAATACATACTGGGCATGAAATTGATGGAGAACTGTGGCTTTTTGTTTCACACTTCATGAAAATTCGAGATTTATTCTTTCGCGGAAGGCGGATATGGACACTTTCAAGGCAAGAGGTTGTAGCCTTCCTGTCAAGCAGGCAAAAAAAATACCTGGGAAAATGATTTTTCGTTTGTAAATAAAACATAAAAAAGCAAATATTTATCATGCAGTTAACTGTGGGTTAGGTTAAGTGAGGTATGATAGTTTCCAGGATGTATCGTTTGGACAAATATCCGAAAAAAAAAAAAACTTTCCTTTTCGGTATGACCCTCAATTTTGCGATGGTTCTAAGACAACCATTTTCCTCATTTTGAAGGGCTGTTTTCGCGAAACAGTCTCCATTAAATATCAAATTTTAATTTAAAAAATACACAACAAAACCGGACTTTTCCAGCTGTTATAATAACCAATGACATCTTCGCATTGAAAAGAAACCTTTTGTCCTGAAAGTTTTTTTTTCCCACAATACAGTCTACGTACCCTAAGGTTTGATAAAAATTTTAAAGTTATTATTCGTGGACTTTTCCACTGTTAATTTCCTCCAATGTTCTGCAAAGTCTCTGCAAAAATAATGAATGAGTTTCCATGGCAATTCATTTATTCTATTTAAATAACATTCCCATTAGATACCCAACTGGAAAAGCTTTTAAAGTGATTGCAAAAGAATCATTGAAATTCAGTAAAAGTGGTTGCTCACTAATACGAGATTCTCAAGGTAATGCTATTATTTCACATTCAATAAAAATTCAATAAATTGTATATTTCAGTCGAACAAAAGCATCTGGTAAAAATTTTACAAAATCCTGTAAAATTATGAAAGGAATCATAACAAATAAGAAATAAAAGGTATTAGAAAAAACAATAGAAATATCTAATGAATTTTCTAATTTATGTGAATTTAATCAGGAATACTTTGGCGTATGTTTTTTATATAATACTATCCTAAATTAAATAAGAGTTCAATGATATAGAGCTAATGTAGAATTAAATAATGAAAATGATAAAAATGATCTTTTGTTAATAATGAAACAGACTTATCTCTGAACAGAACCGAAGATAAGCTTCTCTTCAACAATAATTGTTGTGCTGTGAGGTTGATGTTTAATTTTCTTCTTTTCAAATAAAGCATTTAGCTCTACGTCGCATTCAAATGGGTTCCGGAAAAAATTCTGGATGGGCGTTTTTTTTTATTTATTTATTTTAATGTTCTTAGAGGTTTGGAGTCAGCTCTTATTTTTTTTGATGTGGCTTTGCGATAAAAATATAATGACTTAAGGGTTCCCGAATCAAATAAAGATTGTGAACTGGTGACTTACAAATTTACGAAAGCATTCTGTAGACAGACAAGTCACTCTCCATGAACGAGTCAAAACATCGCTTAGTGCGCTGTTGACTGAAGTGAGTTCGAACGTGTTTAATGGATTTATGATTAATTTTGTATTTAACTCATATATTTATCTCAAATGTAGAGGTAAATATGTGATTTTTTTTGTTTGTTTCTGTGCTACTTAAAACAATGGGAAAAGTCACTGACTTGTCACCTCGTAAGAGCGCACAGATAAAGGCGCTAATCGACACAAAAACTTATTCGAATGGAGAAACTTCAAGACGATTGAAAGTGTCGGAAGCGAGTGGAGGCGAATTAAAGCAAAAAGTTGTCTTAGGAGAAGATTTGAGCCCTAAAAGAAAGAAAAAATGTGGACGAAAATCTGTTTTTTACGCCGAGTTCCGAACGGTGCTTGAAATAAACGTGTTTCAAGAATCGATTTCACCACAACTAAAGATATAAAATCTAGCCTCAACAATGCTAATATCGTCGTATCTGAACGAAAAATATCAGAGATGAATTTTAAGACCCGCTCGGAAACCAAAATTGAAGGCAGTTATGAAAGCAAAACATCTCAAAATTGAGCTAAGGATCATGTAAACAAAGATTAAGAGGTTTCGGTAAATAGCCATAGCAAGCAATGATTTTTTTTTCTTATTTGATATAATTTTATCCATAAATGTGTCAGTTTGTGTCTTTTTCCAGGTATGTTTCAGTGACGGACGCACATTCGAAATCCTTGCAAACAAATTTCTATTTTGTGCGACGGCGTCCTAATAAAAAGTTTCATCTTGATTGCGTCTTACAGACCGGAAAACACCCCAAGGAAGTCCTGGTATGGTCTGTAATTAGCGGTAAGGGCACTGTATTGTAAAGGGTAAAATGCAGCAGGATCAGAACAAGGACGTATTGATCAAGCGACCCTGCTTCCGCAAATTATATTTAAGCAAGATGGCGCTCCATGACACAATGCACGTTCCCTAAAGACGTATTTGGTGGAAGAAAATATCCCTCTACTGATTTGGCCGGGTAATTTACCAGATATGAACCAAATTGAGAATATTGGGAGCTTACGAAGATGGAGGTGGCTAAAGAAGTTCTCACCATGAAAAATCAGCTGATTGAAAGAATTATTTACGCCTCGCAGCATCATCCAAAGATGCAAGAATCCGTTCAAGCATACACTGACAGCATGCCATATCGCATTAAAGCTTTGATTACTGCCACTTATTAGCAATGATCAAAGTAGTCTTTTCTCACTATACCATTAAAAACAATAAATATCAATAGCTTTTACTTTGAAAAAGTGTTTTCTTCATTGTCAACAATCAAATAACATTTTGTAGCTGCTTTACATACGCAACACCATTAATATTTGATGCTATTAGGTCCTAAACAATTGATTGTAAAAAAAAAGCACGTACATCTAATAATTTGGCCAGGGATTGTAAACACATCTACCGATATATTAACATGGAGGAGAAGGTCCAAATATAGGCTACGGTCTAAATATGGACTAGTTGATGTTCAGGTATGGGAGGTACTTCTGCGCAGTGGAAATAAAGTGAAAATGTGTCTGAGTAACAAAGAGAAATGAGTGGAACTGTTGGTCGCCTAAAGTCAAGTCATTCAGAGGCAGCGTGGTAATAAAGTGTCAATCAACCTTTTTCTTAATCTTGAAAATTTTTACAGGTACTTTTTGTTATTTTCTTAATCAAATTATATTGAATCAAAAGCTATTTTGTAAAATGCATGACATTACTTACATTCTAAACTTGTTCTAGCATAGTTTATTTATTGCGTAGGACTACATGATAGTGGCGGGAATTAATCTTAACATTTCTACTAACTACAAACGGATACAGGCTATCTAAGAAGGTCTAAATATGGGCAAGCACTTATTTAGATGTTGTTATTTATTTAGAATAAAAAAATTGATTTATGATTTCCCCTTTTCAGAATGCCCAGAAATGCTCCAAAACACTATTCGAAAGAATTAAAGAAAGTTTTTAAAAAACTAAATCTACCTGAAGATGAAAGCGACCTAGAAATTCCACAAGAGGAGGGAACTTTGAGTCAAATGAGTTTTATGTGGCCTACATATTGTGTGATTGGGCAATTGCTGAAAAGGACGTTTTTGTTTGTGACTTTGGAAATAGACAATTAACATTTAATTTAATTATTCAGCATTTTTTACATTTATTAAAAAAAAATTATATTATTATATTAAGTTTTTGTTGATAGTCCATATTTGGACCACAATTTCAAAACCAGTTTTCTGTAACTTTTTATATTAAGTATTAACTTTTTATATTAAGTTAAAAATTGAAGCAATTTTCTTTAATTTTTTGTTTATTTCAACCTTTTATGATAAAGTAGACTCACTTTCGATATTAAGTAAACTGGTACAATTTAATTATCTTTTTCTTGGTGAAATTCATAAAATAAAAGTGGTAGCCCAT
Organism: Thereuonema tuberculata; assembly: GCA_023159025.1. Lineage (NCBI taxonomy): Eukaryota > Metazoa > Arthropoda > Chilopoda > Scutigeromorpha > Scutigeridae > Thereuonema > Thereuonema tuberculata. Next base: position 66,023,624 of record JAFIDM010002131.1, on the reverse strand, counting down.
ATTTGGACCTTCTCCTCTATATTTAGTTATTCAGTGTATTTAGTTCGTAATGATATGCTGATCTAAATTATTAAATTTTTGAAATTAAATTCGCTAAATATAAGAACAGTATACTAGCATAACATTATGATCATTCATTAACAGACCTCAGTTAACAGTTAACCTTTCATTATACTTTAAATCACTTTAATTTGCAATAGAAATATACTTGCGAAAAAGAAAAGGGGAGGGAAATAAAAAAATACGAAAAGTCATCTCAGAGACTATTTCACATAAGATCAGTTGGAGTTTGCAGATTACAAAGTAAACTATTAGACCATGTACACGAGGGAGTAAATGAAAATACAAAACTTATGTTTCACATGGATACTAATTTTTCTCATTATTTAAAGATCTCTTGTAAACGAACTTCCTGATATGACTCTCAGAAAAGATAATCCGAGATTGGTATTTTGTGCTGAAACTTTACGTTGCAAACTAGGCTATTCTGGATTACGCATTCATAGTCCCTTTGGTGCATCATATCATTTCCATATTCATACTCCTGATAGAGATCTGATTGTCAATTTTCATACAGCACTTTGCTGGATCATGGTATAAAATATCCAAAACGGATTTTTAAATTTAAATTTAAATTTAAAGTGGATTCTTACATGGAAACAATCTTTAAAAAATAACACTTAATACGATTTCACTGTTACAAAATTACAATGTCTTTTCTGGATATTTTGTTTTAATTTCTAAAATTTTTAAAAACTTCCGAACGTTTAAACATATTTTATAAATCGTAGATACCTGGTTTTTTTAGCGACCCATTTGGGAGCTGTTGTGATAGCGACCAAACTCGGTAGCTATTGCGTTTGTCCTGTCCGTCCGTCCGTGTCTGTCCATCCCTAACAATTCCCGAATGGAAGGTCGACTCGACAAACGGATTTCACCACAGTGTTGAGAGGCCCAAACATCGTAGGAATGAGTATTTTTCAGGGGCCAACGTCCCCCCATGTTCGAGATATTTGGCATTGTTTTCATTGGATTTCCGCTATTAGCTTTAATGTTAGAAATGCAACCATCTCATTTTAGTTGTCAGCTATAGCTTGAATGTTAAGATTTCGGACTCATAAACCAAAGGTTATTGGTTTGTGTATATATTGTTGTTTTTTTTATTTTTTTCCCTTTTAATCTTTTTTTTTTTCCGTCAATGTCCGTGTTGTTTTTTTGTGTTGTTTTTCTTATTTTATTATCTTTTCTTCTTATTTTTCCTTACGTTGGTGTACTTCCATTTTTATGATTATTTTTAATTTTTTTTATTATTATGGGTCGCCCCTAAATTTAAGCTTTAGCACAAAATTATATTCACTTTTGTGCATATAATGTTATATAATTTTGTGTTGTATTTCAAAATTAAAAAAAAGTCTCGTTAAATAGAATTTACGATTTACGTTTTTTCATAATTGCAATGATAAATTTCATAAATGCAATAATTGCATTATAGATTATTTCTTAATTTATCTTCAGATGCTTTTCAAGGAATAGCGATATACGATTCAGCCAAATTGATGATTTCTTCTTTTGAATATTTTATTGATTGGTGAAAAAAAAGAGAATCCGTTCTTCATAATTTGAATGAAAGACAGACAAAATAAGGTTCGTACTTGTTTTTTTGAAAGGCCTTGAATTGGTTATGAATGTTCGTCTGATTTTAATGAGTGATGAAATTGAATTCATTAAAGTTCTCATTAAAAATGAAGAAATTCTCATTAACAATAAAATGCTTCATTTCACTTGGAATTGATGACCGAAGTACAAAAGGACAATCGTAAACATTCTGTTATTAAATCGAAAAGAACAAAAATAGAATAAAATGTGAGAGAAGGTCAGAAAGAATTCACTCATAAATCTAAGTTATTATTATTAAAATAATGCCACTGTCACGCTAGTTAATAAGTTGAATGATGAAGAGCACCGAAAGTTTCACTTCCAGCTTGTTTTCAAATACTTAATTGTATATCATACAAATCTAACTTTATTCTATTAACTTTAGAAAAAACAATTTTTTTACTGTTTTCGCAAGACCTCTTCAGGTGATTATTTCAATTTTGAAAAAGTTTATCTCAAAAATAATAGAAATTTATTTCAATTTGAGAAATGTGCGTCGTAATCAAAACTTCATTTTGGGATTTTAGGGAAAGCAGGAATCCTTCAAGTCTATTAAATAACAACAGCTTTTCAGAAAATTGCACTCATTTTAAAAAATAAATTCGTCTATGTAAGGCCTTTTACATACTACATAATCTATGATAAACTAATTAGCTAAAAAACTACATCTCTTTGATATATTTCCTTTAATATTGGTAATATTTCGCGGAATTTATCATTCCGCTTTTTTCATACTTTTTTTTTTTTAATAACAATGAGTTACTTCCAATACATGTCTTAATACTAATACAATCATGCATAATACAGATATATTATCATGTCGTTATTATAAAATCATCATAGGCTCTTTCCAATAAATGAAAAATATTAACAAAACCAAGTATTGTATCATCATTATTAGTCTAACACAATAATTAATAAACTAATTAGCCCTAATAACAGTAATTCGCATTTCTGTTCCAAATACTGAACGTATAAATGAATATTCCAAATATTTCTATATTCTATTCCAAATTTCTGAATGGAATCGAAATTACCATCTGTTAAAGACAAGAATGAATATGACAGGTATTCAATTTCAAATTTCATTTTCCGTTTTACTTAAAAAAAAACCTTTTACATTATTCTTTCACGAAACGAAATTTATCCTGATCAGTTTCAGCACCATTGCAATTTTGAAAATCGTTATCAAGTCTTCTCTATGGCTATTCGTTTAATATATTATTCTGTTAGATTAATTTTATCTTTATTTGATTATTTGGTTGTTTTTTTTAATTGTACATAAAATTCTGAATTTTACTAACTGTTACATTCGAACAATTTTTAACCGGAAAGTTATTTAATATTCAAAAAGAAAATTTTCATGATCAGCTTTTAATTCATTATGTTATTCCTTCACTTAAATTCCCTTACTATCATAAACAGTAAAAACGTAATAACTTGCCTACAAATATTAACTTGTGATTTATGTACCTCTTAAGAATTTCCATTAGAAGACCAAATCCATTTTCTCTTGGCCTTGGATTTCAACCGACACAACCACCTGTTCCATGGTAGGAGACACCCTCGGGTTGAGTTTTGCAAATGAGACGACGTATATTGTGCAACCAATCTGGGAGTTGCTCTTCAGGCGCAAATGTGCTTGGCTGTTGATGTCCAAGAGAATAAACTCCCGTTTCTCAGAAAAGTTGCATTTTTAAAAAGGCGCGATCGTCGTTGTGTTGAATATTTCAAGTAAGAGGTTTCAGGAGGGAAAGAAAGCCTTTTACTCTTAGTATTTTTGTTTCTATAGTTTTTATCTTATGTATCTGATCTTATTTCTTTATGAAGATCAAAGCTTCGTGGATCAATAAGATTCTTATCTTCTATATCAGAGAAAGGAATCGTTGGATAGTATTTTAAATTTTCTATTAAAAATAAGAAATAAGTTGTTATAGTTTTAATATTCAGATTTACAATGATCGAAAAAGTTCTCTCTACTAAGTTCTGCTTTTCTGATAAAGATCTGTCTTTTTGTTCATTACAGATTTCTATAATGTAAAGTAACTCATTCTATTTTTGCTTCCATAACTCGACCAAAACCTCAGAAATTCAATAGCGAGAACTGAAACATATATCTTCATACTTTTGAGGAGAAGATATGAACATTTAGAAGACATCGGGTATCCATAAAATGTGAAATACTGTTGCGGCGTTTCTCGTTTCTAGCGCTTCCAATCACCATTCTAGCAACTATTGGAAACCATGCGTTTATTTGGATGGCGTAACAAATAAAACTCATCAGTTTCAACTCTGAATGTATTGAACTGATTCTTTATTTAGCCTTTGAATTTTTAAGACTAAACAGATTTTCGGAAATTGAGATGTTTGTTTTTCAATTTCTTCTGCTTTGGAGAAAAATTTCATAGAAATCATTTTTAAAAACATTCTTGTTTCCAAAATAGATTTTCCATAAACTATTTCAAACTCAAATCTTTGTTATTAGACTTAAGTAAATGAGAATTATATAATTTCTTCTTTATCGAATAAGTAGTGAAATTACATAATTTGAATAAAATCGATGATCAGTGTAAGCAGAGACCTTGTAAATTTTATTTCAAGAAATTAAATAGTACATCGAACGACATTGCTTCAATTTTATACTAAAAAAATCCTGATGTAAGATTTTTCTTGTAATGGTTTATGCATATTTTATTTATACGGAACTTTTAAAATATTGGAAAGAAAACAATAAAATTGAAGGAATTATTGTTGTTTAAAGAAATACGATTTCAATTTGTTTTCGGAGAATGCATTTACATTAGTAATGTGCGGTAGTGCTTTGTGCATGTGTACAGCATCTAGATTCAAGAATTCTGTTCCTCTTTGCTTTGATTGAATAGAATAAATATTATATAAGTTCTTCGCATTCTATTGCCTCTTACTTTAAGATGCCAGCAAAAATGTTTGTTCTTAAACAACCACAACTCAGTAAACGAAATATGACTTACTAAAGTGCTTTCACAAACCAATTGAATTTTTAAACTGTTTTGTTGTGTTGCCATTTCGTCGAATATTCAAGATGGGACTCAATTGCAGTGATATTATGTTTTTCTTTTCATTGAATGAACTGTCAGCGAAAAACATTAAAGAAACGATTTCGCTCCAGTTACCATTGATTCAGTAAATAAAAAAAAAAAATTTTCATGTTTTTCTGCGCTTGCGCAAAATATTAGTGCTCGAGAAGTGGTTTATTTTTCCATTACAAAGTAGCAAACTCCTGCTAAGTAAAAAAAAAGATACTGCAGTTTTATTTTATCTTACTTAGTTTCCTTATTGTCAATTTTGAATCTCCACATAAGTAAATTTCTGTTAGGCCATGAAAATGTATTCCATATACATTGTTAATGGGTGGGGGGGGGGGGGGCTTTCTTGATGGAGCTATTAAGCTTTCTTTCTACCTACACAATATTTTCAACAGTTAGAATTTGTAGTTAAATAAAAAAATTGGAGTTAAAATAGTGGTCAAAAATTGTTAATTGTTAAAAGTTACAGTAAATACGACATGACATCATGAAATTAAGTCAACTATTAATTGAATTCTGCATAATTAATCAATGTCATTATTTCATTAGTAAAAAGTTAAGGAAATGATCATTAGTAATAATTCTTTTACATTATCTTCATACCATAAACCTGTAATTTCCTTTCTTTTGTGGCAATCATAATAGAAGATTACAAAAAAAAAAAAAAAAAAAAAAAAAAAAAAAAACTATTCTTTTAACTAACAGCTAATTCTGTCCAAATAGAATTTATTTCTCCTTGCAGATAGGCTTGATATACGGTTTCCGATGGTTCATAAAGCATTTGTCTGTGGACAGAAGAGACTGAATCTACTTCAGCAAATCGATTGCTTGTCTTCTAGAATGGTCTCAGAATTCATCTTAGCCTTCTGTCAATTTGATTTCGGATTTTTTTGTCTAGGAGTTAAAGCAGAAGATTGTCCCTCCGATTGTCTTTTAATTCTTTCGGTTCAGCCGTAGGAATCTTAACTCGCTGGTCATCTTCTAATTCGTTCTGATTTAAGATTGGTCTACTCAAGTAGCCTGTCTGTAAACATTGGTTCAGCGACATTAATTAACATTCTTTCCATTAATTCATTGTGTGAATATTAAAATTCATTGTTATGATGATCTAACAATATTAGCCATCTAACAAAGATCTCCAGAAATGGATTGTAAGTAAAGTCTCAGAACTTTTGTTTTTCCATACTGTAGGTGTATTTTAATTGCCACAAAACTTTATACGTAAACATTTCGTTATAAAAAAGTTCTTGATTTGTGCAGACAATACCCATTGTTTGACTTATCTGATCTAGACTTATATTTCCTCAGTCAGTATCATACACAACAAAAAATTCATGATTGAAAAGCAGAACAAAAAATAATTGTCTTGTCTAGACCAGAAATTAATCGATGAAAGCAAGAATAGATAACACAGACTTTAGAAAAGCAAGCAACGGCAAGGAATTATTGATTAAATATCATCGTGTATCCAAAACATTAGAAATAACTAAGCATGGTGTCTTCACAAGGACATTATCTCTTTTCTCAGATAAAAATAGAAATCAGCATGTTACAAAAATGTCCTCCAACAAAAAAAAAAACTCATCAACTGCAACAAAGAAGAGAGCGAAAGCGAAACAAAAATACAAAGAGAATTTCAAAAAAAAAATTTTGGACTTTCTTTCCCTGGAGTTCAACAATCGGAAGCAATTCAGCATTATAAATTTACAGGCTGAATAGTTGCAAAAAATTTGAAAAATAAAAGCTTTTTCAAGAGAAAGTTAGAGAGAATATTGTAATTATGATATTACAATTAATTATGAGAAGTAGATACTATAGATTATTACATAAAATTCCTGCAGAAGACTATGATAACGCTAGAAAATTACAGTAACAACAAGATATTCTTGAACGAACTGAAAGCCTACTTTCCTTAAAATTTTGTCTATTTTTTTTTAGTTTAATTCGTGGAAACGATAAAAAGAAAAATCTACACTTATCTTAAATTTTATTATTAATATTTAACATTAACATTATCTTCCATTTCCTAAAAAAATATTTAAAATTCCCTTTGCTTTCTTAAGTGGCTGAAATTTTTTAACTCCGTGACATCAAAACGCGCGCCAACTTGAGGAGTATTGAAACGATTTAATTTGCATCGTTAGACATAGTTTGTGGACGATCCGCGCTGGGCAGGTTTTCTCGGGGTTCTCCCGTTTCCCCTGCACTTCTCCCACCATACTTTTTCAGTCTTTCTCTCCATCTGTCCTTCTTTCCGTGGGGTAGTACAATAGACCTCCGGTCGCAGTGCTTGGCTACTCTGCGACACCCACATTCACTACATAACATAACATAGATATAGTTTCAGTTCTAAGGCTTTTGTAGGGGAACTTTTAGCATCTCTCCTCTTTGAGAAATCATTGAGTAAAGATGCTAAAAGTTCCCCTAGAAAAGCATTATAACCATAAAGAAAAGATTCCAGTGAGATCATCTCTTGTCCTTCTATTAGCATCCGATTTAACAAAATCGTACCAAGAACTTCTGTTCAAAAATTATTAGGCAAATATACATTCACAGACTGATTGATTTGATGAGCCTCATTTTCATCAGGAAAAAGGCTAAAAATGAAGACGGGAAAAATAAATAATGTCTGTTGGCCGTTCTTAAAGCAAATTTTAACGAAACTAATTTGAACAAAGTCAAAGAAATCTAACTCAAAAACTACTGAAATCATTTGAAATTCTTTAAACAAAATAACTTGGTTTGGAATCGTTCGAATCTAAATGCATAAATTTTTGAAGTTATAATACATTGCTCCGAAACTAAATAACGACAAACGTTTAAGTTACCATCAACCTACATAGGTAAAGGCTCCTTATTAACAGCACGAAGAAACTTGTTACGTTACATCAGTAGAATATCTTCAATTCGGAATATTTTTTAGAAAAAGAATAACCTTTTCTATCGAATATCATTAGGTATTTGTACTGTTTGCAAATGTAATTATTTTCGCCAATTCCGAAAGAAAAGATCTGCCTCTTAACAACTGATCACTTTAATTAAAAATGTCTCCCAACAAATCAAACATCATTTAAAGAGAAAGGAATTTGATCAACAAGGTTAGCATACAGGGAATCAGATTTTAAAACAAGTTTCTTCGTCTACTGTCTTCGTTATCCTATCAATTACGAAACTAATTTATAATATTTGACCGAAATGTATCTTTTACCATTGTAAAGCGATTGATTGACTGGATTAATTTAAGAGTTTTAATCTTGCTTCATTCCAAAAAGACCAAAAGACTTCATTCCAAAAGACTTGCTGGCGTGGTGAGACAATAGGCAAACATGATATTAATGATAATATTTAATGTATATAAAAGGGAATTGTTCAAGAAATCTCCTAAAGGAAAATCAGAAAACGAAATGTATAGTTGTCTCTTTGAGTTACTATATCTTAATCAGAGACTAAACTGTAATCAAACAGTTTGGTATTCCTTGACAATTTTTTAAGTATTATACCCAAGATGTAGAAGATTATCAGGGCATAAGAATAAAGAATCCTAGACTAACACGTGACAGATTTAGAATAATGATAGATTTCGTAATTTTTTTTGTCACATTTGGGAAATTTCCGGAAAGCTTGCTTTTTTTAGCGCATTATTTGTATTTCTTGAATTATTTTATTTAAGGCTTATGACAGCCATGTATAAATTGTTGTCACATAAAACTTGACCAACCAATAAGAATCTCAGAAACAATGTATTCAAGTGAACATTTGATATTCTCAAAACATTCAGAAATGAAATTTTCAATTGGTTTAAAAAGTAATCTAAATCTCTCAACGATGAAATGATACAGAAGTATTTTGACAAACATCTATTTTCAACTAATATTGATTTAATAGAGCCCCCTCCCCTCTGCCAACGCTGTCTACTATTTGAATCAAATTTGAGATAAAAGAGTTGGTCCACCGAATTTCTGCATCTGTTTCAGCATGTTTTCACTGGCGGAAAAATAAAGGGAAATTAAAATGAAATTTTCCTACTTATAAAAAAAAAATCTTAAAAAATTAAAATATGCCAAAGTAACTTCATGTTAAAGAATTTTGAATTGAAAAATCTGCAGCTAATTATCATTTTCTGGCATCTTCTTTACAGACAGTTTCAGTTTTATTAGTTATTTCCATAAAAAGAACTCGAGTCTTTTTTAGAAATTTTACATTTTTTTTAATTGAAAATGCGAGTTAATTCAAGTTAATCAATTTTTATCATGTGCTTATTTCATTTCTTTATGTGATTAGTTACCTTTTGTAACTTTATTCATTTTCTGCGAAATATTACTTGTGATGACTTTAAGTAGAGTAATTGATGTACCACTACTGTAGAGTTTCAGAGATTTAACAATATACAATCTGATTTCAGTTATTCTGTAATATCAAATGTACAATAAAGTTTGTGTTATAAACAACTACATCTTTATTAATTCAATTGACGATTGAAATTGTTTGATCATATCTCATTAGGCATAGTTTATGAATCACGAAACAACAAATCTCATTCTGTATTTTTATATTCGATGTCCTTATATCACTGACATCTTCAAATAAGCTTTGATAACCCTTGCAATCTGTTTTACTGTCAGTGTCCATAAGAGCACCGTTATAACCAATATTTTTGCCTTTAATAAAAAAAAAAAATACTGAACTTCTAAAACAGTTAAAAGAAACTGTTGATGGACACTTGCTGGTGGACACAAGTAGCTAACACGTAAAGTAACCATAAAACTGTTGTTTGAGATTTCTATGGATCTATTGCATGGTGATTACTATTGTTATGTTATGTTATGTGGTGAGTGTGGGTGGCAGGAAAGCCGAGCACCGCGACTGTTGGTCTATTGTGATTACTATTAACGCCTACATTCTTTCTCTACATCACTATAACAATGCATTCTAATTAGAACTAATGATTCCATAATAATCAGTATTCTGGCAAAATAACTAAAACAATTATACGACAATGACTTTAGAAGCCACCGAACAATGATATTCAACAACTAAGACAGAGTTTAGCTTAAAATAAAATAAACAAGGATCATTCTTATCTCTTGTAAAATTTGGTTTTCAGAGTTTCAACAGTGTTTGGGTATTTGACAAGGATAAGAACATTTTGTTTCATAGATGAACAAAACCAATCGTAATTCCTATAAGACGTCTTTTTCCTAAGAAAAAAATAGAAAAACGTCACGCAGTTGTCGTGTAACCTTTATTTTTTTACTAAATAAATATCGTTAAGTGTAAAGATGGTAGACAAATTTATCCATAAAATCAAATGTGTTGTTGCTGAAATCTTGTGAATGATTTCCCCCCTGAATTGTCTCCTTAAAGTCAAGACAATTACTACAAGATGCTTGATTTCCCTGGAAATCTTCCCAACTTCCGGAATAAGCCTTAGGGCGGCAAATCTCCAAGTGAAAACGTTCCCAAGTTAACAGCGTTTTTGTTTTGATGTTTTGTTTTTAATTTAAAACTTTTAAATGCTTCTTGCAAAGCATTAGATAAAACGAATTGTTTATAAACTTTCGATGTGTCAATGTTTTAAACGTTTCCTCGAATGAGTACTTTTTTAAATGACGCACAAATGAGAAAACTTGAAGGAAAATAAAAAACGAAATGCAAACACTCAAAATAATGTATATGATGGCTGAAAACTCTTTCTTTCGCTTTCTGTGTTGAAAAACAGAAAAAGATCAAATCTCTTTGCAAATCTTTGAAAAGTCTTCAAAAATAAATTGCTACTGATCCTTTATATTTGAATATATCATAAAGTTAATATTTTTTATAATCTTAATAAATTATATTTTTGAAATTCGTTAATACTTATGGTAATCCATTACAGCTTTGATACTCCGTACTATCACGAAGTAATTCAGCCTTCGCTTAATGGTCAAGGCGGTAGCCTTCCCAGGGGCTCGTACGTCTGGCTCTAGTTTTGAATCCTAGAAATTGGTTTGGTTCTTTGTCTTCTTTTTTTCTCTTTTCTTTCCGCTGCACAAGCACTACTCTAGCTTACTCTGTTCGATGGTTAGATTAGACTAAAATTTATCACCCATTGTTAACTACCGAACTGCTTAAGGTAAAAAAGTCCTGGACATGTCAACTCAAAATCACAATTCTTTCTCGTGAGCTGATTTATGAAAATATTTGAGAGAGAAGAAAAGTGCGCTTCCCTGCATCGTCAGATCTCTTGCACTAACGTTACTAATGCTACTATTTCTTAGAATGCTTATTAAAAAGCGATTAAGCAAAGAATGTTGACTATTAATGGGTGAACAACATTAAGGAAATAAAAAAAGTCATGAATCAGAATTCATTGATCATCATTAAGCTTTAACATAAGCATAAAGTAATGACAAGGAAACTCTTTTAGTTTCTTAATTAGTTACCTGAACAAGATATCTGAACAAGATTCATCTATTCGAATTTATTATATTCGTACGGATAATTTTTTTCTCTAAAGAATCAATTTATAAAATTAAATTCCATCAATAAAATTTTTCTGATATTTATGAAAGAAGCCCAAATTTAATTTTAGTTTAGACAAATAAAAAATAAGAAGAAATAATCTTTTATGGGTGATTCTTCATTAGTTACTGTTCAAATTATAACGAAAAATAAGTTTCCTTTAATTAATATTTTAGGCAACAATAATTAATTCACTTTTTATAAAAATAAAATGGAAGAAATGTAAAATGTAAAAAGAAAGTAGTGGACTCCATTTTTAATCCCCATTTCTAATGAATTTCTAAAAGATATATTCAAAAAGCTAAACACATTCATAAAATACTACGAAATTCAGACATCGGAAAAAAAACAATAACAGAAAATAAACCAAGACACTTCCAGGTACTTGAAACTTGCGAAATCCTTATCTACAGCACGTGATGTGTTTGCAATTACCGCCAATACATTTTGTTTCTTGCCACAAGCCGTGGTTTCCATGTCCTCCTCCAATATCTTCCACTTGAGTTCTCTTGATGAATCCTGTTGTTATCCTTGATGGCTACTGCTATCACGTGGTCGTCTTACCAAGAATCAACAGAATTTGTTTACTTTTCCTAACTCTTTGGCCCTCTTGAGTTCACAACTAGAAACTATTTTGAAGTGCTTTCTCTTGATGATTGATTATTATACAGTAAAAATTCTTAACTCATTGTTGATGCTCTTTTTTTTTTTGTTACTCTTATTTAAATTATCTTGTTAACGATGGCTTCAGGCGGAAAACGACTGAAACTCTATTGTAGTTTTACTTTTTAATCTTCAAACTGTAAACCAAATATATTTCTTGGATACAGCTGGTGTCTCCAAGAATCAGAAGCATAATCCAAACCATTCAATTTCAATTCAATTCAATTTCGTAGCACTCGGGGATGCAGCAACGAAGAAAGGATACTATCAGCAACGCAATTATTCAATTTATCCTTCTAAGCACTATCTTGTCGAACAGTGTAATTTATATATTTGTATGACACACTTTAATATCCGACTTTATTTTTGTTTTTGTTTTGTTTTGTTTTTTGTTTTTCTTTTTTAAACCTCAGACTATCTTTGATCGAAAACAATTTTCAGCAATTCAAATGTCTAAATTTAGACATCAGATTTTGGACGAAAAGGACAATTTATTATTTTATTTCAAGAAAAAGGACAATTTATTTATTTATTTTTGAATGAGCATGGCACGTTTTATTGTAATAATGTAGGGTGCATGTCACGTTTTTTCGTTCTGTTACGAATTTTTCCATATTTATGATTGTTAATAGTTAATTTATTTTTTATTATTTGGGGAAGAAGACGATGTTTCTTTTCCCTTAGGTGTAAGGCTCGTAAAAGAAAGGTCGCTGAGACTTTCGAAATATAGCCAAGATGGAGTTCTTTTATTTTCTCAATAAAGAGTTATGTAAATTCAAATGTCTATTGAATTCCTGTGCTTATCGATCCTGTCCATGATGCCTTTTATAAAGGTATAGTAGAGAAAGAAATTAAAATATAACCATAAAACTGTTCCAAATTCTGGCATTGAATTAACCCTTTAGATTACTGGCTACGGTTGGAATCCAACTTTTTCTACTAATTTTTTTTTGGATGAGTTCTGCTTCCACATTATTTATGGCGACCATCTGTCCGATTAACAATTAGGTATTTTACTATCTTTCCGCCAATTTTATAATAATCCTGTGAGCATTCAAGATAATTTCCCAACGTTCTAAAGAAAGATATTTATCGATGCGTTATTCAGTTCTGACCGCATTTCAAAAAGTAATAATTAATATTGGGATGTACTTCGCCGCAAAATTGCATATTTATTCGTTGGAAGCCATTATGGAAGGCATCATTAATTATTTATTTTGTTTGTTTACAGAAGATAAACTTGCATTCGCCGGATCCTCAATGTAATGTTTACATTTCAATATCAACAAGCTAAAGTTTATCTTTTAATTTGCATAATTCCCTTTTCCATCGTAAATATTCACAGCCGCAAGTCTACATGGGTTCTTTCATTTCTTTTCATGTTAATAATGAGCTCTTTGGCGATCCTTGTTGCTTTAGTTGTTCAGTTGAATTTGAAACATGATCGAATGAAATTGTGGTTATTTACTCAAAACTCAATGTTAATTAGAATGAAACTGGAACCATGCGGTCATCAGAAACAAAAGAAAAAAATTACAGAGAAAACTCGATTAACCTTCATCGGCGGGACCGGGACTGTGTCGTTTAACCGAATAGACGGATAACAGAAATTTCGCAATAAACATATACAGTAACGAAATTTCAATGCTGGTTTGGGACGAAAGGCAAACAATAAATTAATACAAAGAAAAATCTATCGGTAACAAATAGATATCGTCAAACACCAAACAAATAATAATAATAATAATAGAAATATAAAACAGTACTAGATAGTAAGGTTTATATGTTAAAGCTGTAATCAGTCATCTTCTGTTTCTTCGAGGCTCGAGCTTTTTACGCGGCAATGTCCCGTGTTTTACGGAGAAGTAAGTTTTGCGAACGATGGCAGATAACGAGAGTGACTTTAAAAGAGTGACGGTTAATCGAGTTTTCACTGTATTAACTTCTGTTTTATGTTTTAAATTTCGATCCGTTCCTGTATATTATACGATATAGATTTCGTGTAATCCTTAAGAACAAAATGTTTCAAAATTCAATTTCAAATCGAAACACAGAATACAGACTGACGTTGCATCCATACGTCTAACTTTTGAACCTAGGAATCTAAAATTTGTTTGGTTGGGGTTAAGGAAATAAAGATTTGATATACTACATACAAAGATTTTGCACGTAAGAAATTAAGGACCAAAAACCAATAAAATGATATATTCTAAAATTACTACTAATAACAGAAGTCAAAAATCATAAAATACTGAAATATTAATGTAAAGGAAAATTGTTGTGCCTGTACTAATGCAAAACGAGCAATGCGGCATTAGAAAAGTGCAATACTTATCTCAAAAAGCTGAAAGTTTACTGACAACATTTTTTTTAAATAGTCTCTTTTTTGATTATATATTTTTATCATGCGAGCATTCAGAAGTGAAAAGACCAGCTTGTTTTTATCAAAATCAGAGTTTTTCTTTTGTTTTGTTCTGCACGTTCAAAAACTGGAGGACCATATTGAAAACCATATATATGTATAAGGTTGACAGGATTTTTCAAAATATAAATGACTACTTTTCTCTTAAGTCCCTAAATAAACTTGAAGCTTTTTTTTTTGTCGCTTTTTCTTCTTTGTTTTTAAAATCGTGAAGACAAAAGAAAACAACTTATAAATTATAATATTTCCCGAATACAAATAGAATCTTAAAATTTTCCATTGTCTGAAAAAAAAAATAATGAAACCTATTTACTGAAGTAGTCTACAGCCAATTAATTTCAATCATATAAAAGAAAGCGCAAATTAATGGTTAACAAACATTTGTTAGACGCCTGTTTTGGGTCCAATGCTTTTCTATGGAAATTTTAGACACTTCACGCGCATATTTCTCGGCAGGCAGCCACACGAAACAATCAAATTCAAAAGTAAGTCTTGCCCATAAATTTATACGGCAAGTGTCAAGAAGATCCATTTACCAATTCAAAAGTTATTAGGGATCCACAGCACTGATTGCCTGAGTCTCTCTTCTTTAGCCAAGTAAACCAAACAAAAAATTACCATTACTAATAAATCAATTGATACAATACAGTCTTCGATTGCTTGTGGCCCACAAAAATCTTTGGAGAATCCGAGTTCCTTGATCTAAATATTATTTATCTTTGATCATGTGTGAAAAAAAAAAAGATCAACTTGATAACATATCTATTACATTGAACATCTGGATGAAATGTGCAATTCACGGCCTCATAAATATTTTCAAGGAATATCTCTCATTCAGCAAACTTAACTAGATTGCAAATGGTTGCAGTCAATTTCTCTGACTTCTACTTACAAATACCACTATTTTTATTAGGTGATTACAGATATCTCACTCTTCACGTGAAAAAAAATGCAATTTGAATTTAAGATTTCGGTGTGGTTACTTCTTTTTATCTCCATACCATCTCGAAATTTAAAATCAAATATATTTTATTAAATCGCTTACAAATCACAGATAATTTACAAAAATATATTAAAGCTCATAATCCATTGATATATCAATAATGAAGTTCGAATGGATCTAATAATATTTGCATTTTGCGAATTATAAAGATGATATACAGTATAAAAGAGTTATAATTAATACATTGTACATAAAATAAAAAAAACATATAATAATAAAAAAGATATAAATTTAAATTGTTTCTATTAATTTCCATTGCTAAAGGATTGCATTGGTTTATTGTTTTTAAATCCTTATTGTAACTATTAAAACTTGTTGCTTCGAAATATTATATTTTATGGCGTTTTTTTCCACCGTCTGGAAAGACATTACAGTAGTAGTTTTTTTTTACTATGTTTCATTCTCATTCTTCATGAAAACGAAACAGAGATGTTGTTTAACACTGACTTAAATAAGTTTCATATCTATTATAATAGGCAGAAAGAAGCATGGATTTTCAATGCAAATTTTATTTTTATATTTCTGTCTTGAGAGGCTTTATTAGCATCACCTGATCACAATTTTTATTTGGATCTACAATAATAAAAGACTTTGCTATTGAAAATAAAGTCCTTTAGATTCATTCAAATTAATTATTTAAAACATTAAAATAAAATCAATCAGCAAAAATTAAACATATTAATAAATTTAAAAAAGAACAGTTGTAAAATGAAAGATGCCATAACGCATTCATGGTGATCTACACGTATAAGTTAGAAAGTACTAATATTTTGTAATGTACATGTAAGTTATTTAGGAGTTTTGTATATTTATAACTTTTTTATTGCAAGTAAGTAAAGAAGGGGAAGTAAATAATAAATAATTACTAATCCTAATTGTAATTTAATCTTAAGATCTAAATATTTAATCATTGGTTACGACAACGCTGACAAATGTTGGATTACGATGTTTCTCCAGTGGCAATTGCCTGTCTTTAGCAACTGATAACGAAGCTTTTTCTTCAGGTGGAAGGAGCTTTGTTTGTTTTGTTTTGGCGCCCGATTAATAGCGCCGTCATTCTGAGGTTGAGTCGGAGGAGCGTTCGTCATATTGGATGACACATGACAAGGATGCTCTCTTCCAAGGTAGTCTTTCGGTCCGATGGAAAAGCAAGTGGCAGCGGTTATAAATAACGCCCCTCCACTTGCCCAACGCCGCCATCGCCCATAAATCTTTAACCGCGAAAGAACCGAAGATGAGTTTTTCAAGGTATCAACGGATAACTCAATAGATACGATATCGGAATATAGAAGTTTTCAAATGGAAAACACGATTTAATTCGAATATTGATTAATTGTTAAAAGGATCTAATAGTTTTCCTTTCGCACAACTGGTTCGTCAATGTACACTGAGAAGCTAAATTTTAAAATATAGATAGGTCTTCGCTTTTGCTATTAAAGGAGCGAATTTACTGCAATTTCCAAGCAAATGAGGTTTACGTAAACTGTAGACGAAAATTTCGACATCAAAAATGAATTATTCAAATATTAATAAGGTATCAGAAAAGTTAAATACTTGCAAAATAAAAATCATTGAAATTATTACAATAATTCAGTAAATGGAAAGTACTTTACTTTTGGAAGGAATGAAGGATGGACAATTCTGTCTCAACGTTCTCTCCGTATTTTAATTTATTTTTTTCATAATTTTTTCCCTTTTTCTGTCGATTCCCAGGAACTTTTGATTATCATTGAACTACATCTTAAGGCAGACATTTCTTGTGCTTTTTTTATTTTTAGAACTCCAGATTGGGATTTCTATTAACTATGAGCTGCGCTTCTCCTAAAATACCTGCAATTTCAATTGGGTTCCTTCATTATTATTACTACAAAATATTTCATTTGCAATTTTATCTTTTTAATTCCTAATATCCAAATAATCTTTTTTTTTTTGCAATTTTTATATCCTTTTGTATCTATTATCTTTGATAGTAGAAACTGCAGACTTTTCCATCTTGTAACAATGAAGTGGAGAATTATAAAAATGAACTATCTTTACACTACATTCTTTCAATCCCTAATAAGTTAACGAAAGCCAATGCTGGAAAGGTTTCATTTCTTTGTAGCATCTGTTTCTACCAAAAGCTTTCCAGTTTATTTTATTCCTTCTTTAAGTTTATTTCAAGTTCTGAATCCGGACTATAATTCTGCATTATCATCAATAAGGATAGCTACCATCGCAAAATGATAGTTTTACATATTTCTGGATTTTTTTTTCCAAATCCGGTTTTCTAAACAGGCTATATACTAGTATAACTATCACAATTTTTTAAATTGCATTTTTTTTCCCATTTCTTATATGGTAAAATTCCATTATACAGATATTTTCCATTACAGAAAGCCATTACAGCTATTGAAGTATTAAAAATAATTTAATGTGTGTGATAAAAGTTTTTTTAAAAAAGTCTTTAAGCCAACACACTTGAGTTTCAAAAATAAAATTAAAATTTAAAAAACTATTTACTATTAAAAGTCAAACTAGTTTCTTCCCGTCATCTTCAGGGAAATATATTATATTGAAGTCTTATTTGCAATGAAAACTCCTAGCATTAATTAGAACGTATTTCACAGCATCTTAAACTTGCAGACGATTTGAAAAAAAAATGTAATTTTATAGAAAGTTACACATTGTTTTTTAATTCAGTTATTACATTGAACACATAAGTACAAAAAAAGAAAATTTTCAGTTAAAAATCAACTCCATACTCTGTAATACAAGACATACACTGTATTCAATATTATATTACGGTACCATAACAAATTATTTGTTTTAAAATTATACAGGACAAATTACGTAGCACCAGAAGAAGAGAGATTTTTTTTTTGAAAACTTTCTTATAAGTTGTAAAAACGAGAACAAAAACAATTATTAAGAATTTAATGTTTTTGTTTAATAACTTATTTCAAATATAATCAAAAGAAAAATTTCCAAAGTAAGAGATTTAAGTAATTTTTTGGAAAATAATATGTTTATCGATTTCAGAAAGAATTTGAAAAAATATCGTTAATAATTTTACTATTTTATATTATTAAAAAATGGAGAGATTGGGAAATCTGTAGATGTATTTTTTAAATATATTATTAACTTTAAAAAAATACTAATATTACATATCTATAGATTTCCCAATCACTCCATTCTATTTCTGTGAGGAATTAATTTCTACCAATGCCAAACTAAATTATAAAATGAATTCTCTAATTTTTTTAAGAAACAAGTTGATAAGTAGAAATTACTTTTCCAACAAACAAAGACATTTTCATGAAATTTTTGATAGGTCCAGTGAATTTTGGATCTTCAATTCCCAAATTATACGATTCGCTTTCTATAAAAATTCCTTTAAAGAATAAACGTTAAATGGCAGCTGCAAACCCTGATCTGACTTTTCTTCTGTTCAAAGCAGTTCTTCATCCATCAATGCTCCGAGTTGTCTGTTAGTGACTTTAGCCAAGAGGACAGACAATCTTCAACTGAAAAAAGCACTCGAAAACAAATAAAACTATCCTTCCCCCAATGACTTGAAACATTTCTTTAAGATATATTTCCAAAGCCCCTTTCCTGATAATTTTACTTTTCAAATAGTAAGTACGGGTTGTATTTGACATGTGAATTCAGTCAAGTAATTTCAAAGCAAAAATCCTAAAATAATAAATTACGATTTACATCAAAATACAGTGTTTTGACAAATTGTATTTTTCAGATTAAAATACAAAGTGAAATACAATCATAGGTTTTCACTATTCTTCAGTGAGTGATATTCGAAAAATAAATTCAAAATGGGAAGCATAAGCTAACAGTTGACTGAAGGTGGAGGAGAAAATTCAATATTCCTACATAAACTCAAATCCTTTCAGAATCAGAAGTTGGGAGAATGGAATTACATTATTCCTAGTAGAATTCCCAAAAGTATAAAATTGAATCCAAATTACTAATATTATTTATCGCCGTACATGTAAAATGTTAAAAATAGGACATTTTTCAGATTCCTTTCAGGTTTGTTTTTTTTTTATTCCTTTCAGAATATTACAATATCTAACCTATATAATTTCCTAAGTTTCTCCGTCTATCAGCATAACCAGCCCTCAGAGATTCTACTTTGTTCAGAGGAAAGAATACTTTTTGATTCCGCTTATCATGTTAATTCGTCATCTGTTGTTGTTGGTTTTTTTCATCAAAATTACTATTCTGTTGGATTTATGAATGTCTAGAAGTTTAGTGACTGTCCTTCAAAATTCCCTGTCTGATGTAGAACATTCTGCAATTTTATCTCATTTTTGTTGGACTGTGTTTCTATAAATGCGTAAACATGGGGGTTTCGAGAGAGGAATTAAGATATGAGAATGAGAAATGAGGGAAAGCCAAAAACGCCCTGAAGATCGAATGAACTTAAAAAGTTTTGTTGGATTCGATTGAAAAAATGGAAAGCTTTCGACTAAAAGAATGGGATGAAAACTCTGAGATCTTCATCGTGCAGTGGACTGACCATGAAGTTACAATATTTAGACACAATTACGAATTATAGAATGACAGAATAAATTTTGTATTTAGATAAACTTGGGTCTTTCTCTCCGTCTGTCCTTGTTTCAGTGGGATAGCACAATAGATCTTTCAGGTCGCGATGCTTGGCTGTCAAGTCACCCACGCTCACCATATTCAATTACATTATATTAGATAAACTTGTTTCTACTCCTGTAAATCTTCATCTTTTAACAATTAATGTAAGAGTGATGTCATTTTTGCTATATTCTTTACTTGCATTGGTAACTTCTTACATTTATTTTCGCACCTGGATTTTTTTTCTTGGTCATTAAAAGCAATTTACCAACCTCGTCATTCTAGGTATCTTCAACAGAAAAAAATTACTTTTAAGAGAGAATTACACTAAGTCTAATTCAGAGACTGCTGGACAATAAAATTTGTTTTGACACTTGACAGAAAACAGCTGTGGAAACTAATTTCCAAATAAAGAAACAAAAAATGCGATGGATATCAAACTTTATTCCTCAATTTGCGCAGGGTTATATTATCTGTAGATTATTATCGCATGATGGGAAACTGTGAAAAAAAAATACTTTTTCAGTTACAAAATTGAGAAAATACAATTCACATTTTTGACTAAACTCAAAGAGAGATTGTTTTCGAAGATTTGGGCTTCTGGCATTAATGTTTTTTTTATATTTTATGTATTGTAAATGCAGCCATAGTTTTGAATATATTCAGTGTTTACACAAAACGTTCCTGAAAGAACTTCGAGCATACTTTCCTTATAATGTTGGTGTTTTATGTTTCTCTGTCTTTGTTAAATCAACGCCAAAGAATGATCTCCGTTTATTTTTCAAATTATAATCTATATTACTGAAATCTTTTATTTCTCTGTCTGTCTGTCTGCGCAATTTTCTGTGAAAATGGAAAATAGAAATAATTTTTACAATGAAACATCCGTGACAGGAATCGAACCTGCAACCTTCTGATCCGAAGTCAGATGTCTTATCCATTAGGCCATAGGAACTACAACTCTCCTAATATTGTTTTTTGACTTATATCTCCTTTCCTTTCCCCCATCAATAAGGAATGTATTCAACCTTTTTTTTTGAATCTCAAGATTGTTTATTTATTTCCGATCCGTCTGTTTATTTGTAATTCGAAACTGACAATTAGAACTATAATTGCCGAAACGTTGCAATATTTTAAATATTCTTACTTAACCAAATTCTATGTGATATTGAAAAATATGTGCGTGTACACGGCAGATGTTGGAGTAAAGAAAACATAGTCAAGAAAGAAGCACTCTTTTTTTTTTTGAGGTGGAATACCGAAAAAATCACTATTTGTAACTCAAAAACTATCAATATTTGTAACTCAAACGTCACTGAAAAGTGACAATTACTATTAAAATGAGAGTCAAAAAAGAAAGAAGCAGTACTTCTATTAGATAGAATACTGAAAAATCACTATTTGTAACTCAGAAACCATCAATATTTGGAACACAAAAGCCACTGAAAAGTGACATTTAGAAATAAAAAAGAGACTCAAAAAAGAAAGAAGCAGTATTTCTATTAGGTAGAATACTGAACACTATTGTAACTCAGAAACCACTGAAAAGTATCATTTGGAATAAAAAAAAAAAGAGTCAAGAAATAAATAAGCACTATTTCATTAGGTAGAATACTGAAAAATCACTATTTGTAACTCAAAAACACTGAAAAGTATCAATTGGAATAAAAAAAGAGAGTTAAGAAAGAAAGAGCACTATTTCTATTAGGTAGAATACTGAAAAATCACTATTTGTAACT
>JAFIDM010002131.1:65954280-65995508 GCA_023159025.1 Thereuonema tuberculata | reverse complement strand
TACTTTTCTCTTCTGGATACTTTTCTCTTCTGGATACTTTTCTCTTCAGGCAATGAATTGTTCGCAGTTTCCTACCTTGTTCCAGCAGCTTAATGCGATCAAGAGAACAAAAACTCTTGATCAATTAGAAAAATTTATAACTATTGCGATCAAGAAAACAAACACATACTTATACAAAGTTACAAAGTATTGGAATAATGGACATACGTATTAAGGGTATGGGATGATCCTATTGTATTTGGTAAAGTGTAGGAAATCTACTTAATTTTAACAGAGGATTATTATAATAAACAGTTATCGGTAAAAATATTAGAAAATTGGTTTAAGCAGAAGCTTAATTACATATTTATAATTACTACTTATTATATAAACGATTTAATTTGATACATTACAACTGGTGATGTGATTACACATCTATTCATATTACAAAACTGATTTAATAGGATTATTTAATAGCTAATTTATTTATGTATGTATTCGTGAGTGATCAAAGTTGTTTGATTGAAATAAATTAAAGAATGCATTTAACTTAAAAGTCAAATTTAATCAATTCTTCTAATAAGAAATGTTATGTAAATTATGTAAATTCGATATTAGGAAAAACATTGATTAATTTCTGTAATTATTGGTTAAATTTTAAAAGATTAATGGCCAAGTGCACCAAACTTCAATTAACTGTGACGGCTGCATTGTGGACGTAACTAAAATTAGTGGGGGGTGCTGCTGCAGAAAAATTTTAGCCTTTGTTTTAAAATTGTGTGAAAGGAAACAAACGTGTATAAAAAGAAATTTATCAGGTTTTGAATAAATTTTCTTTTTATCCATGTTTGTTTCCTTTCACACAATTTTAAAACAAAGGCTAAAATTTTTCTGGAGCAGCATCCCCCACTAATTTTAGCTACGTCCACAATGCAGCCGTTAAAGTTAATTGAAGTTTGGTGCACTTGGCCATTAGGGTTGTATTGAGTTCTATCAGTTGTAATAGAATAAGACTCGAAAAACTATTAATTAACTTAGTTTAAAAACGGTCATTTAAAATGTTTCTTCTACATTTAAAACATGTTCTTATTATGTGCAATTAAAATTAGAAAAAGTGATAAAAGATATATAAAAAAAAGAACGGTTTCGACTTGCCTTTTCAAGGTCATCGTCAGCTGATAATGTTAATTTCGTATTAATTAGTTTGCTTTTATAATTTTATAAATTCTGTTGTAATTTTGACTTTTAGCTATTAATGATCAAAACGCTTTAATTATCATATTAGATATTGTTTATAACTTGTCTTAAATTTTCTGTTAAATTTTGTATAGAATTTATTATTGGATATTATTAGTACTTGAAAAAAATTTGAATATTTCTCTTTTATGTACATTTCAATTGTCTTAAGAGGAAATATTATATTATTATATCATAATTTTATGTAAATTATGAATATTGCGTAAAACTATAATAAGTAATGATTAAATTTATCCAATTTGATTCATACCCAATACAATTTGATTCAATATCAGAAACAAAATCCAGTTAAAGTAGAAATTGCAGTGTTTATTCTTAATTCACCAACATGTTTCGTATGACATTATATACATTTTCAAGGTTTAACATTCAAAATAAGAAGAATTGCAAAAAAAAATTTCATAAAAATTTACGAAATAGAAAATAAGAAATTCCTAAAATTTTTTTTTTTTTTTTAATAATATAAGTTAATAATGTACGGTTGTTAGAAAAGCTATTCTTGTTCAACAATACTTCAAGATGCTTGTAATGCTGAATACAATATTACATTAAATAAATTTATCATGTTGAAAGTATTATTTATTAACCAGAAATTGTTTTTTTCAATGTAGGCCTAATTCTGTTTATTTTGAATGTCAAGCCTTGAAAATGTATGTAATATCATACGAAACAGTTCACGAATTTAAGAATAAACACTTCAATTTCTATTTCGACTGTATTTTGTTTCTGACATTGATATATTTTAACACTCATTGATTATTATTTTTGATTTGGATAATTTTCAAAAACCTGACAGCAAAAGAAGTCTGTGCAGCTTATCATAACTTATTTTTCATCAACTGTATCCATGCAAATCTTATGTAAAACAATTCTGTCTATAAGCTACTGTAAATACTGTTCATTATCTATCTAAGTGCATTTAACAACAGGAATCCGGTCAAAGAATTCCAAAGTGTCATGTTTGTAATTAAATTATAAATTGTATATTTTATTTGAAATGTTTTTGCTTAAAAAATTTTAATATATAACTTTCAAAAGGTTAAAAGTTAGCCTTAATGTTCTAACTATAAGAAGGTTTTTGTTTTTTTCGTTTTTGTTGTTGTTGTTTTTTTTCATTTTAATGACAGTTCAGGGTTCAAATACTCTTTAAATAGGCCAGAATTTTAAAATAATGTAGATACAGTAAATATTAGGTGAAATTTAAGAATTACAATTGATCATAGACATTCGTTAAAAATTAATTAACACACATGATCAAAAGATTATTAATTTATATATTAAAATCTAGAAAAGAAAAGAAAATACTCAACCAGGACGGTTTCGACCCGTTAACCGTTGAACTCTTATCAGCTCACCTTGAACTGAGAATAACAATTAATCTTCAAAAGTAAAAAGGAATAAAATTGACTGTTAACAAAATTCACGATATATGAAATTGGGTTTATTTGCAAGAATTATGGTAACCAATATAAATAACAGTAACAACTTTTATGGCAACCAATATAAATAACAGTAACAAGTTTCGGATGGAATTCATGTATGTTCACAGTAATAAAAAAACTAACAATTTAAACAAACAATAAAAATTAAATAAACATGATTACAATATCTTAGTATCAATCATAAATGACGTTATATAGAATAAATACGAATTAAACATTATAATACATTATTAGGATTGTTAAATTTTGCTATATTATTATATTTAATTCTTACTTGTATTTATTCTGTGTAATGTCATTTATGATTCATACTAAGATATTCTAATCATGTTAT
Source organism: Thereuonema tuberculata (assembly GCA_023159025.1). Taxonomy (NCBI): domain Eukaryota; kingdom Metazoa; phylum Arthropoda; class Chilopoda; order Scutigeromorpha; family Scutigeridae; genus Thereuonema; species Thereuonema tuberculata. The sequence continues at coordinate 65,992,496 of JAFIDM010002131.1, read as the reverse complement.
TAATTTTCATTGTTTGTTTAAATTGTTAATTGCTTTATTACTGTGAACATGGATGAATTCCATCCAAAATATGTTAGTGTTATTTACGTATATTGGTTGCCGTAATTCTTGCAAATAAACGCAATTTCACAAATCATTTATTTTATTACGATTAATGGGTTTCTTTTACTACTTGAAAATTGGCTGTTGAATATTAGCATCTGAAAACTTTAATAACAGTTTAATATTAAACAAAATATTTAAAACAATTATTCAATATTATTTATTATTAAATAATAATAACAATTATTATATATTACTAATGTTGAGTATTAATAACTTTAAAGATTGCGATCTTACTATATACTTTTATTATATTATTTTATCAAAAATTTACATCTTCTATTATCCTCTCCTTCAAAAAAGAAATCTCTTGATAAATACACTACAACCAATGGCGCCCTCAGTGACTGTCAGTGGTTTAAGGCAACTTTTTAATTAACTGCTTCTATCAATATCAGAAGAATCCCTCTGACCAATGAGATCAAACTTAACAGAAAGTCACATGTGTTTGGACCAATCAGAAGATCCAAGCATGGATTTTTTTCTTCCTTCGGTCAGAATTAATCATATGGTGGTTTCCCTTCCTTAATTTCTGTTGTCATCTTACTTTTAACAAGATTTGCTTCAGAATGAAATAATCAACGCTAAGCAAGAATAACGGTCTTGAATAAGAAACCAAAACACAGGATGAAAACGTTTTATTTACAGCCCTTCCTGCAACGAAGATAATTCAGTTTGCTCCCAGGATACCTCATATCTCTTTTAATTTAAGATCATGATGTAAGAGCTAATCTCAGGTGGTCTTTATCATTTAATTCTGAATCTAAAAGTGACGGATTCTTCTGTGGAAGCTTAAAATACGGAGATATTTCTTACCTTAGTTTATTGCGATGTTAATCATTGAATGATTTTTTTTAACTTAAAAAGAATCTTTATTAGTGCGTTCAAACAATAACCTAGAAAAACAAAAAAAAATCAATGACGATTTCGAAAATAACGGGGGGAAAAAAAACCTCAGAAATTTTGTTGAAAATATTGCAACAGGTGGATCCTTCACTTAATCTGCTTTCTTTTTTCTTTAGAAAGAAAATCAATTCGAGATACCGGCAGAGCATCCTTCGTTGGATGGAGATGAACTGTTTCCTTGTGATTGATTTTTGGTTTCCATGGAAACAGTGTCTCGATAACTTCCGGCGATTATAAGATACATGATCATTTTTCAATCTACAATCTGTTTGACTACAAGGGTGTATCGAAGTGAACACTAAAGAGGGAAACACGGTAGAAAGTAAACGTAAGAACACTTTTCAAAGAACGTTTTAAAGTAAATAACTTAGCTGAAGAAAGCAAGTAGGCGTAAAGAAGTTTGATAAATCTTTATTGAATTTATTCATTTATTTATTAATAAGCGCAAAAAATAAACAGACACCTAGAAAAAAGTTAATTTAGAATATTCCAATTTTTGTTCAGTTTTTTTATTTCATTTTGTGAATTTTTGTTTATAAGATATTATTATTCATAAAAAAGAAGTTAAATAAATATTTTTTTCATTTAAAAAATTTTAAATGAATAAAACCCATTCACAGAAAAATAGATGATAGGAACTACTTCATTGCAACTTTTTTCTATTTCGTAATTATCGTCTACACAGGAAGATTTACCAGGGAAATATTGAACAATTAAGTTACGAAGCGTTGTTTACAGAGTTAAGAATTGTAATCGAGTAACGTTCGTCATTCAAAATAATACTTTTGTTCGATAATAGATTTAGTGGTGTCTTTAGAATCTCTGATATGACATTTATGACAATTGATTATAAAGATAATATCCAATAATAAAATCGTACTTAAACTAATCTCTGGAAACACTCCAGACTTTTCAATGAAAATTGAGCTTGTATTGGAGAGAATATTGGAAGAGTTCCAATAATCAATGCCTAATAGTTTAATATCGTGAAGGTTCGTTTATGAATTCGAGAGATAGAGATAGAGAATTGTTTATTATTTACACAATTTCCTACTTCAGTTTACATTACTGAAATTAACTTTTTATCTCGTGATTTGTATTATAAAAGAACTTAAAGTGGAACCTCATTCCTGATATTATCGTTTACCCGCATACATTGTTTGCCTTATTTGGTCCCGGAACAAGTACCTATAAAATACTCTATTTTTTCCATCTCCATCGATCCTCGAACTGTCGTTTTTCGCGTCGATCATTGAAAAGTTAGGTCCTATTACAACATTTTCTCACGTTGATAGTTTTTTTGTTTTTTTTTTTTTGTTTTTTTAATTTAAAAAGATGATTTAAATCTTGTTGATAATCTTTCAATGTGTTCAAAACATTGAAGCTGCGCTGCCAGGGTTATCTGCTGAGTTGAAAAATCGGGAGACCTCCTTCTGCAGACCCCCACTACGTTGTTGTACCATAACCAAATACGAAAATGGGAAAATTGTCTTAACTTATTATCATTTTGAGATTATAAGTATTCTTATACATAAGAAAGAATTGGGAAATTTTGGGAACTTCTTCTTATAAAACAATAATATTGCGTAAGAACCAGAAATATTTACCAAATGTAACATAATCGAACAATTTATAATACTGACGTTGAATTTATGTTAAATGGTCTATGAATGCTTTAAACCCACCATAGCAGGATATAAATTCACAAAACAAATGTCAATCAAAGATTTTTCAGCAAGAAGTAGTGCTTTAAATGAACTGTTGTATCAATGAAATGTAAATTAAATTGCTCTTATCTAGAATTTTTAATTGTTTCCCTGAATTATTGTGTTCTCGTATTTTCGTTTTTGTTTTCCATTCCCCTGTAAAAAAACGATGCATTGAGGTTTCCAAATGTTCAAGCAAGACATAGTATTTTCCAATCAATAAACAAACATTTTTAATGACAGTGAACCTTAGCAAACATCGGTTGGAAAACTTTGATTTATCTTTTAAGAGCGTCTTTTAACAACAAGTTTAACGTGCGAAAAATAATTGAACATTACAAGAAAATATATATACGCACAGAAAAAAGGGGGGAAATCACTGATCTGTTTTTAGTGGGTATATGTATTTTAATGTAAAGGTTCAATTATTTTTCGGACGTTAAACTTGTTGTTAAATGTATTCCTTTTATAATTTAATCCTTTGTAAGCTAAGCAATTGCTAGCGGGGATTAAATTTCTGCCCTGTTTATTCTTATTTTATATTTTGTTGTTTTTAATTATGAAGGGCCATTTTCTTGTTGACTTTTATTTTCTTTATATTTTTCTTGCGATCACTGACTGTAAGTTACTGGGCGGATCCAACTGATGAAGGATACGAACCCTGAAACAGCTGTTCTAGTATCTTTTAAGTTATAGATAAGTAGTTATCTTTTCAGAGGGTGAAAATAAAAACATAAAAATCATCAACGATTTCATTTACTAAACAAACTGGCCTCAAGTTCTAGCTACCACTAGAGTTCAAAAGCTCTTATTCTGGAAAGCTGAAATTGTAGCAGACAGGAAATCCATTATAATTTGTATTTTCATTAAATATGTTTATTTTAAAATTACTAATTTAGGTAAAAAAAATAGATACTGAATATGCCATAAACTCTCTCGATGGGTATACTGAAATTCCTACACTTTCCTGGTTTTATTTAAAAACAAAATGTTTCTGAAACAAAGTTAAAACTTACTTTCCTTAAAATATTCATGTTTGTTTGTTTGTTTTTTGTAAAGTGGTGAACTTAGGGGATTTCATTGTAATTTCTAATAACCATGGAATGCAGATAAAACTTTGCCAGCTTCAAATTTTCATTTCCTGAAAAGTGACAGAATAAGAAGGAAAACAAACTTTAATAAATCACGCGTACAAAATGGATTGCTATACATTGATAGTGTTATTATCAGGGAGGTAAACGTTTCTCTTCCAATGCTTTTCTATTGGAATTTTCGTCTCCTTTCGCTTGTTCAAAAGTTACGTAGGAATGATTGTACGTGGATTTTACCAAACAGGATAAAAATTACACCAAGACATTGGCGAATCCTAATGAGAGAAAAAAAAAAGACACTTAAAGCCCTGATAAAAATGTGTCAAGAAACGATTGGTGTTTCGAAAGCCTTATTGACGTGGAGATCGATTCTTGTGCTCGGAAATTCATCCACTTCAGAGCGGATCGATTGTTCCAGGTCCTTCTCCACCTGTTGCCCCGTTGCACCAACACTTGCCAGAAAATACAGATTGCTTCGTTAGCAGCGAATGGCTGCTGAAACAAATGGAGGCGTAGGTGTAGACGGAAATTGGATTGTAAGTTGGAGCAGAGCCTCCTACCTTCACGAAGCGTCAATCACATTATAAACAACGGTAATGGGGTGTTGGAATGAGACTGACACCCACCCACCCATCCATCCTCTCTAATTTGCTTAATAAGGATGTCATCATCAAAAGGAGAAGTTCAAAGCGAGCGGAAAAAAAGGCCTCCCGAGATAGATTTGCAGCGGAATTATCTCTCAGGAGAAAGCGCATTTTTCTAACACCTGAGCCGTAATTTTTCTCCTGCGGTTCTTTTTCTCTTTTTTTTTCGTGAATTGCTATGAGAGATCTATGAAAAGCATCCCGGTTGGGGATTTGCTCTTACGATGAAGTTACGAGAAAATGTACCCCATTTATGACCCCGGGTCAGGAACAAGAAGTTAATAAAAAGGAGATTCGTCTATCAGATTATGTAGGGATTTTCTTCTTACCTGAATCTCTCTGAAACGTCAAAAGCAGCGAATGTGGGTGAAATTTAGCTCAAAGCAAAACCTCTTTTGTAACGAACAAAAGTAATGAAGAAAGACTAGGGATTCTTTAATCGAGTTCTGTAACTAAAGGAACCAAACCTGAAAAATAAGCCCACCCTACCCCTCTTAAAGAAATAATCACACTCCTCTCCTTCATTACTCCTAATCGAATCTTCTTAAAACAGAACCATGACTAAAGCCACAAAGAAAAACATAGGAAGTACAACAGAAGCTATTTAAGTAGATGTTCAAATCAGAATTAACAGGAAAATTAAATTAAGTAAGTCAGTAAAATAATTTTGATGTAAATAATAACAATCTACAATCTATATACAAAGCATGGTTCTTAACGGGCTGTCTACGGGCTGGAGGCATTAGGAGAGGATAGGGGGAGGAGTTTCCTAGCTTTTTTTGTCTCCAAAAACTGGCTCTTTGATTCACCAATCCCCTTTTAAATGGAGAACTGATTCCTTTTAGCGGATGAGCATCAGGTCGGCCTCTTAACAGCTCATTACCGATGGCAGTCTATATGTATGTCTGCTTTACACACTCTCGAAAACTTGCCTCAAATGGGCTCGAGAATTTGCCGTTTGCCAGTAGCTGCTTCAGGAAAATGCCAAGGCTTTACACGTGCGAGCTGCAAATCGCGTTTTAATTGTTGAGGTCGCGTTGAGGTCGCGACTATTACTGCCGGTCGCCGAAGCGACTAACAAGTTAATTTTGCAGCTTAGTTTTACTAATAATTCTTAACTCATTTCACAGCAGAATTAAAGAAAAAGGAAAAAAAAAAAAGATCCTACAAACTGATGCAAAGAAAATTGTAGCGATCCATCCTTTCTTGTCTTAAAAATTTAAGGAATTGTTGAAAATGAGAAATAAGAATTTTTCGTTATTTAAAATATATGTTGTTATTTAAGATAAATATCGAACTTTTCAATGAAAAATTGTGCCCAGTTTTTCTCCAAAGACTTAACATTAAGATTTAAAAAGAAAATTGGAGTAATTTTTTTTTCCTTCTTATTTTTTGGTGATCATTCCAGTCAATAAATGACCAGCTTCCGATATTCATTTGTCTAAAATCGCTGGGTTGATTATCTCGATCGACAATTCTACAAATATGAAAATAATTAAACAAGGTATAAAACTTTCAAAAGTTTTCCTAGAGCTCGAGTTACGGACCTTATGTAAGGTTGACGCATCTTAAAAGTGACAGACCGGATATTCAAATCACTATTAAGTAAAGTGACCTCCTAGTCGAAATCATCTTTAAAGGTTTACTCGATTATATGATGGGTTGATATCCTGGTTACCATGATATGGCTTCATCATCAATACGTCGATAATGTGAAGAGCGTCGTTGGCGGTGGGAGAGAGGTGTTGTCTTGACATCGGAGATGCGCATATAACTCATTAAGGTCTGAAAAAACGACGAAGAGTTTCTTAAGAAGTCTGACTTTATTTTTTGAAAATCCCCAAGAGGCAACTGGGTTATAGCAGGTGATCAGCGTCCTAACGGCAATTACTGTCTGCGGTTGTGCTGTGAATTTGACTATACTATACGTATACAATATGTATACTAATGGCATACATATTGGTGTCTCCTGCTGGTTTCAAGGCAGCATAGTATGTAGAATGCTGTTAACTTCTCGACTGTGGACAAAGCAGAATTGAGTGAATAGTTGTCCATCAAAAGCTCAAATTTGAATTAAAGGAAGATCTGCAATTTTGTTGATAGAAAAACGAATAACTATAGTACTGGATGTGTAATGTTTTTTTTTTAACGCACGATGGCTGCAGGCCTTTTGCAAAGTCAAATGGAAATGATTTTAATTTTTTAAAATTGCAATAGTATAAATTGGTTTATCCCTGAATGTTTCGTCCAGCTCATTCTTCCAGTAGCCATTAAAAAGAATTCGGTTTTTTTTTTCTTTTAGACAGTCAAGGAGTAATGGATGTATCTTTTTGTTTGTTTGTTTTGTTTTGTTTTCATTTTTTTTTTGGTGATGCAAAAATTTGGTGATTGCATTGAATGATGCAAGAATACCTGTCGGAGGCATCTTCGCAAATCTTCGGCCATAACTGATATAGTAGCGCCAGTATCCATCTGTGTTTCAGTGAAGTATCCATTGATGCTTATATGTATCATATGCTTCATATGTCTTCGAAAGAGGACAGAATCCATAGACAACAAAGCGTTTCTGGCTTTGTTAAGGTACTTATAAATAGATCTGGAAGCAGCTACAAGTTTAAGAGTCAATAATGTTTGTTTGCTGTTAAATCAGATTCGTTTATTCGAAGGGAAGAATCAATGAAGATGTCGGAAAGTAATTGATGCTCAAACCCTGAACTCGGAGATTATATAAATATTGACACTTAAATATCATAAATATTATACATTTCAGTCTGTGTTTTGGAAAGAGAAATCTTCAATGCCAAAGAAATGATTCTTTTTGAGGCATCTGAAGTGTGTGTTTGCAAGAGATCTAGAATATATTTTTTCCTGTCAAACCCAGAGCAGAATTGATGCCACAAATGTGCCGTTGCTTTCAATCTTCTGCTTCTGGAAGACAGCAATAGCTCTATCGAGATCGCTTACAATTGATAAAACAACATAATTAGTTGGATTTACATCGCTCAAGTAGTGGCGCAGTTGACTTTAACGTTTTAATGGGAACTCAAGCAATGTAGCTAAATTTGACAGAAAACACTATTTTTTTTTCTGATTGTTCTGGCAATACAATCCATTTTTACTTTAAGCATATGATCCAATTACAGAGCTTAAGCAGAATCAACTTACTTTGGACAAGAGTAAAGTAGTCAATAGGGAATGTTATCTTCCAGTTTCAATGTTCATCAAATAGTTAAGAATTCAAGAGATAAGGAGGAGGGCGAAAAATGCTTGTACTAATATTTAACGGACACTCAGATTTCCTTGTACATTAAGTACCTCAAGCATATTATGCAAGTGGATATTGCACTTCATGTAAAGCTTACCTCAATGTTCTTTCATATGCACCATCGTATTGTAGCAGAACATTAATCACTCAAATAATGGACAGCATTTGTGTCATTTTCTGCAAACCTCATCAATTTCAAAAGAAGCCTTACAAGGGAATGGTTAGGCTTGTCAGTCCGAAACATCTCTTAAAATTTTTATCATTTATTCAGGACCTTAAGTAGTTGACGTATACCAAATTTTAGCTGCTTTTTTCCACTGAAAGGGGGTTTAAAAAAATGCTAAAGTTACAATGCTTAAAGTTGTGACGTCATCACTTTTTGCAAGCCGTCACTATCTCTCACTGTTGATCGGCGCTCTCAAGGTCATTTCAAATGGGTGGCATTAAAATACTTAATTTTAAATGATACTATTAAAAATTCCTGTTTAAAAAAGAAAAGCAATAACTGAAAAGGGTGGACACATTTGTATTTTAAAAGAATGTAATTTTAAATAGAAAAAAAATTAAGAATAAAAAACAAAGAATTAAAAAAAATATATAAATAAGTTTACAATTGAAAAATTGAAGAAAAACCTAAATAATGATAAATGTAATATTATTGGAATGTTATAAATTACAAATAAAAATAATGACAATAAATCGAATAATAATTTAAAGAATTTAGCAAAAAATAAAGGAATAGAAAACGTTTTAATTAAAAATGGAAATTTAGGAAACATTTCAAAATCGTATTGCTGCGGAACTAACATGTTTCTAAGCATTGACGTCACACCAAATGTTTAAATTACTACTAATAATAATAACTACATTATAAAAAAATTATAACATATTTTCGATTTTAGTACAAGTATAAAATCAATGGCTTTATAACCAGAACTATATACGAAATTATAGCAATAATAAAAAATAATCGAGTAAAAACTATATAGATCTAGATAATCTGTCAACAATAGAGTCAAAAATTTGCAATAATTACTTTGCATTATCTTAAAGATATATATTCTTGAATTTACAAATTATTTTATGTATAATAAAGATTCTTCTTTAACCTTTCATATTCTATCCATGATTAACTGTTAATGGGACATAAATTGACAACTAGATATAAAGTTTCAAAAACGTATTTTACTTAAACTTATTTTTTTTTTACAAATTTAAAATTACTTTCTTTTAAAATTCAAATGATAAAACTTGCTGCTTTTATAATGTAGTTATTATTACTAGTAGTAATTTAAACATTTGGTGTGACGTCAATGTTTAGAAACATGTTAGTTCCGCAGCAATACGATTTTGAAATGTTTCCTAAATTTCCATTTTTAATTAAAACGTTTTCTATTCCTTTATTTTTTGCTAAATTCTTTAAATTATTATTCGATTTATTGTCATTATTTTTATTTGTAATTTATAACATTCCAATATTATTATTATCATTATTTATCATTTATCATTATTTAGGTTTTTCTTCAATTTTTCAATTGTAAACTTATATATATATATTTTTTAATTCTTTGTTTTTTATTCTTAATTTTTTTTCTATGTAAAATTACATTCTTTTAAAATACAAATGTGTCCACCCTTTTCAGTTATTGCTTTTCTTTTATAAACAGGAATTTTTAATAGTATCATTTAAAATTAAGTATTTTAATGCCATCCATTTGAAATGACCTTGAGAGCGCCGATCAACCGTGAGAGATAGTGACGGCTTGCAAAAAGTGATGACTTCACAACTTTAAGCATTGTAACTTTAGCATTTTTTTAAACCCCCTTTCAGTGGAAAAAAGCAGCTAAAATTTGGTATACGTCAACAACTTAAGGTCCTGAATAAATGATAAAAATTTTAAGGGATGTTTCGGACTGACAAGCCTAACCATTCCCTTGTTAGCTATAATAAAGAAACTCACAGAAAAAAATAAAAAGTAATGGAATAAAATAATTATCATTTGTAATAATAATAACAAAATAATTGCATTACTTAAATAAGAATAAAAATCTAAAAAAAGCAATTCTATATACAGTAAATTCTCGTAACCGCGAGGTTATGATCCTGGAATATCTCTTTGTAATGGAAACCGCGGTTACTGAAACATTGATCTTAAGGGAAAAAAAAGTTCGTGGAGCCTCTTCACTTTCGCTACCAGTTTCCATAAACACATCATTTCTTCTTTACCACAAACAATACGTATTTTATGCGAATATTAATCAAAAACTGATGCATAAAAGAAGTCTAACTTAACACATGTGAATACACACATTAAAACCAAAATATAATAATAAAGTGAATGTAGTTTATCAAAAATACTGAGGACACTTATCACTACGACGTGGAAACTTAACATAACAGAGACAGCAGCTTACTTTGGTGGAGCTTGTGTTGGAGCTTACTTTGGTGGAGCTCGTGTTGATGCTCGCTCGTGTTGACGATCGCATGTTGTGTCTCAGAATTTATCCTCTACCATCTCATGTACACCATCTCTGCAATAACATCGAAAAGTGTAATTTCGGAGAAGAATTATTATAATCTTATTTTGATTAATCGTTAATGAACACGGAATTACAGTTTTCTTTATTTCCAACCACTGTCTCTAAAGTATATCATCTACACAAGTCAAATATCATCGATATTCTAAGAGTATTAAAAGATAAGAAGTGAGCAACCTCATTTACTTAAAAGTGGGATGTAAGAAAAAAAAAATAGGTCTCTTATTTCTAATAATAAACCTAAACTGATTAGACAAAAGACCAAATTAGAGTTAGCAAATATTTGAAGAGTTTTAATTTCGTGCTCAGACCAGAAATCCAGAAGAACTATGACTTATTTCCCTAATAGTCGAGTTTAGAATAGAATGGTTTTCCAATTTGTATCATCATATTTCCTAACTAATATATATACGCCCTATCAGCGACGACAGAAGAACAATGTGCGACTTTTAGTTGAGATAAAGTATTTGCCGATCATTTTCTTCATTCATGTCGAGAAATTTCTTTAACGACTCTTCAGTTCTCGCTGAGGGCGAGCTTCTACATGCAGGGAAAGCCCTAACAGGCTTTCTGACTACTGTTTGTTTCTTGTCTCTGAGTGTTCCGGGTCCAGCCACAAAAGAAAGTCTTCCAGAAAAACATTCTAAAATTGTAAATCCAAAAGAAAAGGATTTCGTAACTGAAAGCTTGGTAAGAGTTGTTAAACTCAAGCCTAATTGTGATTTTAAGATAACAAGCTGATGAGAATTTATTATTATCAGATGTCTTTAAATGCAGAAAAAAAATGCAAAATTCAGCGTACATGAGGACACAAGATGTACTTAGATATAAATGTAATATCCATTTGTTCTGTAAGGGTACTCAGCCTTCAATATTTATAAATTCCTACTGTAAATTTATATTCTTTGTATTCACGTTTCATAAATTGTATGTTGACGTATTAATATAAACTCGTTGACGTCATTCAGATGAATTGATGTATTCACTTAACTATTCATTGGCGAGATTTACATATTTCTCCAAACAACAATCATTAATCGAATTCATTAGTTAAGTAATATTCTTGTTAATAACTGTAGTGATTCGCTTTGTTTCACATCGAATTGTAAATCATAAACCACGGTGAAGCAGACAATTGTTTTTCAATAATTATTCCAATGAAAAGTTCATTTAAATTTTCGTTCAAAAGTTATCACAAGAACCGAAGTTCTAATTATGAATAGAAATAAAACAAAAATTCATGGGAAATATTTGTAAAGGTAAAAAAAAATAGATATTATTTATTTTTACTTTTACAAATATTTATTTATATCCACTTTTGATTTCCTTTGTGTTTTTTAATAGATGTTAAATATATTACTTTAGAAACTATTTCTTAAATGATTAAAAATAAGATTTTTCTTATTATAGGCATTATAAATTTGGTCTAAAATCAGTAATGCACTTAATGCGGCTGCACAAATAAAAAGATTGGAAATAAAAAAGTTAGAAATGTTACATACATTGAAAATGCGTGTCCGTATGTCCGTTCATGTTCTGTCTGGTTTCCCCAAAAAAAAGAATCTCAAACGATACATCGCAGGATGAAATAATTAAAGAAGTAGAATTAGTTACAAAGTAGATCCTATTCATTTCGAGTGGATGTAAGTGAGATTGAAGAAAGGAGAGGGTGAAAATAAAGAACTGTCAAAAGCCGTTGTCGTTAAACAATAACAACTTCAACATTCTTCATCTTAGAAGAATTTACTTGTATACCAGTAGATATTTATGATAATGTCATAACAAAAAGATCTCCTTTTGAATTCGGTATAAAGTCATCCACCCACGAGTTCCTGTTACGATAAACAAAGAGAAATTACATATTCGAGAAGTTTACTATGACAGTCTTTGGTAAAACTATTTCTAAATTCTGTGGTGATTGGCCAAAAGAGAGAAAGTCCACAATTGGTCATTTTGAGATAACCTGTTCAGTCAATCTATTTTAGACTCGGAAGCAAATTTAATTTGGAAGTCAGTTAGTTAGATTGTGAGCCCAAAATGACACCTCCTTACAGACTTGCAAAAATTTATTTATTAAACAACTCTGAACTTTATTTTTCATTTTCCCAGAAATATTGTTCTGGAAAAGGACTTAACTCCTTTTGGCAAACCACCACAGAATTTTTCTCTTCACATGTGCGAATGTTGAAACGTCAACTTCTTGTTTCGATTTCGTTTTCACTTCCATTTATTAAAAGTATATTCTGCTGAAGAAAGTCTGAAGTCGATGGCAAATCAGCTTTCAGAGATATTGGGACGACATTTTGATAGTTATTCAGAATTAAATCTTTCGCATTGTTCAAGGAGTACATTCTTATAATGTAAGGATTTTACCGTTATAAGATAACGATTAAACTACATTATCATGAGTTATATTTTAGTATTCTAATTAGATCACTTCACAATTCTATTAATTAGCTTTTTAACATTTGCTTTCCGAGATTTTAGAATTTTGTTATTTAAAATAGTCGAAAATTTGGCACCACTTCGGAAGCTTGAGCTAAAGTCACTTTGTTAAAAAAAAAACAAAAAACATTAGCATATGATTTTATTTCTTTTTTTTTAATTTAATTTAATTACAGCTCAGTCCTACTACGCAAGTCTGTAAGGAGGTGTCTTTTTGGTGAACTGGGCTCACAATCTATCTAACTGACTTCGAAGTTAAATTTGCTTCCGAGTCTAAAATAGATTGACTGAGCAGGTTATCTCAAAATGACCAATTGTGGACTTACTCCCTTTTGGCCAATCACCACAGAATTTAGAAATAGTTTTACCAAAGACTGTCGTAGTAAAGTACAACAACCAGTTTTGTAGGTGCTGAATAATAATTCATCTACATTACTGTACAATAATATTACAGGTTAAATTACAATAATATACAACAATATTACACTTGCAAGTAAAATTGCGAAAAGGGTGCTCCATCCCCCACCCCTTTCAAAAAAAATAAAAAGGTCTGAAAAGGTCTAAAACTAAATTAATCAAATGTAAATTACAACGAAGTTTAATAAATTTAATCTAGAAAATTATTCGAGTATCGACAAATAACGTCACAAAAGAAAGAAAGCTCGTGCTTAGCCAGCCTGCTACACTTCGGTTAACATTTTCGTTCAGTGACTGATGGGAAAACACGGAACTGTCCCCCTCAAGAAAAATCTCACATTCAAATACTCCTGTATCATAAATCTTCAAATAACACAAGAAATAATACTTTACTTCATTAATGGAAAATAAAAGAATAAAAGAAATTGTGAAATTAAAGTAAAGAAATTATAATGAAAGAAATTATGATATAAAGAAATTATAGTATAATGAAATTGTAGTATAATGAAATTATCTTTCCGATTTCAATTTATTGTACATGTTATTTCGTTTTTATTGTTATTATTTAACATTATTGTATTTTTAACAAAGGTTTGATGTTATTATTATTATTTAACTTTATTTGTTTTTTATCAAAGGTTTGAGTTTAGTTTACACGGTTTTGATGTTTTTCAGTTGTTAAATATTTTATTTTGTTAAATTTAGAATCTTCTTTTCATTTGTATTTGTATTTATAAACCATGAGTAAGTCCGTAATGTTAAATTAGGACGAAATATCGGGTAGGAGTTTTTGAAGTAAAGTATTATTTCTTGTGTTATTTGAAAAATCTCACATTTTTAATATCTTATTCCCTTCAGCTTAATCCCATTGGATTTGGATTTCCATTTATTGTGTTTGGCTATTCGAAAGATCTTGTGATAAAATATAGGCCGAACCCGTAATATCAGAAAGGGATACGATAAGTATTGTACTGAAAATTGAAATTTAATAGACAGTGAATTTACCGATAATCAGCATTAATAATGGATATTCAATGTCGTAAATTATTCCTCTTAAAAGAAAATTCATCGTAGTAAAAAAATTAGAAATACTGCAGGGTTTTTTTTTTATTATTTTTTTTTTTTTATTTTTTTTTTTTTGTAACGTTTATGTGAGAAATTTTCAGAAAAGAGACAATTTCAATCAAAATTCAGTCAATTCATATTTACTTTAAAAAGCCAAAACTAATGCAATTTAGTTAAAAATTTTCATTATTACTGTCAGCTTTGAGAAGGTTTTGAGAAAAGGCAAAATTGACTTAGAATTGTGTTACTTTATGATTGATTCCATATTAGAAATGAAATCTACATTTTCCATGTTTCATAAAATTTTGGCATTCGTCTGGATTTTTAGGCGTTGCCCCATTGTGTCAGTGACTGTATCTCATTTCTTTGAGTAACCAATTATCCCATCATCTGGGTCTTTTTCTCTTTTTAATCCGCAATAACTTCAGAACACATTTCGGGGATTACTGATAGGAACCCGGGAGATCAGCAAATCCATCGGCATGTCACCGTCGCTCTTAGAGATATTAATACCTGGATTATGAAGTTCACAGAGAATTACAAATGGCTTAATCCCTTTGAATCCCCACTATAAGGACCTCATCAATATGTATTCCCAAATGACACTACACTCAAGCAGAGATTCCCAAGCGTTAGGTTCGATGACCTCGGTTTTTTTTAAATGATTTAAAAAAAAAACAGCTTTTCATTTAGGCTTATTGATTGTGTAGTCAATAATCAATAACAGAACAATACTTCTATATTTTTATTTGTGTTTTGTTCTTACTCCTTATGTTCACACACATCCTTTTGGTTGATTTGTGTGAGAACCGTGACATTCTTAAGAAACTGTAAAATTTCAGTAGAAGCATTTCCGGAATCGTAAAGGCAAACAAAATAACAAAAAAAAGTCAAAATCAGTTCTCAGTAACATTGTCAAAGCTGAATAGTATGATTGGTTGACATTTTAAGGATATTTTAAACTATGACTTCCCACGATCTCTTGGATAATCCTACAAGTCGTCGTTGGTTTTCCCGGGTAGTGTCCTTATCATCACATACTTGGTCCTTGGGATGGTCGAGTTAGCATCGGAATCTGCCTTTTCATTCAGAACTAGGCCATCCCCCTGTTTCCCCCTGGTAAGTAAGAACTAATCCAAGAAGAATCGATTCCAAGCGGTTGTGGCAAAATTATTGAATGAACTCATTATTTGATAGGCCATTGTTGACGGAGAGAAGCTAAAAAAATGAACATTGAAATTTAAATTTTAATCTAGTAGGCTAAAATTAATGAGTTATTTTCTGTTTTCTCTGGCTCTTCTCTGATTGCGCTACACACACACACACACACACACACACAAAGGGAGGGATAAGAAACAATAGTTTGAATGTAGTCCCCGTGGCCAAATTGATAAGGCGTCTGACTTCGGATTAAAAAGGTTGCAGGTTTGATTCCCATCGCAAACGTTTCATTGTAGAAATTTTTCACAGGAAATTAACAATTGCGATGGATAGACAGAGAAATAAAAGATTTTATTACTATAGATTGTATAAAATTAAGATGGAGAAATACAAAGTGAAGTAAGAGTGGAGGAATGGAAGTCGTATTACATAACTTACAACCTTTCAATGATTATGGTCTTAAAATATTAACATCTCAACCCTTACATAGATTAGATTAGATTAATTGAAAGTGGGTGGCATAACTGCCGAGCACGTCGACCTGAAAGATCTTTTATTCTATCCCACGGAAAGAAGGACAGACGGAGAAAAACACTGAGAAAGGATGGTGTGAGAAATACAGTGCAAATGGGAGAACCCCGGGAAAATCTGCCCAGCGCGGATCGCCACCATGAGAACCGAACCCGGGACTCAGAGATGTGTCTCTGAGGCAAGTGTCTTAGCGACATCGCCAACCGCGCGGTCAACCCTTACATAAGGTCGCCAAAAAGCTTATCTCTTGATATAGCGAGCATACGCAAAACGAATAGCCATCGTACCAAACTTAAGGAAATTCGCCCAATCGTCTTAGCGTGATGCTAAAGGTGGAATTGTAAGAATTCACAAGTGCAAGTCAGTGAGTAATGAACTCAGAGATAAAACATTGCCTCAGATGTAAATGTAAATGTTTCTCACATTTGGAAGATCTGGTCGAATTACAATTATCAATTAATTTACGAACCTCAGCTATTAGAAAGATTGCGGTGAAAATAAGTAAAACTAATTTACAGTGTTTAACTCTTCACAAGTACATCCTGTTTTTTGAGTTTTTTCATAGAAGAATCCATATAAGTTTTAGAATACTTATCTCTTGAAGTTTATTCCATCTGTATGTAAATCTTAATTTGTTCATTATAGTTTCATAAACATGGAATTTATTCAGCACTGAATACATCATGAATTCAATCGCTTTGAATTATTAGTCTTACATTATTTAATCTTATGAGTTTAAAATCACTTATAAAGTGACGTTAGAGCATTCGACAGTAGCAATTTGGGAGCATCAACGAACCACCCGCATCAATGGTGTTGGCCTGTGGCACTTGTCGTCGTCCCAGGCCCAATTTCTATTCATTCCATTTATTGTTCAGTCGAGTGGATAGTTTATATGTGAGGGTTAGGGACTGTACATTGATCGGTGCCTCAATACTTTAAATTCATTTTATTCAATTTAGTCTTCGTGTGGTCCATGATACCAGCCAAAGCGTTTGATATTCTTCAACGAAAAATAACTAGTTTAATAAATAAAGTAAATCAACTCTATTAATACATTTCACAAGAAAAATAATTTTCCACTGATATTAAGAGATGAATTTTCCATTTGAAAAACATACCTGCTTTCACACCCAAATGCAATAAACCAAAATAAAAGTAAAAACATTATCAAGAAATGTGTATAACTTGTTTTGTACGACTGTTTAATAACACAACATTTAAACCAGTAGTAAAAAGTTAATGCCTTTTATTTAAACTTGATATAAGATTAGCTATCCATTGCGTATCCATTGATCATTCAGTCCATTTTGAGATCCATCTGCAGGACTGGTGGGCGGCTGCAGACCAAAATAATCATGCTGATATGTTAAGTTGGATCATAATAAGTTCCCTACGAAATTTTAAGGAATGCCCTCCAGTGGTTTTAGATGTCTTATAAATAGAGAAAGAGAGAAGAAAAAAAAACTGTCAAGTTGAATGGTAAGACTGCGCATGCACAGCCGAACATATTTTTATTGACAGGAAAAAATATCAAATTTATCTTCGCTAACATCAAGATTCATTTCACTTTATCTTTTATTAAAAAGTAAACACTATGCATTATCTGTGTATTGATGTAATATATTTTTTTCCAATTAATCAACATTGTTAACTAGAAAAAAATAGGATATATCTATGTATAGATAAATTTGCTTGAGTGAAATTGTTATACTACGTAGTTTCAGATTTTCATAATTCTGAATTTCAATGATTTTTTATTTAGTATTTTTTAAGTCTGTCAATATTTTTTTTTGTTTAAAGTCACCAGATAAAGTCAAAATTTTCAGTCTTTGAAAGTTGTATTTCAAATTCAATAAAAAAAAAAAACTCTGAATTGTTATCAATATGCAATGGATTTTCACTGCTAAATCTTTAAGTAGCTGACTTTAACACACAATTTTCGTGATTTTAACACTGACAATTATATTTGTCAATTTTGTCAAAGAAATGTATCCTAAACCATTCTACATTATGGTGATAACAAAGAACTTTTGTAAAATATTGAGCTGGATTTTATCCTATATCGTTTTAATGAGAAATGAGTGGTTACAGGAAATTAGCATTTTATAATGGTCTCATTTGCAGCTAAAGTAACTAGGCTCATAAATAAATTCCAGAAATAACAATTGGTTATTTTTATTAATCAGAATTCGAATGTTTAGTCACGTTTTGGGTAACCACGTTTAACTTTTGATTAGCAGACTATAAATCAATAAACTATTGATTTTCCTCGAAATTGGTAACTTTGTAATAAAGAGCTTTATAGTGAATGGATTTTATGGTTTCACTCCAATTTCTAAGTTAAAAGGAAACCGAATATTGGGACGAATTGATCTACACCATATTTACCAATAGAACGAATTCATGTCTCTGTATTCCATTTAAATGTTCCATTTAAATGTTCCATTCCTCAGAGCTAAATTCAGTTCGATTAATAGTATTTCGAAAGTACTGAGAGAACGCATTTTATAAGAGCGTTCTACAAGAATTATGATCGTTAGCAGAATATTTTTAAAATACTTGGTTGAACCAAAAGTTCGTTCGGTGATATGATTGAAGGAATAATAAAAAACACCCAAGCTAACTTTCTACTCAACTCAATTTTAATCAACCAAAATTCAAAAACACTACACTCCTTTTCCATAGATCAAACAGGAGAGAAAATTGAATTAAATAAGAAAAAAATGGAATATTGCATTCGATTAATACGCTTTATATTTGAAAACATTAATAAAAACGTACAGTTTTCGAAGAAGCATTCGTTTTCTTTACAAAAGGAGTAACATAGTACAACGTATGGTTCTTGTCATAAACGAAACTAATTTTTGTATTATTTATTTTTTTTTGTAAAAAAGTTGTAAAAGTTCTAATGTGCTAACAATTATAGTTGTCTTTCAAAGTTAATTTATTCAAGAGATAACTCGTAAATAAGAATCAACAAATTCTCTGAATTTAGACGTTGTAATTAGAACTTTATAACACTTGAAAATTAATGGGAGTCGTTAATACAAACCTGCTTTTTGTGGAAGGACAATGTGTTATAGCGTATAAATAAATCCATCAGCAAATCATTCTTTGTGGGAAAAGCTTATTTACTCCATGACGATATTTCGAATGATTTTTTTCAATCATTCTTCTTCAGGTTACAGGTAAAAGAGGAAAAATAAAATAAACCTTCCTCTTATTATAAAGTAAAAATAAAAAATGAATTTCATCAAATTCTTTTAAAACAACGTTAATGAATAATAGTATGTGATATTACAAATCTTCATTATTGAGGATATACTAAAGTAATTACAATTCTTCAAATTTTAAATAAACAATGATACATCATAAATTTTTTCAAATTCTAATAAATAAACAATGATACATCACTAATTCTTCAAATTTAAAAATAAATAAACAATGAGATATCACAAATTCTAATAAACTCTATTTAAAAATTGGGACTGGGCATGTCATGCCATTGAATCTAACCACAATCCGGACCCGAATCACAATCCGGAGCCAAAGTGATACACAAATGCAATGATGAAAGAGATAGCCTCCTATTAGAATCGTGTTACATAAATTCAAATGAATATCTAAATAAGGATAAGTCTCTTAAAGTATCGTACTATTCATTAAGAATTTTCAAAAAATTTATAACTAAAAAGAAAAGAGAAAATTTTTAAATAGAGTTTATTAGAATTTGTGATATCTCATTGTTTATTTATTTTTAAATTTGAAGAATTAATGATGTATCATTGTTTATTTATTAGAATTTGAAAAAAATTATGATATATCATTGTTTATTTAGAATTTGATGAATTAGAATTTGAAGAATTAGTGGTGTATCATTGTTTATTAGAATTTTGATAAATTGTAATTACTTTAGTATATCCTCAATAATGAAGATTTGTAATATCACATAATATTATTCAGTAAAGTTGTTTTAAAAGAATTTGATGAAATTTATTGTTTATTTTCACTTTGTAATAAGAGGAAGGTTTATTTTATTTTTCCTCTTTTAACTGTAATCTGAAGAAGAATGATTGAAAAAATCATTCGAAATATCGTCATGGAGTAAAAATGCTTTTTCCACAAAGGATGATTTGTTAATGGATTTATTTATACGCTATAACACATTGTCCTTCCACAAAAAGCAGGTTTGTATTAACGACTCCCATTAATTTTCAAGTGTTATAAAGTTCTAATTACAAGGTCTAAATTCAGAGAATTTATTGATTCTTATTTACGAGTTATCTCTTGAATAAATTAACTTTGAAAGACAACTATAATTGTTAGTACATTAAAAGTTTTACAACTTTTTTAGAAAAAAAATAAATAATACAAAAATTAGTTTCGTTTATGACAAGAACCATACGTTGTACTAAGTTATTCCTTTTTTAATGTTATAGCGTGTTTCAGCTTTACTTGCCTTATTTAAGGATTGGTTTTACAAAGCTTTTATTAAGAAAACTTTTAATTATTGAGGCAACAACTTTTTTTTTGAAGCTGTTTATAATTATTGATTCAAAACAGAATTGGTACGGAAATGTAAATACAGGTACAAATGTAAAATTACAAAACGCAATGAATTTATTTGGGGAAAAAAGTCAATTGCCTAATTAAAGTCTCCTAGGATAAGAGATAAAAAAAAAATGAAGCAAATATTAACTTTCAAATACTAATGCAATAGATATGTTAAGGTTTTACCAAGAAAAAAATTAATTTTGTAAAAGCTTCAAATTATATTTAAAAACATCACAATAAAGTATTGTTATAAAACTGTCAAAATTGTTAAAAGCAATCTTTTCTTTCCTGTCTCTTCAATGATCTTATTTGGAGATATGTATAATATCAAATTTTAATACATTTATGTTTATAGTATGTGTTTTAGCAACTGGGATAACTGTAAGATATTCTTTTCGATTAGTTGGTTATGTTGTAAGTGGAGATTGAAAATGTAAGGGTAATCATGGATTATGGGATGTAAATATGTTAATGGGATTACCTATAATAAATTTAATATTAGGAGGAGTATTTATAGGAAGAGTTTTATCATGATTGGTATTTGGAGATTACAGTGTAGTTATTTTACCATTTTGATTAAAAATTATAGTATTATTTGTTAGAGTGGTAGGATAAAGAATTTGATTGTGGATAATATTTGAAAATCTAATTCTGTGTTATCGCCCTTTGTCAGTCGAGGTAACCCAAGTGAGTAAATGATCTATCATCGATGTGGACTCGAATTTACTATTTTTACTCGAATTTATTTGTTACCAATTGATGACCTCGAACGGTAGTTTTTTTTTTTTTTTTTTTTTTTCTTTTATTCTATTTTTCTTTTTTTCTTATTCTGATACTTCAGTTAAATGACTGATTTCCGTGGACCCCGAGCTAAGACTAACTACTGTGGAAGATTAGTTAGGTAGACATTAAAAAGTTCGGGTTGGAACACATAGGGAACCATTGTCTGGTTTAATAAGCAGAGATGTTAATATGGAAAAAAAAAGGCTTAAACATTAAATTTAAAATGATCATCGGAAGCGCAGTGGTGCCTAAAAAGATAAAATGAACAATAAAACTCACTACAGTGAAGTCTCACTTATACGAAACATTCAATTATTCGAAGAATTTCTCATTCCCCGGCGAAACCCCCAGAAGTCCTATATGTCATTCACTTACACGAAATATTCACTTATACGAATAATTTATGGTTCCCCCTCATATTCGAATAAGTGAGACTTCACTGTAACAAAAATTAAGTGAAAAAATTCATGTGCCGTTCGTTGGCCTCAGTGATTTTTTTTTAAAGCATAAAAAATCAATCTGCGCATTTGAATTATTAATAAACAACAATGGATGAGACCAAATTATTTACCAAGTGACATCCTGGAACAGCTGTTTCACGCTGTTTGGCGATCATCAGTCAGGAGCAAACACCAGTAAAACAACAAGGTCTCCGATTTGAGGCTAATATGAATGATCATCGGTTTTTCTTTTGAGGCACCCTTGTGCTTCCGATGATCATGATCAAGAGCGTGAAACCCATCCATTGCTGTCTATTAAATTTAAATCTATGACTTTTATTCTTTTAAATCTTTCAATTCTCCTTCTCCATCTGAAACTCATCTTTGTCAGGAATTCTAATTTTTTTTAAGCTTTCTCTAATCTACAGAGGAAGTCAATTTCACGAATTTCTGACTATTAAAGATGAAACAACGAAGGGAATCGTTTCGATGACAGTGGACTTTGTGTCATCTTTCGTTTGCAATGATAGACCCAAAAAAATAGTATTTTTAAATGAAATCGAAATTTTGACATTAAAAATTACTTTTTTTTCTTAATTAATAGAAACCTCCTATACATAGTTAAATCGTAACTTAATTACGGATTGAATCCATCAATAAGTAGAAAATATCGTATGTTGAAGATGAATACGATATGATAAATAATGTAAACCTGTAATTGTTAAATAACTACTGTCACCGAATAGGTAATTAAAAAATAATTACTGTAACTATCTGATGTAAATACCAGAATTTGATCAGGAAATAAATGAATAGAAGTTTTCCTTTCAAAACATGTACAGTACTGTAACAAACAAAACTTTATTTCCTTCATTATGCAAGGATGATACAGATACTGCTGTAGTACATGTAGTGTACACATTGTATACATTGTTACTAGCCCTGGAATACATCAAAATTCAAAGTTTGAGATGACTTTGAACCATCTTAATCGTACGATGGTAAAGTCGAAATGTCGTAAAGCGAAGCATCGTAAAGCGAGGAGTATTTGTACTTAATTGAAAATATTTTTGAATGACATGAAATTTGATTTTTCAGTGTGGATGTTTCTCCAAAATTATTGAAAGAGTCTTAGATTCCAAAATTTTACAGCTTAGCAGATTAATCTAGGACCCTTTCAAGTTGTAAAATATTGGAAAGCAATCATAGAATTCCTAGATTGTTGACAAATCACTCTTAAAAGATTAGTTCAAAAATCATTCAAAAATAAATAAATAAATCATAAAAGCTAATTTCTGATGCTATTAAAATCAATCTTCCCTCTCTAAATACAGGGAAATAATTTTAATTAAGTTACAATTAAAAAAATAAAAGCAAAACTTTAAAATTATTAAAACATATGTTTTCCACATATTTTATGTTTTTTATTTATTTTCAAAGCAATAAAAGTGTAAGCCTCCGTGACGTTTTACAGGTATCTTCTCCTACTCCTGCTTGTAACTCACATATTCTTCAGATTTATTCAAGAAATGAAAAGTACTCGATATTAATGGATTGTTTATCAAAACAGTTCCATTATAAAAAAAAATTCTTTTATAGATCATATGGCGTAAAGAATACCTTAATTTCTATTGCAATACAGGAAGTATTTTAATAATGTGTTAATATGTGTAGAAATTCTGTATTCTAATAATGTATTTTTAAATGAAATATAAATTACAGAAATTAAAATAAACCTACAGATTTTGAAGTGGCTTCGATTCTTTTACTAGAGCTGCCTTCCACCATCTTGATTTTCACTGCCTGCACTTTAAAGCCCATGTTCAGTTTCACCCTTTTTAATTTCTCATATCTTCAGTTGCCATCATTGGACAGCTCTGAAAATAGCCGACAATTTTGACTACTGTTTTGGCAGAATATTCAACCTCCGTGCAATAAAAGGAATCGTAAAGTTCTCACGGCATGTTTGCAGATCTGCCTTATTCTCCACTCTTTTTTTCTATTCCATTTGCTTGTTATCAGATCTTTCTTAAAATTCATATTTCAGTGAATTAATATCTAAATTTAAAAAAATTCGACCAAAAACAAGAGCTTATTAATTTAATCTTCACTAACATTAGAAACTTCAAATTAGAGAGCGAAACAAAGCATTCATCTAAATCCAACCAATCCCCGTTACTGAAGGAATCTGGGGGTTCTCTCTATATTTTTTATTCTTTCAGAATTTCTTATTTAAAACCAAAGAACTTGAAACTTACTTTCATTAAAATGTTACTTTTTTTTCTTCTTTAATTGTAAAATCCTAGTGAATACAAATGGTAGAGATTTATTATTATTTTTTTAAATAATTTAATCCACTAATACTGAATTTGTCTAAATTCAGGTAAGGATAGGAGCGATTAATTTGTATATTTTAAACGTTTTCCATGGGATATTTGTCAAAAAATTATCGAAGAAAGTCAGTAAAATCAATTTAGTAATGGAGATTTTTATATGTCTTAAACGAGAACTTACCAAACTCAGATCGCGATGGCCTGAGATAGGGTAGCGATAAGATATTACGAAAAATGTTAAAAAAAAAATTAATACCACAAAAAATGGATTTTTTTTAAATGTTTTTATGTGTTTCATAATACCTTGAAAAATGTAGATTATTTAGGGTGACCTTCTACACAGTGGCGTAGCAACGCCTTTGGGGCCCGGGGCGGGAGTTCATACATCACCCCCCCCCCCCAAAAAAAAAGGAAATTTTGCTTTTACAACCAAAAAAAAAGGAAATCTCGCTTTTACAACCAAAAAAAAAAGGGAATACTTGGATGGATGGGGCCCCTAGGCTGACTGGTGGGGCCCCTAGGCTTGCTTTTACAACCAAAAAAAAAAAAAAGGAAATGTTGCTTTTACAACCAAAAAAAAAGGGGGAATACTTGGGTGGATGGGGCCCACTAGGCTTGCTTTAACAACCAAAAAAAAAAGAGAATTTCCTATTTAATATACAAAAAAAAAAGGAAATAAGCTGAATGGTGGGGCCCCCTAGGCTGTCTGGTGGGGCCCCTTCCAGGCGGGGGCCCGGAGCGGACCCCCCCGCCCTCTCCCTTGCTACGCCACTACTTCTACATAATATTTTATGATTAGTGGCAAGTTAAGTTATATTAACAGCATTGAAATAATAGTAGTTATGATAATTTTTGTTGAATTTTAATATTTTTTTTATCTTTTTCATTTATCTTTTTCATGGGAACCCGCTGTTTTCAACAAAGGATGTTAATCCGCTCATTAATCATGCGAGCTTAAATATGGTTGAACATCCTTTGTGTAAGATATCATAGGTTTCCAATTGAATGGATGGAAATTTTTTAAAGGATATTTTTGTGATCTTCCAGCGATAATTTTTTGAAAGCAACCACACATTGCCTTCGGATTATTCATGTCGGAAATCCGAAATCCTGAATTATTTGGATAAATGATAAGATCATCACGTCCCAATGGGTGCCAAGTCACTCCGACATTAGAGAGAATGAAGAAGCAGACAAAATTGCAAAACATGCTCGTGATCTTTCACATTGCCTCCTACTGTACGATCCCTAAAACATTGCAAGTCCATTGTCGATAGAGTGATAGGGAACATCTGGATTAAAACTTGGGAAACAAGCGTTGCAGGATGTAGTCTCAATAAATTTCAAAAGATGTCAACTGAGAAAAGTTATGCAGAGACTTACCGCTACCAGAATCTTAATCATAACCCGTGCAAGAACTGGTCCGATTATCACGGATACTTATTTGTACCGCTTTCAAGTGATTGATAACTAAAATGTAAAATACGCAAGCAAACGAATGAGACACTGGAACACCCAAAGACACTCAAAGCAACGGATACGGTAAAAGTAAGGCTTGAAAATGAGCCTATACTAAGTAAAATTCTTGTGATTAAAGCTTACTGGAGTTGATTGACCTATAATAAGAAGTAAGTTCAAATGTGGATAGTCTTTTTTAAGCTCTTTGTGATGCCACAATCTCGATAACATAAAAATTGCCTTTCTCCTGGGTCACCGGCCAGGATTATTCTTATAAATGGATTTTTATATGCTTTTTTAATATATATAGATTAAAAAAGCATGTAAAAAATCCATTATAAAAGCATATAAATAATAAATTATTTAATGTATTATATTTTAAAAGAATGTATACAGCATCAAAGTTCAGCTCAGATTGTAATTGGCAGGAATACTCAACTCAGCGTGATTACTCATGATAGGAGATCTAGTTGTAGATATGATGTAAGGTTCTCGCTTAATTATAAAATAGTAGAGATAAAAAGGGCTCAAGGGGATAGTGGATTAGTAAACTTATTGGTCTAATTAATTTTAATCACATGTTTATTTCTTTTCTTACCATATTTCCTTAAATTTGGAAACATATGTAGAGCCGTACACCTGTTTAAGAGTAACAAAAATTATTTAATTACGAAATTACAACTAGTTTCATCACTCGAGAGGTGGCTTTTTCAAGTGACAGTTACAGCAGAAAACAGACAATTTATGCAAATTGGACAGGAAATTGTGCTACTGGGAACTTCAGGTGTTGCATGCTGGGTAGGTTGAAGACGATCTCGCTGCTCCATGTGTGGAAAACTTGAACCTTCTCGGAACCACTGTGGAGGTGAGACGTCAGTTTGGGACAGTCACGTGAACCGGTTCGAGTTGTTGCCACAGCAACCAGGAAACTCTTATACGTCTTAAAAACCTATTAACAATAAAACTATGGTATTTGGATTAAATAAAGAGTAAAACAATGGTATTTGGAGAAAATTAAGGGGTTATATAAAACAGCTGCATTGGGCCTGAGATGCAAACAAAAGATGATAAATTACGGATTATGAAGTAATTTTAAAAATTATGGTGGTTCCGAGAAGGTTCAAGTTTTCCAACTTGGAGCAGCGAGGTCGTCTTCAACCTACCCAGCATGCAACACCTGAAGTTCCCAGAAGGCACAATTTCCTGTCCAGTTTGCATAAATTGTCTGTTTTCTGCTGAACTGTCACTTGAAAAAGCCACCTCTCGATTGATGAAACTATTTGTAATTTCGTAATTAAATAATTTTTGTTACTCTTAAACAGGTGTACGGCTCCACATATGTTTCCAAATATCATCAGTACACGTAAAAATTCTCCTATGATCTTCCTTAAATTTGCTTAAATAAATTTATGTTTCTTAAAAACGATTTTAAGCAGTTCAACTAAATCTTACACGTATATACACGTAGTAAGTTCGATAAATAAAACAAGAAAATTGATTTCAAGTCAAGGGAATATTAGTTATTGCTTTAAATTTGATCCAACACTAAAAATATACCATCAAAAACTAAGTTAAAGCTACATTAGGAAAAAACTTTTTAAAAGCAACAACATTTTGTCCTCGGAACTGCGTAGAATTAACTTAATTTTCGTTAAGCTGGCAATTATTGTCCTTAACCCTCTACACCCCATTCTGTATCATTTATCGCTAGTCGAGTGCTTCAGAATCGTAAATATCTGCCTTAGGCAGCTATTAAGTGTTTTGGTGCAGATAATTAGCTGATGCCAAAACAAACGTTGATTGTTTGTTGAAGTCCTTTGTCTGTGCGAAAGGTACGCCATCTAGTGTTGGAATGTTACATCATCTTCATCAACAAACATGTATTGACAAGTTCATTTTTGACTTCCTTTTTTTTTTAGCTCCTGTTTTGACAGAATCCTCTTCCTTTTGACGTCATTCAATCACGATTTTGTTCTAGAACTCTCTCCTCGACTAACCGCCTGGAAATTCAATCAGAGGTGTTTACAGAAGATGGTTGCTGAGAGACGACGCTCCTTTGAGTAAGGAGATGCTTCCGACACAAAAATCAGAGAAAACAATAAAAAAACAACGAAGAAAAAAACATATCACAAGTAGTGCATTTTCTTCCCCCTTAAATTAAACTTAAATTCTATTTCCCTAAACGGGTATCATTGTATTGATTTCAAATTCTGTTTCACAGTTTCAAATAAAATGCACTGAATTTTCAATAGCATTTTTACCGTCTTCAGTTCCCTAACACTTAATATAAAAAGAAGGTTTAAAGACTTTAAATTAAGAAGTGGAATTTGTAAAAATCAAGTATATAATTTTTTGAAGTAATTTTTAAGTTTATTTTAGAAAGTTTGTCTGTCGATTAATCAGGGATTTATTTGAAATCCATGACAGCGATATTTATGAAAATTTGATTAGTTTTCGGGTAGCTCAATAGTTTCTAATAGCAATCTATGCTTCAAGTCAATTCATGTTTAAAACTTTCTTTCAGTTAAAAGGTATTTTTATTGCTGTAAACGCGAATTCTCTAGATGGTTTTCGTTGTTCGGATTCGAGTTGACTTCACAAGGAGAAAAATCTGATAAGAGAACTTTTAACTTGTTTGAATGTATTAGTTAATTAAGAAAAGCCCTATACACATAAGAAATGTCATTCTCACTACCGAAGAAATACAGTCTGTGACGAAAGAGACCGCTAATGCTAATGATATTTCTTTGTTATAATGTGTGTAGGCTTTTTCAAATCAGTAAAAGAAATAGAAAACTCAATGACTTAATTTTATCAACAAAAAAAAGTGTTGCGTCAACATTAAGTTTACTCAAATTGACAAGATATTATTGGGTTTCACAAAACCGCATTGTAAGTTTCGGAAAACCATATTGAAAGTATAATATAAGAAAAGCCACAGTTCAGTAATTAAAAGGAAAAACTGCTAAGATACGGAGAAGGATAACAAAGTAACAATCACCTGAGGAGAAGAGGAGAATTAAACAGTTTTGTAGTGAACTTTGGTTTTTGAGATCTTTGGTTACAGGTCCGATTGCGTATTAGAGCCTAAATTTCAACATTTTATTGATGATATAATAGAATTCATTTCTCTTCCTTAAATAGGTTTCCTTTTGATTTCTTTCTGAAATTATTTCTGAAACCATGGAATCGCTGTTTGATGAATCTTGACTTTCTTGGAAACCAATTCCTTGTTTGTCCGATGTTGTTGCGTTGAAAGCATAATAGGGAATGATTGGTTGCTTTTAACTAAGGCTGCGCTGCTCGAGGAATCACCGTTCGCATTCTTCACAGCCACGGAATCTCGCCTTTTCTCCTCCGCAACAAGAGATATCGCTTATGCCGTTAACAACACGTCATCGAACGCCAAATCAGACAACTCAGTCATCGATTGAAACCACATTTAACAAAGAGAAGAGGAATCTTTACAAGCTAATATTCTGCTAAAGCAAAGCCTTGTTATTCTTTCACTTTGTCACGTATTGATTAATCAGAATTTCGGATTGCGGCATATTTCTAATCTGGAATGTAATAAAATAAAAAAAGCATTTAAACAGCAATGCTCTGAAATGGAAACAATTACAAAAGGAGGAAAGACCTTTCAATTTGGAATTTCAAATTTTGAATAAAATAGCTGTTCTATAAGTTTGGAGTAGAACAAAGGACTTCTCAAAAAACAAATATAAAATCTGAAGTGAAATGTAATCCACATGTAAAGTAAATACATTTTGATTGCAGGAATATTGAATAGTGAAGCAAAAATATAATTCTCGATAACTCGGACGTCGATATCTCGAACTTCGGATAAATCAGACAAAATTTTCCAAAAATAAAAAAAAGTTTCAGTAACACACCAGCCACATGCTGGTAGGCTAAAAATGTGATAATTGACTGCACATGAGATAATTGTTCGAAAGAAACATCAAAAATATTCCCAGAAGAAGATTGCAGTTTCTTCAAGCCTACATCTACTGAACAAAATATAATCACAGTGGCACATCAATCATCATCGTGCTCTGTAATAGACCTACCGACTCTCACTAAAACATTAAGTACAGTATTGTTCCGCACATACATGCAGTATGTGATAACTTGCAAGTAAATAAGCCTATTATAATCTCAATCTTTCCCATTCCAGTATTCATATGTTTCTTATCTGATATGTATTTTTACCTCGCAACATTAAAGTGAAACTTACATAAAGTATCAGTTTTCATAAAGTTTTCATTCATTAGGCACAACTTTATTTTCACCTCGAAAAACAGATTTTCGTAACTTGAATAGGCCCCCGCCCCCTTTAGTTAGAGTTATTGAGAGTTGACTTATTTGTAATCTCTTCATTTGATGGCCGTAGTTTAAATAAGTCTTCATTCTCAGATTACTCTTGAGATTTTTTTTTCTCTAAACCATGATGTGCCATCCTTCATTTAGTGTTTCAGTAAACGCTACTTCATGATCTGGCGGCACGGCAGTGCCCCCGCCAAGACGAGCCGAAGGCAGGAAGGGCACTACGTACCTTTTCTCGAAGCGTTTCGTCGTATTTTCGAACCCTCATAGCTTCGGCCTGGATAATACTAGAGAGCTCAAATTTTCAGGATAAGATGCAGTGACTAATGAAATACGCTAAGTTTCATTTATTTAGCTTTTATACTTTAGATTTTATTAATACCTAAAATACGTCGATTCCGTCACTGACTCATGATCATCAAATTAGGCTATACTGCAACCCTGCAGACTGGTCTATACATTGATGGATAAACATCAATTTCACATTTCGTTCACATTTTTTTTTGGTCATCAACTCCAGTTCTGCAGGCCTTTGCAACTATTTTAGCAGTATTGCTCTAATATGTCTACTGATTTACATTTAAGTTGGGTTTCAAAGGAAAACTTCGCAAAAAAAAAATTACAGACTCTTGTTTTAAATTGAGAAAGAATGACGGATCTAAATCAATTTCTCCTTAATCTTCAAACCATTTATCAAATTCAAGGTTCAGTTACCATAGAAGTTTTTCAGTGCTGCAGTAGAGTCCCGAAAACTAGGCATAATGTGGACCAAAGGGTGACCGAGTTTGTGAAACTGCCGGGTTATCGGGAAAGGTGTTAAAAAAAGAATAAGTACAATTTTTTCGTCGTAAAATACTTTTATTTGTTGCTTAAGAATACACCAGTTTACAAAGAATGCTATAACTCAAACTTAAACTGTCCGAATAAACTTAAGAAAATACCTAATACATGAACTGTCTATAAATGTAACTTATGAATACTGTATTTAAATTTACCCTAAAATCGAAGGAAAATTACTTTATGAAGGCATGAAGCTTTCTCTAACGAAAATTAACTATCCTACTTTTAAAGGGCGCGGGGTTTTTCCGCCCCGCCAGGCAGCCCATTATCCGGACTGCCGGGTTATCGAGTGCCGAGTTTTCGGGACTTTACTGTACAAGTGAGACATGTTCTACGCTTAAGAAATAGAACATTACAGAAATTTTAGAAACTTTGAGCTTTGATTTTTGAGAATATTCAGATAAAGATTTAAATTGCTGTCTAAAAATGAAAATAGATTTATCAGATTAAGAGGAAGAAAAAAAAAAGAAAAAGAACTTCTCGATTAATCACGCCCGGATAGAAGAGGGGCACTATTCAGTAAGGGGGGAAAAACTATATTTGCTTTCCATTAGTTTCTTCTTTAACATGCAAGAGAAATCACCAATACTCTATGGGTTTTTTTTTTCCTTGTTTGTTTGTGGAAGACGTTGAGATAACGCCATCTGGTGGCCCTGAAACCACTTAATAAATAATTGTAGCGCCGTGATGCTTTGTTTGCATTAGACTGTTCCTTTCGTTTTCGTATAAAGTTGTTTTCTTAATGCATTGGTTTTTATTGGCCGCCAGTTAAAAGAAAAAAAAACCTTAAACATTCTAAAAGTAGGATGTTACTTGACCTAAATGTGAAAACTTTTTGTCATTAGTTCCAGCGAGTTTTCAAATTAGCCTCGTGCAAGAAATTCTAATTAGCGAAAGTGATATTTGTGCTGAAAACAACCAAATTAGAAAATGACTCGAATTGGACGTAAATGAAAAACAAAACTAGCAGAAGTGGACAACAAATCAATGCTTTAGGTCCACCTATATAAGCTAAAAAGTTATTTTCTTAACAAAATCACTCTGATATAATGAGTGATTTTGTTACGCAGCAATTATATATAAGTTTTATTGTTTGCTTAAGCATTTCATTTATTGTAAATTGATCTTAAAGACGAGAAAGATCACATTGTGTATATTGAAATGCGTTCTCCGATAGGGAGGATCCACGATAGGGAGGAAATATTCTGTGAAAATTCTACTCAAGGGCCCCAAGAACTACGATAACGTGACGAGAGTAACAGTCTGCTTTTGTTCAGGATGTCTTGCTAGTGTGCTTTCCAAACAGTCATGATTGAAGCAGCGAATTGTTATCCATTTTGCAACCGCAGAAGGTGTCAGGAGAACAGAAACCCATCGCCGCAAGAGTAAGGTCTACCAAAAAAAGGCATGACTTTGTTGCGTGTTAAAGAATGGAGTAAGCGGTAATGAGAGCGGCGATCATCGTTAACTGATGATTCGAGGCCAGGTCAAGCGTACGATCAACTGTGCTTCCGTAGCGAGAGTTGACAGTCTCATTCGGGAAGACAGAAGAGACAGGATGAAAGAGCCTGACCCCCCCCTCCCCCAAGAAAACTTCTCTAGTTACGCTTCTGGAGAAAGACATTCGCATGGGTCTTTCCTTGGATCATTTGCTCCGTATCAAAAGGAAGGTCGCCGTTTTATCGACGGAATCATTGCGGGAGATGAAACGTCTTGCTAAGAAGTCCTTTGGCTCGTTTTCATTTGAATGATCTTTATAAAATAAAATGTCTGCAAAGTAAATCTTCAAGTTTACCAAAATTAGCTAAATTAAAAATAAATACAATTAATTTTAATTACAACAAATCACGTGCAAATACATTAACGGAATAAAATGCATTATTAGAACATCTTCAGAATAATCCATCGTTTCTGTTCTAAAGTTTTCTCTGATTTTCTCACAGCTTCGAGCGCTAAATTCTCGGCAAGGACACACATAGCAATGCAAAAATGTAAATAAGTAAGTGCTGCATTGTCTCTTATTCTTAGATCAGAGTCCAAGGTTCCAGAAGATCCTTCAGGGGATTCTCCAGTTATTATTAGTGATACACAGACTGATTAATTTTATGAGCCTCGCTTTCATAATCTAAAAGTTGTATTGAATTTGAAAGACGAATGTATTATAAATGCGAGACAATTTCTCCTCCCACCCATGGTTTCACTACTGGTCTCTTTAATGATTATTACACCCATGGGTCTCTCAGTATCACGATCTTTAAACAGTGAAAAATTGCTCATAAAATACATCACTTCCACCCAACAACTTCTATGAATTCATAACAGTTAAGATCTTGCTACAAGAGTGATAGTTAAAAAACGAGTTAAAAGAAAAAGATCATGTGATCGTAACTTGGTGGAGAGGGCGAGGACAGTCTTTCGGATCCTGTGGTATTTGGGTAACAGTCAAATTTAAGAATCATTATTTACAGAATCGAATTAATGTGAGTCATAAACTATTGAATGAAAATGATTACTTTTCAATAAAAGTAGGAATTTATAAGAAGTTAGGAAAAAGACTTAAGTTGTAAATTCGTAAATGTTCAGATATTCAATTGGTTTTATTAAAGTTTTGGCCTTTTCTTCTGAATTTCCAAATGGCGTCTTTAGGCCACAGAACCGTGGTAATTCAAAACGCGGTGATCTCATTAGCCTGTGCAGTCTACATCTGTGCGCTTCCGCTTTCACCATTTCTTCCACGAAGTACAATCATTTTGTCGTTTAAGAGAGGCCTTTCGTTGAAACAGTCAAAGGTGACTCGTGTCTCGTTTCGCACAGGATCTTTTGGGGGCGATTACATATTAATTAATTCGTGCAACCTCTGGCGGCGAGTTCAGTCGCGATATTCCTTTCGAAGGCGCACAGAGAAAAGGCTCTCGTGTTTCTCGATAACCCAAGTCCGCTCGACGGTTCATTGTTTTCGTGGAGGAATTAAGAGATTAGCGAAAAGGAGAACACCAAGTCTTGAATCTCTACTTCCTTTTGAACACGTTATTATTAGCTGATCAGCGATAGAGGCTTGTCGCTAATGGACGGATCGTGTAAACTGCTTTACTTAGCTTCTAATTCCACTGGGTCTCGTTAGGTGTCGCCGCAATCAATTATTATAGCGCTTCCGTTACGCTGTCACTGGCATGGGATTTTTCACTTTCTTAGATACTTTTGGAACTGAACAGGCTTAGAGAAGACGTTACAATTCAACGTAACTTCTGGTTTTTTTCCCATTAGTTGTGGAAAAATACTTAAAATTGTAAGAGAAATTTACAGTTGTCTACATTTCTAGATTTGAGTGAACAGAATTAAAAGTGAAAAGAAATAAATTTGCTATTATCAGGATTCCTTTTATCTTTTTTCATCTCATTTACTTTAGATGAGGCTTAATCAAAACTGTTAATCTGTCCATCCATCTCTTGAACTTCTGTATGGATCTTCTTGAAACATAGCATACAATCTTTTGTACTTGAGGATCATATGGAAAAATTCCCACAGAAAGGCATTAGAAGTGAAACAATGAATTCAATGACAATTAATAATAAATTTCTATGATAGTCAAGAAATGCGTCGTAGTCCACTAACATTTGAATTAGAAGAAATTATTTTATGGAAGACACAATGATGTCTGAAGTCATTTCCGTGAAATTGTTATCGAACGAAAAGTATTACCAAAAGAGATCTAAATAATTTTTAAAAGATAATATTTTTTGTACTGAACATTTTAAATTTACCTAGTTAATTGAAGACGTAATTTCCTTTGGTCCCCATTGGATGTGTGTATTTGGTTTCTGCGAATTACAATAAATAAACCCATCCATTTGACCCAAACGACCAATCAACCGTTAATCTCATGTCAAATCGAAATGGAGAGATTAAATGTTTAACAAATTGCTAAATTAGTCCGAATTAAATGTGGATAATTTGGTTCAACGTGATTCAGCCTTTCAATAATGAAGCTAGTTAAAATAGAAAAATAACGAATTATTAATTTGCATGAATTAACAGCTTTTATATGAGATTAATTATTAATGAAGAAGAATTGTGTAGTTCATCTCATTTACTATATCCGCAGAATTCATTGGGAAGGTGTTTTTTTTTATTATTATTAAAATAACTTACATTATCTCTTTCGAGGGAAAAACTGAAAATAACGGAGTGTTATTAGTTGGTCAACAATGAAACGATTCGCGATGATTGTTTTCTTAAACTCATTATTCTATGCAAATTCGTGCAACACTGCAAGTACAACAAGAAATGGTAATTATGCACTGAACCACTGAAATTCAGACGATATAATTATAGTTTTGCAACAAACGATTCAGAAGAACTTAGTGTTAAAAATCATATTCACGGAAAACTATATTATATAGAAGAACACGAAGCAACTTACAATTTAGGTGGAATTCTTTCGCAGGACAGTGGATGAACACAAGATGACCGACTACGACTGCTGAAACGGAAGGTCATTGAAAACTATTTTTCCATTCCGAAATTTTAAATTCTGGGAAGTTTCATCCCATCCCCAATCTGAAACTAACAGAAACTAACCTTCTCGGCCGCGACAGTTAATTTTCCCCCTACAAAGTAGAGGCTGACAGCTGAAAAACCGAAATTACTGTATATGCATACATTTTTCGATCCCCCATGTTTTACAGTGAAGCAAGCAGAGTCCTGCCAAAGAGTCTCATCTAAGTTTGTAAATTTCTTAAAAAATTAGTTATAAGAATACGGTTTTCCATATTTATGATTTTCACTAGCTGCTTCTGAATCCGTTTGTTCCAAAGTAACAATATTCATCTTAATTTCAGTGGTTCGGTGTTCTGCAAATCAGCTAAGAAATTAAAGTTAAAAAAGAGGATGTTGCTGATTTATAAAAAAGAAATTACGTTGAAATGGAACTTAAAATTTATAAGTAAAAGAAAAACACAAATAATTGAAAGCAATCGTAAGCTTTACTTATTTTGATGGGAACTTTGTTTCTTTAACTGTATTAAAGGTGAACAAGTACTAAATCCAAATAATAAGAGATTACTATAAGTAATAATTTGGTCTCAGATTTCTGTGGGTCATTGTTAGATGATTACCTATTGTGATTTATTGTAGTGTAATGTATTGTACTAACGTGGGTATTCTTTCTATTAGATCAGGTCAACAAATGAATAGATAATTAAAAGTCATTGCTAACGTGATCTAATAAGAAGAAAGATTACATCAATTCTGATTAGGAAGAAAGTATATATCAATTCGTAAAGAGATTATCTGATAAATTAAAAATAGGCGTTGGCGAACGAGCAAATTTGAAACATTGTTTATTATAAAATGAAAATATCAATTTATATTCTGTTGAAAGGGTTATTTGTTAGCACAAAACAAAATATTGTAAAAACCAATTTGCAAGAAAGAGTATTCAGTGAAACAAAATTATTTTTCAAGTTAGCTGATCAAAGTTTCAAAGCAACAAGAATTATAAACCCACATTGTGATTTCATTTCAAATAAAAAAAATAAACAAGATTAATTGAAAATTAAATCCAAACATTATTAACACTTAATAGTAAACTTCAAACGTATCTTTTTCCATCTACTATCTTCAACAGAGCAGATATAGTTGACATCTGAACTTTAGTCGAGTTGTTTGTTGCAACTAACTTCTTTTCTAAGTTTTCTTTGGAGGTTTCTCTGTGGTCAGTTCAGTGAAGTCACCCACATTTGCGACTCCTCATTATCACCAAACTTTGTTTAATAGCGTTGGGTGCCAAAGGTCTCTGAAGACAACCCGACCCCTCCTAACTGCTTTTAATGAGCTGCTTCATTAACATGGCAATAATTATTGGCCCCGGGTGTTTGTTAATACGATTTTTCATATACGTCAGATGTTATTAATAAACATCATCTTGGAGAAGTCAAAGGTTCAGCAACCAAGAGGAGATCGTTAATTAGGGTCAATTTCTTCATTCGAAGACTTCTTTTAAACTGTCTTTCTTTTTTGCTTCTTCTTTCTTCTAATTCCGTTTCTCTAAAATGAAGCAAAAAACAAATCCTCTTGACTTGATTTTCCCCAACGTAATGCAATTATTCTTCCAAATGGGATTGAAGATGTTCTTCTTTTTCTTCGTATTCAACATCCATCTCAACTAATTCAATCGATTAGAACTTAGTACCGTATTTACTCGCATACTTCACGCTGTTGAACTCCAACGAAATTAGCAAAACCTTTAAATTTTAATGAAAGAACGTTTCTCTATTTCTTCTAAAATGAGTATAACTAGTATTTTATTTTATATATTTAAAATATATTTATTTATAAAAGCATAAATAAATGACACAGAAAATGAAAAATATCGGAGCTTTCATAGGTGACAGTCTGAGACGGCCGTTTCGTCCTTTTTGTGAACTCGTCAGCCAGACCCATTCACCAGATGAAATGCTCAGATAGTACATAAGTGAGAAGGGTGAATCACAAAAAGAAGAAGTCCAGAAAAAGGATGAAACGGCTGTCCCAGACTCCTACCGATGAAAACTCAGATATTTTGTTTGTTTTTTTTTTAAGCTTTTACTGTAAATTAATTTCTGACAAGTTAAATCTTTTGTTTTCAATTATTTATTGTTACACCAAAGATTAATTCACCAGCGTGGCATTCCTTAATTAAGGTACCGAGATTTGCAATCAAAATACTTTTTTAAAAATCAAAAAACTCTGTTCAATCCCCAAAGTCTGTTGTGAGAGCAAAGTGACCTTCTCTGTTATTATATGTGAAATCAACTGTACAGCTGTTGACTCCGAGCTCAAACGTAATAGATTGAATTCATAAACTAGGAAATAAAGGGATTTTAATATGCCTTGACGAAACATGGAAAAAAATAAGAAAAAAAAGTAATCATTTTGAACTTACACACCCTGAGCTTTTAATTAGGGGAATCTGGAACAGCTGTTTTGCATTTCAGTCTGATGCATTAGCTGAAGATGCGAAAGATTCTGAATCAAACTTTTGCTCTACTCTGCAATTTTTTTTGCTATTTTAGGCAGATTGGCAGCTATTGTTTGCATTGGAGTCCTTTGAATAAATCATTAAAAGCAACAAAGTAGTCTTTGATTTTAGTAATTAAATAATTACATTTATACAGTTATTTATAAAAATATCGAAATGTCGAAACTGATATTTGCAGCATGGTTTTTTACTTGCAGTGAAAATCATCAAAGTTATTTATTTACCTTAGATACAATTCGATTTTGGATGCTTCCTTTATATTTACTTTTTAAACGTCAACTTTCTTTTTTGAATTAATTTCGTCGTTTTTCAAAAACTGAAAATAATTTTTACTGAATTAAAATTTATTAATGATACAAAACACATCTTCTTTTTTTCTTCTCAATATTTCGCGGTTTATTTTCTTTTAACCGCTTCATCAGGCTTAATATATGGAAAAACTTTTCGTAAGATACAGTAACGAATCTGGTAATAATATATACAATTAACATAATTTCAAACATTTTAAACTTCTATATTATTACAATAATGTTAATAACATTGCAATCTTCCATATTATTACAATAATGAGTCTGGTAATAATATTAATA
>JAFIDM010002131.1:65860890-65930802 GCA_023159025.1 Thereuonema tuberculata | reverse complement strand
CTAATATTTTAATAGTTATAATAAATCGACATATGAGTATTGTCACAATATATATATATATTATCAAACGATGTTATTTTTTGTAATTACAGTAAATTTATAATTAATAGCTAGAACCTATCCCTTCAAGAAGAACCTGTATCTTCCTTTTTCCCCTATCCTTAATGTTTTGTTTAGAAATAAGAACTTCTGTTTTTTGAGAGTTTCGCCAAAACAAACAAAAAACAATGTTAATCATGTTAGGTTATTTAGTAAAAGCTTCAATCAGAAAAAGAATTTAAAAAAAAGCAAAGAAAGAAATTAATGAATAAATTAAAAAAGGCCAGACATACAATTACTTTAAAAAACAAAAAACATTAAAACTTTATGACACGACCAGGTTTCGAACCGGACATGCCGGACGTTTACAAGTGTGAACTTTCAACAGGTACAAGCTGCTTATAAAACAATTATAATTAATGGCAGGACGAGATGCAAATAAGACGATTTCAATTCAACGTCCTCTGGTGGCAGGAATCTTAAAACGAAACTGAAAAACTTCGAGGTAAACAGGAAACTCATGTACCTCAGTGAGTCAATGACTGGGCGGGAACTTTCTCGTCGAACTTCAAGGCATCATCACATCCTTTAGGTTTATCGAAGTAAGCTTAATAGCTATATTTAAAAAAAAAAAACAAGAAAGGAAGTGAAGAGAAAACAGCTAAGGATTTAAAATTATCTGATATCCGATGTAATAAAGTTAAACTTCAGGGGTTATTAATAAGATCCTTATCTTTAACTGGAAAGCCATATTGATAAATTGTTTTGACGGCAATTGAGTCATTGCATCAATGAGGATCTGCATACCTTTCCTACTGAACAAATAAAAATTATTAAAAAAAAAGTCGACCACAAAATTTTTAATTTTTGAGTTTGTAAAATTCTTCTTCCGGTTACTATTTTCTACCTTCCACTACTCTCTAACTCTTTTGACAGAAATTATCTTTCATAATTTATTGGAAAGTAATTTTTTCTTAAAAATCCTTCTCAGCGGATAATTTGTTTTCTTCTTTGTAATTAAATTTATTAACAAGTTCTTACATGAATCTCATATCTTACCTTAGCGTCTTCATCGCTAAAGTATCTAGGCAAGATGAAATTTTCCTTAAAAATACAGAATGATTATTATTGATTATTATTAATACACTGTATTATTGATAAATCTGTATTACTGCATTACTGATTAATCTCAAGTAATCAGCAAACGTAGTTGATTTTTTTTTAATCATTATTGTTAGCAAGTCAACCCAATCTGAAAATAAGTCTTTTTACACGAACTGTTTTCTAAGATTAAAGTAGATAAAATATAAAGAAAAGTTGGTTTTCAACTGCAATCTTTATTTCTCAGTTTTCTTATCTTGTTATACTATTTTCTTAAGAAAAGTAAAGATTATTAAATAAGTTCTCCTACGTTCCGTCAAATGTTTGTCCGAATCTACACATCCTCTTCTGATAACAATGGGTGAATGAATCTTCATGAAATTGCGATGTCTATTTATCGATTTACCTTTTATATTTTAAGATAGTGTGGATCCTCAGGGTGACATTTGCGTGAACAAAACAAAAACAAAAATTACCATAATTGAAAACAAAAGAATGAATTCATATCGATGCTTAACAAAGAACATCGTCTGCGCATGCTTCAGTTTGATTATAGTTAACTGAAATTAACAACTTCAATAAAAATTTGCGGATCTACATAATTTTCAGAAAATGAAAAATGTAAATATTGTATCTGGAGCCTAAATATTTCTTTTGAACGGCTTTTATGGCTGTAAATGATAAAGAATAAACAAAAATATTTAACGAGTTAAGAGAAGAATAATTGATTTTTTTGTTCTTGTTACTTGTATGTGTTTCTGAAAATTTTCTTAATTCCGCAATGATTTTTTGAGTTTTCTTGTGATCTGTAAATCTGTCTCATATTTCATTGGACCTCTCTTAAAAGGCTTGGCCGTGGGTTGGAGGTGGCGGGTTCGATACCCGGCCTCAGCGGAGGACGGGAATTTTTTTCCACGCTCCATTCTTCTCTCCATTCTTCTAGGGCCTACCCAGCTCTCTGTAGAATAGGTGTCGGGTTTCTTTCCCGGAGTTGAAGGCGGGCGGACAAAGGGGCTGACGACCCGACCTCAACGTAACATCCCATTGGTCATGAAACGCCCGGAGCCATACCCCCGTGACCCGAAGGGCCTGCATAGGCTTTATAGTGGGCTAACAATTTCTTGTGATCTGCAATCAGATTTCATTGATCTCTCTTAGAATGCAAACAATGTCGTACTTTCTCTCTATTACGTTGACGCAACAATGAATTGGTTAATTAACATTCATTGTTATAACGTTCTAATTCAAAGAAAGAGTTCATCTGTGTAATGGTTAAGTCAATAGAAATTAAGGTGAAAAAAAACCTAATGAAAACAAAACTTAAAAAAAAAAAAAAGATACGTTTTAAGAAGATTTGGTTTCAGAGTTAAGAATGATTTATGTCATTGTAAATAATTAAATGTTTAATTGCCAACAGGAAATCTTGCAGTTTTATGGGTTTTAAATCATGAGTTAAGTTTTTATGAGTTCCTTTTACGAGTTTGGTTTTTACGGCCAAGTTGTTCGGGCATCGAAAGTTACGGTCATTTTGGAAACCCCTACACCCACTCTAAGGACGGAGTCTTCAGAGCTTTGAAAGTTACATAAAGATAAAATAATTAATACAGAAGTATCATGAGAAACGGTTAAAGCCTATGTTATGGTATAGATAAATCAGAGGACACAGAATAATAAGACACCGTACCATTGTAAATGCTTGAAGCATAATTAATGGTCATTTGTTTTACTATTTAGTGGTTTTTTATAATAGAGAACGATTTAGAAAATGTTTTTTCCTAACTTTTCTGAATAGTGGAAAAATTTCAACAAATGGCCGAAAAAAAAATAGAAGTAAATCTATTATTTCACAAATTCTTCTGAAAAAATAAAAAGTATAATTCTTAAAAAAAAATTCTTGAAACTAAAATTCTTAGACACAAATATCTGATAAAGTTTAATTGAGGAGTTGTTTAAAATTAATATATAAAGACATCAATTAATATTTGGCAACTTTCAATTTAACTGCAACTTATTAGTTGAATCTTCTAATACATCAAAACTTATTAATTATTATATTTTTTTAGTGATTAGTAAACTTACAAATTTTAATCCACCTAATAGTTTAAGATTGCTCGTGGAACAGTGGATGAAAATACAGGGTGATTCATAAAGTACTGGAAATAAACCCAACGAACTCACCACAATTTGTTTTATTTATCCCCCCCCCCCCGTGCTCCTTGTGTTTGAAATAAACCCAATGAAGTCAATACTCCATTTAACTTAGCCTATTCTAATCTCGCTTCCCTTTCCTTGCTCTTCCCGGTTGTGAAGGATGCTAACTAGACCATTTTTTTTTCATAGGGGCAGAAAAAAGGCTAAAATGGGGACCCCATCATCCGACTCAGCATCGCACGTTCGATCCGAAAATCCAAGCCCTATTTTATTTTTTTTGGCACCGAATTTGGCGGACAAATATTTCGATGTTCGTTCTTTATAGGCCTTCCAGTACTTTAAGAATCACCCTGTACATTACTTTAAAGAATGGTGGTGTCTATCTTTCCACTTTTTTTTCTTTAATCGGTATTTAAGTATTTTTCTGAGAATTTTGAGTTTCTGTAAATAAACAATAGAAAATGGAACAGTGATTTATATGTTGTGATGTAACGGGATTATCGTGTGATTTGATACATGTGCAGATTTTCGGAACAGCCCGACCGTATGAGAAAGAGATGATTTCTGCATGAATTAATTTGCCCAGAGGGCAACGATTAAAAGGATAACTCTTACTAGAGTGTAGTTCCTTCATGAAGAGTCAGCAATTTGTGCAAAATTTCTAAGATCGAAGCGAATGAAAACATTTCTACGATCCATCAGTAATCATGGCAGATGTCGATGTATCAATGAAAATCGAGCATTTGATATCATTCAAATATTTAAAACGATAAAAATATTCAATGACTTACCAAACTTTTGCTGAAAATTAAGGAGAAAGATGGTGACAAATATTGTTCTAAATGAATCTTAAACACTTATTATTAGTAATATCGTCGTAAAAATTACATTTAATACTCATTAAAAAAAACGTCTGATCAGGGTCTGACTGATTGAATATGCAAAGTCTGACTAATCCAGTTTTTTGTTTCT
The DNA here is from genome assembly GCA_023159025.1 of Thereuonema tuberculata. NCBI lineage: Eukaryota > Metazoa > Arthropoda > Chilopoda > Scutigeromorpha > Scutigeridae > Thereuonema > Thereuonema tuberculata. The sequence continues at coordinate 65,926,539 of JAFIDM010002131.1, read as the reverse complement.
CTCTATCTGTCTGTCTGTATGCACACCTTAAAACCGGTACTGGCAGTTTCTTAATTTATAAATCTTATCCTTATATATTATTTCTTAAAGGTATTTTTGTGTCGGTACGCCATAACTCCCTTAATACTTCATCAAAATTTATGATTGAGACATGATTTTGAAGATTACGTTCCCCGCTAATGACAAAAAAGAAACAAATTGTTTAAAATTAATGTTTTCGTTAAAAAAAACCTTTATTTTAAAAACCTTTTTATAAAATGTAGACACGCTTTAATAGAAGCGATAGAAAGCGAAACAGCATTTCAAATAATGCTACAGCGTCATAAACTTCAAATATATCCGTTTTTTAATAAAAATGCACTTTAAAATGATATTTCATCGTTTATTTAATAAGAACAGATAAAAAACAAACAAAGATTTATATTTTAATAAAAAAATAAACTATTTATTATAAGGTAAAGTTGGGAGCGATGACACCTAATTCACGTAAAATATTAAAAACCTTATTTTTTAAATGTTTGAAAGCTTTAAACTGTTGATTTATCCTTTGCTTTCATATTTACGCAATTTTTTTTTTAATGTTTTTAATGCTGTTTCTTATTTTTAGAATTTAAAAAAAATTTTGACATTGAGTCATCTCTCCCATACCTTTGGGAGAGAATGATGACACGGTTAGTAGGAGATAGATGGCCACATGGAATATCAATAACTAATACAAATAAAAAGAAACAAATTTAGTACACATACAAATCAAATTAAGTTAAATATAAATATAAAACTACAGTACTAACTTAAGTAATAATTAGGTTATTTACTTATTTTAACTTTTATTTAAGAATAATAAAATAAAATTTAATTATTAAACAAGAAACAATTTAACAAATAATTTTAATAAACTGAATAAATCTTTTGATTTGTATACAGTATTTTAAAATAAAAAAGCTAAATATCATCATCGAAGTCACTATAACAATGAATACACGAGTAAAACTTAGTGGGATTTTTTTTGCACATCTCGTGTGAGCCCACTTCTTACAGTCTTTATGAGTCTACATGAAACTTAGTGGTAATTATTTTTTTAAATTATGCAAATTGTAATTGTATTGGGATGGATATAAAATAAAATGAAGACAAAAATAAAAGAAAAAGAATAAAAAAGGGGAGAGATGACACATGACATCTCTCCCCTTTTTAGGTGTGTCATCTCTCCCCAAGTGATGGAACAGATGACACACCGCCATTTCCACCAAATGGGACCCAAGACAATAGTAACCGGTACATAACCTTACTTACTCTATTTACATGTTTACACAGTGAATTTTAGCGAAAGATGCCTTAAAAAAGGGCTGTTAACTAAACAAATTCGCAAAGTCAACGAAAATTCGAGCTCAAACCTGGCTACATCAGATGAAGAAAAACTCAATAAAATCTCATATATCAATTCAGCACAAACACTTTACACACACTAAAGCTCAGACTGGCCTCGGGTTTTGGACATGTGATCCGCTGCAGTCTACTGCGAACCCTTCTTGAAATCACATTACATGTGTTATCTCTCCCCAAGTGTCATCTCTCCCAACTTTATTATAATAAAAAACATAAAAATTTGTCAACTTCTCAAATATTATTTCTCAAAGGTGTTTTTTTTTTATTATTATTTCCCTTAATACTTCATGAAAATCAATGATTGAGATATCATTTTGAAGATTACTTTCACCGCTAATGACGAAACATAAAAAAATTATTTAAAATTAATTTTTCGGTAAAAAACTTAATTTTAAAAATCTTTTTGTAAAAATGTAGAAGGCGCCATCTCTTGACAGTCTGTTCGCTTATTTATTTCCACATTACCATTCGGTGACTGATGAATCTACCTTGCGAATTATTCGCACGAGTCAACCTTTTTATAAAAATGGAGAAGGCGCCATCTATTGACAATGTGTTTAACTAACATGCACGACAGCTTTTGGATTTGTTTATTATTTCTGATAGGCGTTTTTTTGTTGGAAATTATTCGCACGGGTCAACTAGTTTATGAATAAACCTAAAACAAAAACAGGTTTTTTTGTTTGTTTTTGTTTTTTATCTTAACCCTCCGGCTCATCCATTAAATGGAGAGAACGAAGTAACAACACTTTTGAAGCTGTAACTGAATCGCTTTTTTCAGTGGAGCACTTCCATCAGTGACGCTGCAGCCTCAATACTGCCTTTCATGTGGGAGCATATACCTCGAAGGGGAAGATGGAGAGAAATTTGAAGAAAAATTAATTTTCAGGATTTGATTCATTGCAAATCGACATCGTTTGGTATCTGAGAGTCAGATAACATCGGAAATCTTAAAAAAATAACGTGACAGGTCGTAAAATCAAAATAGGAAAACAGTGGTGAACAGGTGTCTCCAAAGGCTTGAAGAAGACCGTGTCGCTAAGCCTAAATGCGTCTCACATTAGTTCCCTACATACCTGAGTCTTCCAGTTCCCTAATCTCTCCATTTATTTGCTTTTCGTCTGCCGAATACTCTTTCGAACGGCGCTCGGACGAAAATTGCTTTATTCTGACATTCCCTGTCGTCAACGACGACAATGAAATCCAATAACAGCTCCCGAAAAGAAAAAGGTAAAAGAAGCTTCCATAAAACGTGCTGTCTTAGGCGGACATCAACAGGTGCATTGATGAAGACACCACAGATGGCTTCGGCAGCGCACCAGAGATATTAATGCTCCCCGAGAGAACGAAATGGACTGAAATTCCAAATAGCGTTTTGTAATTATACCGAAGAAGGCATTCGAAATAAAAAGGAAAACAGGACGTACATCGGAAGCCGGAAATGGAAAAATGATTTAAGAAACTGGAAATCTTAGAAATTCCTTGGGATGATGATGAAACTCTCTGTGACAGAAGCAGAAGTTATGATTAATTCAGGGAAATACAGAGAATTTAATATCCAACTTTCAATTTCTTGTTTCTAAATGAAAATAGACTCTTGCTACATCGTTGAAAGAAAGGTTGTGCATTTTGGAGGCTTTAAATTTGCAAATCTTTTTATCAATTTCTTTATTTTTATTTTAGGTTATTTCATTCGTCAGGGAATGAAAATAAATAAATAAATCTGTTGAATGTTTATTCATATTTTTCCTTAATTTGGTATAGAAACTGATATTAATAAATAGCCTTGAGTTTGGTTTTTTTTTCCACAATTAATTTTATACATTGCTGAATGTTTTTGTCGTTTGGAATTGAGTTTTTTCAATTAAAAAAAAAATCTCAATTCCAAACATCCAAAACATTCAGCAATTTATATTTTTTTAAATTTTTAAATAAATTTTTTCTTTATTGCTAATCTCTCTGGTTTCTCTTCATTTGATTACCATTAAATTAATTTTTCACTCACTTTCAATCCCCTATAAGGTAATAACGTTGTAGATAATTAGAATTTCTTCGATACTTCTGTACTCTCATAGCATTCAGATTTTCTAGATATTTCATGAAACATTGGTTGTTCAGGATGTTAATATCATTACTTTGGATTTGTTTGCATATAGTAATGCTATAACTATAATCACATTCAATTCCAAAGCAAATTATAAAGTACTGCCTTTAATATAGTCTTGGAATAATCTCTATTTTTTAGTTCAAGAACAAAAATATTATACACTTAAAATTTCTTTTTATTGTTTCATCCAAGAAACTCAAGAAAATTGCTTTCTTTTCTATAACCTTGTTACCTAAAGACCATTTCATATTGTGCCTTCAAAAACAATTTTTATGGTATTCATTTGCAGTAAAATCCCCGACCTCCTACACGACTGCCGAAATTATTTTCATACGATGTTTTTCTGTCCATTCTTTTCTCGTTACAACAAATGTTTTTCTTTTTTTCATATAGATTTTCTGAGCCATTAATATGGTGTTTTCTCCGTTCATCTACAATTTGTTCAGGACACAAGGGGTCAATCCATATGAAATCAACCAATAAAAAAAAAAATTGTTGCTGGCATATTTTATTTTATTTTTGATAGTACATTTTCTGTTTATATATATATTTGGGAATACAAAACGATTTTTTTTTTAATTTATTATTATTACTTTGGCTTTTATCGGCCATTTTGTATGTGAGGGTCGGCCGTTTTTGGCGTTTTCAGAGGTTAGCGATAAGTTAAATAACTTTTTTGTTTATTAAGATATCAACTTGAAATAAAAACCATCTTATTCTAAATGAAACCATCTAAAAATCATGTTACGACCAAAAATGTGGTAAGTTGTAAGGAAATAACTTAAAATTTAACTAGAAAAATGTGTTTTCGATTAGAATAAATTGAAGATTTAGGGAATTTTTTTTTTCAAAAAGGGATTAAAACAGAACTTTTATGTTTTTTCCCCTTAAAAATATAATAGAGAAGAAGACATAAAAAAATTTATGATACCTTTTAAATGCCACCTTTAGGTTTTACAGGCCTTCAAATATTGTCCAAAATTGCCGATTTCAAACAGGCTTATCTAAAATTGGGGCTGAATCAAAAAATCTTAAATTTTCAAAAAAATAGTCTTCTAATATCTGGTAATAACCACATGAAATTTCATCATTGTGTTTTAATCAGAAGTATTTTTTTTAATTAAAGAAAAAAGCAAAAATACACAGTACGACGCACATTGACGCAGACTCCTAAAGTGTTAAAACACTTAAAAAACACACCTAATAAACTAAATAAATAATAAAATAAACATTTTTTTTTGCTAAAGGAGCATTTTTTTTATATATATCTTCAGTCAAATGTTTTTGAAAGCAGTGCACAGTCACGGTACTATGTCCAAACAGTCACTTATAACAGAAAGGCTTCTGTGGCTCATTTCTGTGGCAGCTCATAAAAGGATGCAATTATAGTTTACACATTTTGTACATATAGGCCTAGAATAGGTTACTTTATTAGGTGTTTTTTTTTAAGTGTTTTAACACGTTAGGAGTCTGCGTAAATGTGCGTCGTACTGTGTATTTTTGCTTTTTTCTTTAATTAAAAAAAAGTACTTCTGATTAAAACACAATGATGAAATTTCAAAATCCAGAGCTACCATTGGAGTAACCCTCAAGTTACCTTCGTTAAGTAAAGGATATATTTAAATAAGTATCCACTAAATGATAATCTTTTCGCCATAATTTGGATATTTTTCGATTAAAGTATTTAGAATAAACACTGTATGAAATCCTTTTCTTGTTATTTTTGGAAAGTGTGAAGTCCTTTTTTTTTTTTTGGTTAGATGTTTTAGGTTATAATTTGAGCAAATTTATAAATTTAGAAGTGTATTTGCAATACAACTTTTTTTAGGCGTTATTTACAAGTTCAAAAGTTATAAATATGAAAAGTATAAAATAGATTTTTAAAGATATAAAATATAAAAATACTACACGAAGGTATAGTCAAACTTTAAAACTACGAAACTTTAAAACTATGAAACTTTCCATAAATGTTTTCGAAACTTTAGGCAGCTGCCTAAGGTTTATGGAAAGTTTTAAGATTGAGACAAGAATAAGATTTGAACGAACTCCATTCTGGAGGTACTGAAGCAAGCTTACATTTTTAATGAACATCCGAGACAGAAAAGTCTATTTTACGTTTATCGTTTCATCTTGGGGTCTCAATACAGTTCTGCTCTGTCTCAAAATCTCTATTCCATTATGAAATCTTAAGATAGATTCCTTTCTTCCTAAGGCATGTCTAACTGCTTTGCCTTCAGCAACAAGTACCTGACTTTTCATAATTTAACAAATTTTCTCTGAATTGTCTTCTAAACTGACTTCCTTCTGTCATTCCATTTTGTCAGTCTTCTGTTTCTTCTGTTCGTGAAGAATTATTTCACCGAAAGGATTTTCTCGAACATGCATTTAGTCTTTTTGTTGGTCGAGTGTGGAGAAATTTTTCTTTTTTTCCCCTAATCGATCAACTAGTTTTGCATTTAAAGTGACTTCTGATTCTATTCTTATTTTTTGCTAAACTAAGTATTAAATTTAAGATTGCGTGGAGTTCAGTTCAGTTATTTTTGTTATGTAATGAGGAAATTACTAGTACGTTCTTTGTTCAGCAGAGTTATTTATTACTTAACATATTAACTGATTAATACAGTGTAGAGACCGTAGGATTATTTAAATGTATTGCGGATAAAAATTGCAAAATCCAGAAATAGTAAAGTAGATAAGTGAAATTTTGTTTTGATTAACTAGATGTACTTGCTAATGGTTAAAATTTCCTTGAAAAAATAATTTTTACCTGATTTACATTCCAGGTAATCAATAAATGGAGTGTCGGCTTTTGGTGACCACATCTTAGCTAAGAGTCGATCCATTAATGCGTACGGGTTTCTTAAAGTGATTTATGGAACAGTCTATCCTTCTTCATCCAGTTGTGACGGAGACAATCCGTTGTTTCTTCTTTGTTGGCAAATATCGTCCCTGACACATCAGAAATATAGTAGGTAGCAAATAAATCCGAGACTCCTACACCTCAGTCTGTTAAGATCTTATAGAGTCCTTTGGATGAAATCCAAGATCAGGCATTTTACATCTTGCTGTAAAATGGTATCCATAAACGCTTCGAAAAAAAGCAAGAAATAGGGCGCAGAATTTAATAGATATTTCATTGGGCTACCAATGTATCTTGAAATCAGTTGGATGATCTGGAGCTGTAACTGGTGACAGGGGGCGTCCCGAATTTGTGCTGAGCATCTATGATCCGAGTCGCTAATCCAATCGTATCTCGTCATATATTTTAAATGTTATAGCGGAAATCTGTTAGGTAACAATCTTTTAGATTATTGTAATAAATTTTGTAATGAAGTTTTCAAAAATTAAGTTCCAAAAAAACATTGTGAAAATTGCATATTTTTTTGTGTTTTATAAAATACGTAAATTTAAGGCAAAAACAAAGGCAATACTGTCCTATACGTAAATATTCCCTTTACAATATTTACTTCAAATTTAATATTTATTAAGATGCAAACGTAAATTAAAATTGAAACGTAATTTTCGAAATTCAGAATCTTAATTCAAAATTAATTATGGAAAACAATGAAGAATGGAAATTTAATCACTGAAATTAATGATTTCTGATTAGTGATTAACAATAACTAATCATCTTAACTTTGTTATTGAAAAATGTACCATCTTACAAAGAAATTGTAAAGTGAATGTTTCAAAGCACTGGAACAAATTATTTGCTAATAACCAACCTCCGAAATTTGTTTGAAGTCAGAAAGAAAATTCAATAAGAAATAAATAATTTCAATGGATGTTCCACAGAAGATATCCTTCACTGATTTGGAATCCTGTTATAAATTTTCTTTTATTCGTAAACGTAATTTGTGTAGAGGCTTTTTTTTTTAAAGCTGAGGTGTGATTAAAAAGAATAAAACAAAACACTGAAGACAAACAGTGATATTTGTACTTTAATTTGAAACAAACTAGTCTTGTAAAGTGAGGCTTTTGCGAAATAAGAAACAATTTCATCTTTAACTAATTTAAAATAAAAAGTCATGTTTTTGTAGGAGTGGTTTTGTTGATATCCATACTTTTCTACTAAAGATACACTTAAATGATATTGACTTCTAAACAACTTTCTAATTTTAGACAAAGCTGCTTGATTCATCTTACTTTGATGATTTCTTGGGGATGTGAAATAACAGGAGAAGTTTCATTGAAATTAATAACTTTAGAAATAATCGCTAATAATTCAAGTTCGTTTGTTTTTTTGCTAATATTTCCACGACTAATCAAAAATAAGAGAGAAAGCCAGTATATAGAGAAATCAGAGAAATAAACATGGCGTAATAGTGATCCAGAGATTTCTGGATTCCTGGCTGCTTTTATTTTACTAAATAACAAAAAGTTTTTCAGAAATTGAGATCTAATTTTAAGTAATCTGTCATTTTGAACTTTTCAATGTTTGGGCTACAATGTAATCATTAAATAAAAGAGATCATTCAAACATAAAAGTTATCTCAAAGAAAAGGTTTCTAAAAACCACTTTTTTGGTGGAAGTGTTTCTACTGCTTTAACATTAGTCATTCCTATTTTTTTTCTAGATTTATTGTATATTTATTGTAGTTGATTGCTTAACTGAAACTAATGGATACATAGAATTCAAAGTTATCAAGAAAGACATTGTTTGTTATTTGTGCTTCTTGTCAGTAGGAATTTCCCCAATTAAAAACATTAACGTTTTGGCTAAACCGGAGAATACGTTACCGCGCACAACGTTACAGCGCCGGCTGCCTTATTACCACTTCGCCGCGTGGGGGAAAAAAAACCAGTTAACTTAGTATCGCCCGAGCGAAGCGTGTGTGCCGATTAGCTTTAGGTTAGATAAATTGAGGTATATTATAAACATTTTGTCCCTCATACGGTTCCTTCACCGCCAGCCTGGTATCGTAATCTCCGGTTTAACCATATTTTTTTTTTTTAATTTTAAGCCTTTTCTAAAATGTCTTTAATTTTTGGGCTACACAATTCCTTTTGCTTCAATAGACCTGCAAAACTAAAAAGGAATTCTTCTTTTTTTCTGTTTAGTTATTCATCTGCTATCCCAGTTTTTCACATAAAATAATAATTCATTCTGTCATTCGATGCTGAATCAAGCAATTCAATTCAGTATCGTTTATTTTGAAAGAGACAAAACAGTGCAGTTTGACGCAAATTTTCAGCAATACTGAAATTAAAATTTAAACTCAAAATATTTGTAACTTTAAACGCCAAAGCAACTAAAAGAAGCACAGTACCAACAATTGTAGTAGCCTTTTTTTTTAACTATAATACGATTTATTTCTTTTGTGAAAAGAATCGTTTTAATGGAAAAGAAGAAACTATAATTTGGAGTTGCCGAACGAAAAATTAAATTCACTAAAGCATTTTTTTTAAAGTATTAAATTTGTTTCTTCGTTGACTGCACTTCTGTCAAGTGGGTGATGTCCAAGAACATCCCAGTGCGTAATACAGAAAAAGCAAAAATTTTATTCAGCAGACCTTTAGCCATATCTCTATGCAAGCAGTGAAACTTACCTTTGTATTACAAAGCTACTCGTCATCTTAATACAGTGCAAAACATTTATGGTCAAAACTATTCATTCTTTTGAAATACGTACATTAGAATTCAGAAAAACAATGATCATTCCTTAAGCTGGAATTCATCCTGGCATTCGACGAACGATTCGCGCACAACTAGTGATACGACTAGTGATACTATTCCAATACATCGTCTCCTCCTTGAAGAAAAAAGGGGTGGGGATTGCACGAAAGGGTTGCGCTTGCTCTGCAACAATAGACAAATAGCCGTTTGCTCTAGGAGCATCCTAGACTCCAATTCGTCTTAATACAAGTACTAAATTATATCAAGGTAATGTAGACCATGGCACCACACAGCCGATCTGTCTGCGTGGGACTGTAGATGTCAGAATCAAAGCGTCTTTTGGAGATCCGAATAATGCTTCACCGTCTATTCACCCGAAATACGTGGAACCTTCGATCATCAGAGACCTTCCGCCAAGGATTTAATGGCAGTATTCCTGTGCAAACGAAGACTCTTTTTCTGATGGATGTAAGTGGGCGACTGCTCGAAGGCCTATGGAGAGAATTCTGTGTTCGGTGATCTACGACCCACTAGGGCTGGTCCTTCGGTTATATTCCCTAGTAGTTGTACCACAAAACCATTCGTCAGAGATGACGGCGTTCACGATGGTCAATGGCGCTTGGTCGGCCTTATTTGGCTCGAACGGTCTACATATGTCCACGTCATCATTATGCTAAATATTGTACACCTTCAAAACAGCGGTACGGGAACAGTTCACCAGTTTAACTCCTTTCAAACGAGTCTGTAAACGTGTACACTGGAAATCTGTTAAATTACCAGCTTTTCCCAATTTCACATTGATATTCAACACACTGTCAGGCAGTTTCTGCATGCTCTCCTGTTTAAGTGTATAGAATCACATTACATTATCTCTTATACGTGACAGTTCAATGTAGATGATACTCCAGCAGGTCAGAGGATGTCATTATAATTTGATCGCACGGTCTATAGAGGCGTAGTTTGCACAGCTTTGTAACGTAATTGAAAATTCTGGCACTTATTGGAACTATTCAAATTAAAAGATAACGTTTCGTAAAGCGATAGGCTTCTCACAAAAGCTTGTAAAATTATAAAACTAAAATATTAGCAGATAGTTTATCAGTGATTCCAAAATGGTTTAGAAATGTTTTATTGATTTGAATTCAATAATCCGCTTCACCTAATCCAACTATGAAAATTTTCATAAAAATAAACAAATTCATTCAATACGCAACAAGTTCATTTAGAATTAAATGAAATATAGTTATTCGCATTAAAATGAACTAAAATAATGTTCTGTTCTTTGATTGAATTAATCAAATACATGTATTAATCTAGTTAATGTTACTGTTCAGGAAATTAAATATTGCTTATTTTTTAAACATTTATCTCTAAATTGTTTGACTATTAGAATTTTTGTTTTATTTTATTTTTATTATATATATTAATTATTATTTTTTTAAGAAATAGGCCATTAATTCTATTTACAATTATTTAATGTACGTAAATTAATTAAAAATGGTTAAAATTTAGGCTGAACGCACAATATTTTTAAAAAGTTTTCAATAATGCAAAAGATAAAAGAAACACAACGTTTCGACTTGCCTGCTTGGTCGATGACTTGCAGGCAAGTCGAAACGTTGTGTTTCTTTAATCTTTTGTATTTTTAAAACTTTTTAAAAATATTTGTGCGTTCGGCCTAAATTTTAACCATTTTTAATTAATTTACCCACGTTAAATAATTGTAAAGATATTAATTATATTGTATTATATAATTATTAATTGGTCTTGAACTAAATTGTCTGTTCGTCATTCACAATACATAATTTTGTACTCCATTTCTTCACTATCTATTGCAGAAATAGACCTATACTTGTATCAATCATATATACATGCAGATTATCCAGAATATAAGAGTGTGGTAGCTTACTTTAATATTATAAAACTCTTCTACAATTCCATAATACACCAGACATCAGATGTCTGTTGTATTATGGAATTGTAGAAGAGTTTTATAATATTAAAGTAATTTTGACAATGTCTTTGAAGAAATTAAATGTGGTAGCTTATTTTAATCAATGAGGCACATACTCAAATTCCTGTTTTGTAACTGCTAAAAAGATGTATTGTTAAGCTCATCATATATTTACAGTTGGTATAGATGTTGAGACACGAGCCTCTTTCACAGCTGCTACAATAATTATTGCTGTATCAAAAAGAATCAAAATTTTCAGAAGAGTAGACATACCTGTTACTGCCACTATTAAGGATAGTAATGTATACATTATAGACAAGCAAGCAATTGGTCTGTATTTTGCTGGATTTAAACTACTACTCTTTTCGGTAGAAGGAAAATACTATCTGTATATGAAAATGTCGGAATGCTGTCGCGCTTCTGTATTATGTTTCGAGAACAATGGTGCAGCCGTCAACTTTTTTAAGTCAGAAATAATGCAGTATATCAGAACCAGGCGCTTTTCATTTGTGTACAAGTTTAATAGTATCTGTAATGTCTTGGACAGAGACTTCATTATTTTTCATAGTTCTATTTTTACAGTTTTCTTTCATATTCTTTTCCAACCATCCTGCATTCCTATTATGAGTCTTCGGCTGCTCCCAGATATTAGGTCAGTACAGCTCCATAGCTTCCATTGTATCTTCTGTGCAGCTTGAGCAGATTGCTGTTGAAGATTCCAATAAAATCGTTTCTGATTAATCTGCAAGAATTTATTCTGTTTCTTACGTGTTCAACATTCTTCTCACTAGTTTATTCAGTTGTCGTGAAGAAGTAATTCGAGGAATACTATGTCATTGTAATGGTTACGTATCTTAGATTTTGCTAGTTCCAGATTAGCTTCAAGTTTCTAGAAGTCTTTTATCAATTACAGCTTGATCTTGTTCTTCTAGTTTTTGGTTATCATATCTACATTACTTTACTTTTAGATTGTTGTTGTTTAAATTACAGATGCATATTTTGTAATTGAATTCAAATAATCCATGTCATTATCTTCATAAATTGCATCCATCCTCGCGCCAATTCGAGACATCTCCTAGCCTTTCTCATGTTCTTAATATAGTTATTTAATATAGTAGTCATTATATGTTCTCAAGTTTTTGGGAATTAGAATATTGCAGGTCTATACCGGGTGATTCATAAAGTACTGGTAGTACTCGCTACACTTTGTTTTTATTTATTCCCCTCCCCCTCCAATGGCTCATTTGTGTTTGAAATAAATCCAACGGACTCACTACAATTTGTTTTATTTATTTCCCCCCGGGCTCCTTGTGTTTGAAATAAACCCAATGGAGTCAATACTCCATTTACCTTAGCCTATTCTAATCTCGCTTCCCTTTCCTTGCTCTTCCCGGTTGTGAAGGGTGCTAACTAGACCATTTTTTTTCATAGGGGCAGAAAAAAGGCTAAAATGGGGACTAAGCATCGCACGTTCGATCCGAAAATCCATGCCCTATTTTACTTTTTTTACACCGAATTTGGCAGACAAATATTTCGATGTTCGTTCTTTATAGGCCTATTTTTCCAGTACTTTATGAATTACCCTGTATACAGTACATAACCTTAAAGTCCCTTTGTTTTTACTGATTAGTATAAACAAATGACTTAATCTTTGTCTGACTGATATCAGATAATAAGTTAATCTTATGTTAATAATTTTCATAATAAATATAATAATATGAATCAGTAGATTAGATAGAGTTAAGGCTCTAGAATCTTTTACATTCAAGCTCTTTTATGCTATCTGTGTGCTTTCTCACCTTCATCTTCAATGTTTTTTTCTTCCGTTTGATAGAATAATTGAATTCTGTGAAGATGCTCTAGTTCTCGCAATAAAAGCTCTTTGGTTTTCAACTTCAATAAACTTCAACTCCCTTCAAAAAGAAACTGGCAAAAGGAGAATTACACGTTCCTATATTGGGTGTGACCTTTATATTTCTCACATTTTTCATGGATTATCATCTAATATATTTCTGTTTGTGAAAAATGCAATGCCATGAAGGAAACATGCAAATGAAGTGAAACTTACAGGAAATGTAAAGCAGGGTATGACATCCAAATGATTAAAATTTAGGAATGATTGCGCATGTCTAGACTCAGCAGCGTCCTCTGAACTGTCGTGTAAGAGCGTATAAGTAGAGGAATGTTGTGGATCAGACAAGTAGTTTTTCATCGTCAGTGAGCTGTACATTTACCTACTGGAGTCAGTATCCTGCGTCGACGTCAAAGAGCGCCTTATAAGGAAGCTACGGAGTTTGAATGGGACCGAATGATCGGCTTGCGTGAAGGACATTTTTCATACCGCGAAATTGCTGCTCGAACGGGGCATAATGCCACGACAGCGATGCGAGTGTGGAAGCAGTGGACTGACGAGAACAGGACGAGTCGAAAATCCGGAAGTCGTCACGAAACATGACGATACCAATAGATGACAGCACCTCATCCGCATGGCAATGACAGACCCTTCAGCTTCTTCTCGAGTGCTAGCACAACGTTGGAACACTACAACATTGTCTGACATTGTCTGGTTCTACGGTTCGACGGCGTCTGCTGCACAGAGGAATGTGTTCCTGCATTCCTTTGCGGAGGATTCCGTTGGGGCCTGAATCATCGACGCCTCAGGCTACAGTGAGTTCACGAACACACCCATTGGCGTGCAGATTGACACCATGTCCTGTTTTCGGAAGAGTCCCGCTACAACTTGGATTACAATGATGGCCGCATACGCATTATTGTCCTCCCAGTGAATGATGGCCGCCCTGTTTTTGTGAGATCTGCGCATGTATCATCGATTACTCTGGTCAGGCACTTCCGTATGAGTTTATCACAGGACGTCGCCATTACGGTAAAGGCTTGTTACTTTGCAAAACAGCATTGTATTTATAAATAATATATATTTATTTATTTATATCAATACTTATTGTTAGCAACTGGTATTGAAATAACGGTGAATAGTCGAGAGAAGTTTTAATTTGGCATTATCAACATGTCTTTCTCAGTGAAAACAGACGACGGGCGTCCATTGTGACAGGAAAACATAATTGATGAGCTACCGGAAGGGCTGCGCAGTTCAAACTTCCGCCGGTCATCTTTCATTTTGAGGACAATAGACGATATCAGGATGAGCGCCATCTTCCAGACTGTATTGTTCAGTGTCATACTGCACGAATGATAGGTGTGATGGTTTGGGAAGCAAATGGATATCGTAGGCGATCTCAGCGGCTACGAATTGTTTGAGCACTCAACTGCAACCGCTACATCACGGAAGATGTGGAGGCTGAAGTAGTACCCTTCCTTCAACACACTCCTAGAACCATAATCCAACAAGACAACGCCCGACCACATGTTGCCAGAAATATCCAGGCCGTCTTCGAAGCAAGGCAGATACCCGTTCTTCCCTGGCCTGCATGTTCGCCCGATATGTCATCTATTGAACATGTCTGGGATATGGTCGCTCGACAACTAATCCGCCATTGTTATCGAGCAGCCAATATCGATGAACTTCCTCGGATAGAACACATCCAAGGACAGTTTGATTGGATGCCACGGCGTCTTATTGCAGCTCGTGGAGGCTTTAAATCTATACCGATTTTTTGCAAATACTGTTGTTGAATTGCTCTGAAACGTTAATCGTTTGTTTGAATCACTATTAGTAATGTGTGTAATAAATTTCCTTCCATTCTGATGGTTCCTTGATAGTGTTGCAATTTTTACAAACATGAGTGTATATTAAAACTTCAACAAAATTGACAACGAGCAGATTATTTGGATTCGGGAAACAAATGGTTGTTAATTCTCCAATTCAACAATTTCCATGAACGAAATTCCAAAACACTAAAAACGCTCATATGACTTTTTTTAGACTAATCAGATGTTTGAGAATGTTTACTTGAGGATAGAATAACGACATTTCACTCAATTTAGATTGGATTTAGATCAGTTGTTCATGTTATGATGAAGTCTTTGACTAACAAGGTGAAGGTCAATGTCACTTTTTTGGCGATTTTGAGTACTTCACACCACTGTATTCATGTTTTTTGGTCTGTAAATCATAAAAAGACCAATGTTCTTAGGAAATAAATATTTACCGAGATAGCGTATTTTGTATTACATATCCTAAAAAAAATCCTTTCTTTCTAAAATGATTGATAAATTTCTTTTTAAGTACTTTGTATACAATATAACAATTATAGTACAAACAAAACGGTTCAAAAGCAATTCTTGTCATTGAGAAAAAAGCAACTTTTAAAAGTTATTTCTAAACAAAAAAAAAATATTTACTTTAACACATAGTATCTTCTTAGGTCACTCTTTCTGCTTTATTTAATACTATATTTCTATTGGCTAAAAACGTTTCCGATCTTTTTCAGGTAAATTAAGTTTAGAATAAAATATTACAAAATTATTCCTATAATTTCGTAAAATTCGAAATACAACAAAACAATAGGATACAATACTTTACAATATAATAATAGGTTCTGAAGTAACACAAACAATACATGACAATTAGAAATAGATTTTAAAGTTTTTAATGTCATTTGAATTTCTGCTTGGTTTTTAGACTTTGTTTGAACAAATTCACTGAACGATCATTAATACTTACCTCTTGATCTTTGTTAATACAATCAAGTTTTGTTAATTATTCAGTGAATTTGTTCAAACAAAGTGTAAAAAAACATGCAGAAATACAAATGATGTATTAACTTTAAAATCTATTGTCTCTAATTGTCATGTATTGTTTGTGTTATTTCACAACCTATTATTATGTTGTTAAGTATTGTATTGTATCCTATTATTTTGTTACATGTAGGAATAAGTTTGGAGTTTTTGCTAAACTTATTTTACCTGAAAAAGATCGAAAACGTTTTCAGCCAATCGAAATATTGTATTAAATAAAGAAGAAGAAGAAGTGGCCTAAGAAGATAGTAAGTGTTAAATCTTAATTTATATTCTTTTTAAATGAATTTTTTTACCTGGACGCTTTTAGAATCAAGGCACAATTTCACTCTACATTTTTAGATTTTTTATGTTTTCCAAAGCAATAGAAAACTTTGTTTAAGCTCTTAAACTTTGCTTTTATTTTTATTTTTTTATTCGATGCTAAAATTACCAGTAGGAATCCATATTTACAATCTGTTTCATCTGAAAGTAGTAAATCATGTATCTGAAGCCTTTGTATATCAAAATACTTAATCCTTTTCCTCTTTGTATAGTAGTTCTAATGTTATGGAAAGGTTAACTAATGTCAACAGCTTCTAGGGTTTTATCCGCTATTTTAATCGTCAATAATCTTTTAAATACACAATTTTTTAAACTGTCTGATAAGAATTCATTTTTTCTTTCCACCTTTTATTGAAGAACAGACGCAGAATAAACTATCCTAATAAAAAAACTGAAGACATTCCCAATTACATGAATTTTATGTGATTTAAATCGTGTCTTATATATTTACATAAACCTTGTAAATAAGCTTTCTTTGGATGTTAAATCAGTATTTTATAGCTTAAGTTCTTTATTTTCAATGTCATTTTCAATTCTAAACCCTCAAAAATTTAAACAATAAATTATGCAAAATAGTTAATTGCGCGAATTACTACAAAAACTATAGTCATTATCTTTCCCTTCTTATTTAATATCTTTCAATACTTTCTTAAAAAACCAATCGTAAGATAAGTTGAAATGTACTCAGTCTTATCTCAGGTTTATAATAAAGTATAATCATTTACTTACAAAGAATACGCAGAAGAGAATTGAACGAGATCAGATTGAAGTGTAACTTTAATTTAAAGGCTTCATGTCAAAATCTTAGTCAAATTACCATAATAAGAAAATTTTTGAAGTAATACGGTAGATAATTTTTTGAGATAATACAAAACAAGGAATGAAAACATTTTTAAAGAATCTACTGAAACCTTTTCAAAGCATTAATAATTGTAATATAAGAATAATAATAATTTAAAAAATTACTTAAAATTAAATGCTGTTTTTATTAATTGTTTCTTTTGAGATGATTCAAGAGATATAACTTCGTCTATTTTTTCATTTCTTCCACGTAAAGAATCTCAAAATATTTTGAATTGAGAAGAATTTTTGAAAGGTTTTTATCTTTTTTTTTCTTTTTTGAAGAAAGATGAGTTAAGATCTGTAGTCAAGATTATTGCTGCAAGATTTAACTAAATATTATGTTTTGTAGTAAACATAATATTATTATGTAATAAATGTACATATCTGCTCTTATGAATTCATCTTGGAATTCATAAAATGTAATTGTAAATTAGATAAAAATATATAAATAAAGCGGATATATAACAAGATACAGCTGCCGTTAAAAGAGGTGACAAATAGCTTTAGCCTTAGCTTTAAGAAAGTTAACAGTGATTTTCTTTAAGTGATTTTTAAGAATGTGTGGTTTTGTTAAATATCCATGGAACTTAAGGATGCAGTCTAATGATAGACGGAAATACATCAATTAATTCTTATTTTATTTATTTTTTTCTTAGATATTCTTCTGTTCAATCTTGAGCCGAACGGGATTAGATGCAAATCACTTTTATTCAAGATAATCTTCTTTTCTATTAGGGTTTATCAAATCCCATCTAATCTGACCGTGAACATCGAAGCCATCGATCGTCTCTGGAAGAAAAACTGGAAGATAAGAATTCAGATAAATCATGAATTTTTTTCCATAACGTTGTGTATCTAAAATCGGTCGGGTTTTTTTTCTTTTTTTTTTTCCCTTCGTCGAACCTGAGCATCGGCAAAAAAAAAGTCTCATCAGAAATCGAAGAAGTTCTTTGTTGAGTCTTGGAATGCACAAGCTGGAATTTCAGATGAGACATTGACTTGTTCTGGAGGCAGTTTTGAAACACAAGTAATCGATTCCCTGAATTCAAAATAAAACGAAGCCTTAAATAAAACAATATAATTAATTTTACAAAGAAAGATAATGTCGTTTCTAAACACATGAACGAATTCAATGATCTCAACAGTCTTCCATGTCTATATTTCACACTTTATTGAGAAGCAGGCCACGTTTCGTTTGCCTCCAAGAGAAGCAGTAAGAATCTTGTTACCCTTTTACGCACCGTGCATTGATTCTACAACAGTGGTTCTCATTTTAGCAATCAAAATCGGTAGCTATTGCGTTTGTCCTGTCCGTTCGTCCGTCCGTGTCTGTCCACGCCTAACAACTCCCGAACGAAAGGTCGGGTCGACGAACGGACTTCACCATCGTGTTGAGAGGACCAAATAACGTAGAATAGGGTATTTTCAGGGGCCAACGCCCCCCATGTTCGAAATATTAGGCATTGTTTTCATTGGATTTCCGCTATAGCTTAAATGTTAGAAATGAAACCATCTCATTTCAGTTGTCACATAGAGCTTGATGGTTACGGTTTCGGACTCGTATACGGAAGGGTATCGGTTCAAATCTATATATTTTCCTTTTTTTTTTTTTTTTTTCTTTCTATCTTTTTTTCTCAATGTCAGCGTGGACATTGGTTTTTTTTGTGTGTGTGTGTGTGTGTGTGGTTTTTTTTTTGTTTCCTATTTTTTTTTTTTTCTAACTTTTCTTTTTATTTTTCGTCACGTTGATGTACTCCCTTTTTTAATTAATTATTAATTTTAAACTTTTTCATTATTATGGGTCGTCCTTAAATTTATGCTTTAGCACAAAATTATATTCACTTTTTTTTTTCATTCCTGAAAATTTCATTGTAATTAACTAGCGTAAAAAAGGCATTAAGACACACAAAGGAAATAATGCATTTTCTACTGCAACAATTTCTGTTTAATCGCCCTTCAGATCGCAAGTGACTTTCACTTAAAATCTGACTGACTTCCTTTAGAAGTATAGGGGAGATAAAAGGCATAAAATAAAGTAAAATACGTAAAACTACAAAATGAATACAATGATTAAATGCCAGGATATAAAATTGAAAGCTAACCTAAAGAAGACAGTAACTGAGTGTTTTGTGATCATATCAAAGTAATTCCAACTTTGCTGTGGGTGAACGAAGGCCTGAAGTCCACTTTTCAAGGAAGGTGAGGCTTAATAGATCACTTAGTCTGTGTTTGAGTGTCCCATCATGACTTTTGAATCATTGAATGGATTTCCTTACAATCTGATACGTAGATTTAAAACATTAGAGAAAATCTCCTTTTACACTTGAAATCTTTTTCAAAAGAATCCTTATCGAGAAGGAAAGACAAAACGACGACAAATTTCCCATTGAATGTAAACAACATATTTCTATCCTATTAATAACTGTTTTGAACATAAAGTTAATCCCCTTTTAGCTAATCCATTAATTAGAGCACGGTTTGGTATGATTACATTTAATCCGATTGCGATAACTACGTTAGTAATACGATTTTATTTATTTATTTATTTATTTATTTATTTATTTATTTACTTTTGTTATCAAAAAATGGAAAATTTATATTCAGCAGATATTTGAAAATATGTATAGGATTTTCGTTTGTGTTCTTTTTCCTAATCTATATTACTAAAATCTTTTATTTCTCTGTTTGTCCGGTGCAATTGTTAATTATTAGTTTCCCTTGCTGAGAAAGTCAGATTATATTTTTTTTTCTTTTTTTTTCGCCTTGCTTGGAATTCGAACCGAAGACCTTCGTCCTCGCAGTCAGGAACGCTAACCATTAGACTACTGCTGGTCCCCAATATCCAATCCTACTTTTATTCTATTTGTTCTCGCGCTATCAAATAATGAATTCATTCAAAAAGGAATAAAATATCACTTTTTGTCATAACCGCTTGGAATCGATTCTTCTTGGATCATCTCATACTTACTAGGGGGAGACAGGGGGACGGCCTACTTTTAAAAACAAAAAAGTAAGAAAAAAAGTAAAGAAATTTTGAGAAAATTAAATTCTGAGGAACGTAGACTTTAAATTCTTTGAAATTTCGTCTTTTTTTTTTAATCAATCTGTTTTTCCAGTTTTAGTCAACTGACATCTAAAAAAAAGTGTCTAAAAAAAATAAAAAATAAATAATTGTAACAGACATTAATTAAATTGTTTACATAAATTATTCTCTTTAATTAAATGCACAGTAAGTTGATCCAATGAGTTCAATATTTGATATTTGAATGACATCTATTTACGTTAGTGGTTGATAGATAATGAGTCCCAAAGCACAGCGTTGGTTAGAAACTTTCATTCTTTTTTAGGAAACTCGAATCGAAATCAATACGTAAATTTGCTGGAGTAAATTTGGATATTGATCTTTGTGCTCGGAAAATTTTCAGATCACTTCTGTTTAAATCAGATTTCATCTTAGTACAGGTATTAAAACTGAAAATAAAGAAAAAAATGAAAAAAACAAATAAGATCAAAAAAATTTCTAATAGTGGAGTGGAAATTTCTAAGTAAGGAAAACTATCCAGACTTTAGGAAATTCGCTGAAATCTAACTTTTTTTCTAAAAAAAAAAAAAATGGTGAAAATAAAAAGCTTAGAAATATTAATGATGCAGTACAATAAAAAGCATACTCGCACATGAATAAAGGAATCAGTGATCTGTTTTTGGATTTTTCGACACCGGGAATCCAGAACAGCTGTTTCTGGGTTCCTACTCATCGTCAGCTGGACTTGCCCAGTGTCTTAACAGTCAGTGATTCCTAGAAAGACATAAAGGAAACAAAAGTGAACAAAAGAATGGCCCTTCATATTAAAAAACAACAATTAATAAATTAAGAATCCAGCTGTTCCAGGAATCCAGAACAGCTGGATTCTTAATTTGTTAATTGTTGTTTTTAAGAATAGTTGTAATTAAAAATCCAAAAACAGATCAGTGATTCCTTTATTCATGTATGAATATGCTTTTTATTGTATTGTCATTATTATTTTCGCACGTTAAACTTGTTGTTGAATATTAATGATGGATCTTGGGAATTTTTTATGAAATGTCCTGATTAGATATTGCTGCATTGTCTGGATATTATTATACTTTGGCCTATTCGATTATTTTTGATACTTTCTTTTCTTTCTGATGGATCTAATTAAGGAAATTAATTGCAAAAATAAGACTTTTACAATGTTTTCTTTTTTATTCGTTGACTTCTAAGATGTTACCGTAATCGTTTCTATAGAAGAAAATATCATCTCGTTAGCTCTAACAATAACCATTATTTCCTAATAATTTAAGCAAAAATTATAGTAATAAATAAATCTCATTTCAAAACATCAATGATTGTGGATGCATTTTAATGAAAATGAAGAATTTCTAGGAATTAATTTATATGATGGAGAGGAACCTGACTCTTTCGTAACTCACTTTGGCGTCAATTCTAAGAATAGTTACATTTAATGGAAACAATTGGCCCAATGATATAATACATCTGTCGTTTCTAAATATACGAAAACATATATATATATATATATATATATATATACACTATACGGCCAAAAGTATCCGGACACCTCGTCGTCGGGACGCGGAGGCTCCTGAGGTTCCGATTTAATATGATGTCAGTCCCCTTTTGCATTGATGACAGCCTGTATAGGCCTGGGAAGACTTTTCACCAGGTTTTGATAGATAGGTGGTCGCAGGAACTGACTTCCAGGCGGCCATGAAGTGAGTCCGGCAACGGAAGATGGGCGATGTGGGTGAGCATGTTATCTGCGTTTTTTTCGTCCCACAGATATTAAGTGGGGTTGAGTCGGGGCTCTGAGACGGCCAGTCAAGTTGTCGAATACCCATGTCGTCAAACCACGATGTGTTCGATGTGTGTATGGGACAGTTATCCTGCTGGAAGAGAAACGGGCCTTCCCCAAACTGTTGCCACAGAGTGGGAGGGCAGCGTTGTCCAGAATGGCCCGATACATCGCAGACTTCATGTTGCCCGTCACAGAAACTATGGGACTCAGGCCGAACTACGAAAAACATCCCATTATGCTGCCGCCTCCGAACTTAACAGTTGGCACCTTGCAGTCGGATAAGAAGCTTCGCCGGGCATCCGCCAAACCCACATGCGTCCATATGCATCAACTCACAGTTGATTTCGACACGTGCAATATGTCCGCAATTTCACGAACCGATTTCTTACAACGGTATCCGATTATCACGCCACGTTCGAAGCCACTGAGCTCGTCTGACTTACTTATTTTGTAGGGAACGCATAATTATGACCGCCTAAACCTCCACCAACGCTTTTATTGTGTCCGATGACGCATCAAACCTCCTGATCTGCCCGATCCACTTCGTCGGAAGGGTGTCCGGATACTTTTGGCCGTATAGTATATATATAAAATATTGCTTTCTCTCCCTAGCAGGAGGGATTATAGGAGGCATTACTTATTGACTGCCCTTGTATTTAAACGTGTAATATTTAAATAAATATTTAAAACTCAGGAAAAAAAAGAAGCCTCGTTATTTTTATTAATATTCAATCACAACGTTAGAACTTCATTAGCACATTCACAAATGACAGCATTATTGCATCCATCTATCCCAAGCGTGGGATATCTTAATTTCTTGAAAATATAAGCTATGACTTGGAAAATTTAGTGATTACATACATACATACATAGTTCTCTGCCAAGGGCAGGTCCTTCACTGCAAACCCAGCATTCTCCAATCTTTCCTATTTTCTGCCTTCCTCTTCGTCTTCACATAAGATCCATTTACCATAATGTTGTCGATCATCTGAAATCTTCTTCTGCCTCGAACTTTTTTACCGTTCACCATTCCTTCCAGTGCATCCTTCATTAGGGAGTTTCTTCTCAGCCAGTGACCCAATCAGTTTCTTTTTCTCTTCCTGATCAGTTTCAGCATTGTTCTTTCTTCACCCACTCTTTCTAGCACAGCTTCATTTCTTATTTTGTCTGTCCATTTCATACGCTCCATTCTTCTCCATATCCACATTTCAAATGCTTCTAGTCGTTTCTCTTCACTGCGTCGTAATGTCCATGTTTCTGCCCCATACAATGCCACACTCCACACAAAGCACTTCACTAGTCTCTTCCTTAGTTCTTTTTCCAGAGGTCCGCAGAAGATGCTCCTTTTCCTATTAAAAGCCTCCTTTGCTATTGCTATCCTCCTCTTGACTTCTTGGCAGCAGTTCATATCACTACTTATAGTACACCCTAAGTATTTAAAGTTGTTCACTTGTTCCAATGTCTCATTCCGAATACTTATGTTTATCTTCTTTGTCTTTCTTCCGATAACCATAGTCTTTGTCTTGTTTACATTTATCTTCATTCCATATTGTTCACAGCTGTCATTCAGCTGCAGTAGCATATCCCTTAGTATCATCTCCTCTTCTGCTAACAATGCCATATCATCAGCAAATCTTATGCACTTTATTCTTCTTCCTCCTACTGTCACCCCTCCCATGTTCTGAAAACAATTCTTCACTAACTCCTCTAAGTAGATGTTGAACAGCGTAGGTGATAGAGGGCATCCTTGTCGCACCCCTCTCCCTATTCCACTTCCCTCTGACAATTTTTCTCCTATCCTGACTTTGACTCGTTGTTTCACATAAAGATTAGTTATTAGCCTTCTCTCTTTCCAATCCACACCAATTTTCTTCAAGATTTCCATAAGTTTATTCCAATCCACTCTGTCAAAAGCCTTTTCCAGGTCCACAAATACTGCATATATGTGTTTATTTTTTTCTAGATATCTTTCGCCGATTGTTCGCAGCAGTCCAATTGCATCTCTCGTACCTTTTCCTTTCCTAAAACCAAATTGCTCTTCTTCCAACTCTCCTTCCACCTTAGAATATAAACGTCTGTTCAGTATTCGCAGAAGAATCTTCGCTGAGTGCGATATAAGGCTGATAGTCCTGAACTCATTGCACTTCTTTGCATTATTTTTCTTCGGTATTGGCAGCAATACTGTTTCCGTGAAATCATCAGGCCATTCACCTTTCTCATATATTTCATTGCATAATGATAGTATTTGCTTCTTGTCTTCACCCAAGCATTTAACTAACTCAATGTGTATTCCATCAACTCCTGTTGCTTTCCCATTCTCTTTTCCCTAATCGCTAGCTCAACTTCTTCCCTTAGAATACAACATCCTTTTTCGTCTTCTGATACAGCTGTTTCATCTTCTATAGCTAAGTAATCTGGACGATTCCCTGTCTCATATAATTCTTCTACATACTTCTTCCATCTGTTCAAAATTCCTTGTTTGTCGGTTATTTCATTGCCGATTTCGTCTTCTATCAACCACATGGACTTCTTATTCTTATTTGTGAAATCCAAACATTTTACTTCGCGGTACATTAAATCATATCTTCCTTTCCTCTCTAGATCCTCTACTTCTTCACATTTCTGTTTCATCCAGTCTTCCTTCGCCTTATCAGTACTCTTCTTAGTTCGTTGTTTAGTTTCTTGTAATTTCTTTTACCTTCTTCTGTGTTGATGTTTTTCCATTTTCTCCTTTCCTCCATCTTCTCCAACATTTTCCCTGTGACCCAAGGTTTCTTATTACTCTTACCTTCTCTGTATCCTATTGTTTCTTCTGCTGTTTCCTGTATACAGCTTTTTCGATGAGTCCAGTATTCGTTACTATTTTCAGGTGCAGATTCTAAATTAGAGGCTTTCTTTTGAAAATGTTCTTCAAATTTTCTTTTTTCCTCTTCGTTAAGTTTTTCTATATCAAACTTCTTCGTCACTTGCCTTCCTCTTATCTTTTTCAGACGAATATCAACTTCGCCTATCAGTAGGATATGATCTGAATTAATATCTGCTCCTGGTAGAGTCTTTGCATTTTTTAAGCAATTTCGGTATCTTTCCTGTACGAGTATATAGTCTATCTGATATCTACTGTCATCCCTTGGGCAAGTCCACGTGTATCGTCTTCTTTTATGCTGTTGGAATAACGTATTTCCAACAATCATTTCATTCCGTTTACAGAAATTTACCAAAGATTCTCCTCTGTCATTTCTTTTTCCCAGTCCAAATTTTCCAACCGTTTTTCCATCTTGTCCTTCTCCTACTACTGCGTTCCAGTCGCCCATTAGGATTACACATGCACCCTTCTTCTCTTTCTCAACTATTTCTTCTATCTTCTCGTAGTTTTCTTCCACTTTCTCATTTTCTAATCCACTATGTGGCATGTAAATTTGCACTAGCACTAAGTCCAATTTTTTCCCTGGTAGTCTCACCATTATCATCCGGTCATCTACATAACGCACTGATATCACTTTATCTTTCACACATGGTCCCAGTAGTACACCAACACCATGACTTCCTTTACATTCACCATTTGAATAAAACATTCTAAATTCATCACTCACCAACCACTATTTCTCCACCTCACTTCTGATATTCCCATCACATCCACTCTGTTTCTTCTCATTTCTTCCTTCAAGTTTTCCAACTTCCCCGCTTGAAGAAGAGTTCTCACATTCCATGATCCAATCCTCAATCTTCTTTTCTTCTGTTGGTTGAATTGCGTCAAAATGTAACCTTCCTCAGTATCCCCCTCCCGGACATCCGAATGGGGGGATAGTTTACGTCCGGAATTTTTTTGCCGAGGAAAGATTCATCATGCCATGTTTGTAGTTTTTCTTGGGAAAAGTAAATGCGGTAGCTTCCCGTTGCTTTCCGCACACCACTCTCTCTTTCGCATCTTAAAAGATCCCAGGGGGCCCCGCGTGGAGGTGAGGAAAGTGGATTTGACCAATTAGGCCCTCCGGACTTCACCGAAATTCACCGCAAGAGTTAAATATCAGTTCCATCAGGATTTTTGACCCGATTGGAGACCAGGAAATCCTAAATAGCCTTTGTCCCCCCTTTTAGTGATTAATTTAGTGATTAACAACTAATTATATTTCAGTTGGATTCGTTGTTTGAGATTCGATTTGTAGTCTTATGTTAGTTGGAGATAAAAGAAAAAAGTGCCCGTCGCCAACTTTTGTGAATATTCAAAAAAATATATTCAAAAAAATATATCCGGAGAGATATTTAAAAAAAAATCGATTCTAATCAACTTAAGTAAACAAATAATATTTAAGGCCTTAGAAACACTAATTTTTAATGATTTTAATATTTTGCTCTGATAACACACAATAATACGTATATATTTCGTAGTTAGTAATTAAACATTCATAATAATGTATGCCAAGAAAAATCTGCACGATGTATTAGACTTCTAATATTAATCTTTTCTTTTTTTTTTTTTATTGCGAGGTCAGGACCTGCTCGTATGAGGTTATTTTGTTATTTAATCTGCATAGAAAGTAATTGGTTTTTGGCATTTGGTTTGGTGAGCTTTCAAATTACTTCCTTACCAATTTAAAACTTTTATAACATATCGCGAACCCTAGTGCCTCAGTGGTGTAGATGCTAGAATGAGGATTGAGGAGCCAGGATCAATATCCCGCCGAGGTTGGAATTTTCCAGGTTACCTCTCCTGTAGACATATTGACCCAACCCTCTATAAAATGAACCCCAGCTGTCATTCCAGAGGTTAAGGATGGGCGAACATTGAACTGGCAGCCAATCATCTTTGCCCTTCTGAACCTCTGAACGACGGAGACGATATCTTCGGCGATCCCATACTTCTCAGACACTCAACAGGAAAATATCTGAACCCACGTACAAAAGTAACTATTGTGTTTGAAACTCAATAAAACTTTAATTTTACTTAAAATTCTAAAACTTAAACATTACTTAAAAAGTACAATGAAAATACTAAAAAGCAGCTATTTTTCGATGTTAATTAAGTACAGACAATTGAATGTTGAATTGCCTTTAATTTTAATACAGTTAACATAAGAAAATTTAATCTTTCAAAATTAAAATCTTTATAACATCGATTCCAGTTATTCACGATCCGAAATCTTGAAACTCGTTGGTTTTATCCGGTAACTACGTATCATCATTAGCGGATAAATAATCAGGTCTCTGAATTTAAATGTAACCGTCTCTCTTTCGTGTCACGGACATTTTGTCGTAACATTTTTGTTTTTATTTACCTCTATTTTTAACTCATTTATTTTATTCGGATTGATTGAAGTATTTTACGTGTGTCAAAGTAACTTAAAATAAAATAAGGCCAAACACACAAAATTAAAAAGTTAAGACATATTAAAATTTAATGAGCATATATTTCGAAATGCTTAGAAGTGCATTTCTTCCTCAGTGCTGATAATACAATTGTGGGATCATGTTTTTAAAGGAAATTACACCAATTAACGAAAAGTTCAAAACAGGGACTGTGGACCCCGTAGGAATGGCATCAATCACAATATCGGATCGTCGACCAATCACTGGATTATTGAGTGTACCCTTTGGCGTGGGTTGTCGGCACTCCGATGTAAACAAAGGCACATGGTGGTGGATTGCTCTGGTGTCGATCGTAGGAACTTCGCCATAAACAAAGGCTGGGATCATAGACACTTACTAGTTGTAGGTGAGGAGCGTGGGAACTTGACCTCTCTTGCTTTTTGCGCTCATCACTATTTTTGACCTGTCTTGTGTTTGGTTATTTCTTACTTTCTTCTATCTTCCGTAACCAATTATCTTAGGCTTTTATTTTGTGTGGAAACCTCCTCTCCTCCCCTTTCATCTTTATATTATTTTTCGATATCTCGCAGAGATCGTTTCGGCTTCACTCACGTAACCACGAATCTTGTAGTCTCCTACCTAACAGGACGATATGGGTGTCGTCTATGTGGGAGACTCAAATTTTTAAGGCAGTAACTAGTAGACGGTTTGACGGACAATGAGCGGCCGGGCTCGTTTTATCCGTGCTTTCATCGCCAAGTGAGTGGGTGTTCAGCAAACTTTGGAATTTGTGATAATTCAGTGTGCTGTTTGTGCATCAAGAATCAGCAAATCTGGACAGATAAATAAAATTACAGTTCAGCCTGCAGGCAACCACTGATTTAAAGACCCGGGAAAATACTTTAAGTAACTTTGTCTTCATTTTTCCTGCTGATCCCTGGGGGTACATGTAATATTCTTCGGGGTCCACAGGGATCTCATTGAATCACACTTATTTTAAAATGGCTTATTATGATTTATTTACCAGTGTGTAGAATATGTATTATTTACCACTGCAGAATAATGTATTTGCATTAAATTAGTTTTCATTCAAAATAGAGCATAATCATTTACTATTTCGTTGATTATTAATATAATCCCTTTAGTTTTTAGCTATGAGGGGGTCCACCAAAAAAAAAAAGAAGGGTAAAGGGGTCCATGGGTAAAAAAAGGTTGAGAAACCCTGGTCTAGACTCTCGATCTTCTTTCGTCAACTGTATTTCTACAGAATTTTTGTATTTTGTCGTATTTTATTCTTTTAAGGACTAGCCGATCATCTTTCAGTGCTTTTCTCCAGAACTAGCTACCTCTCTTATTTATCTGACTGTATGTAATTTCTCCATTATTTCATATTTTTAGCTCCTTATCTAACTTATTCATTATTTATCCTTGTAGATTTATCTTATTTATTAAACTTATTTATTGTAAATTATATCAGGATTTTGCATATTTCCTCTTTTATTCATTTATCTGACATTTCTTTACTGTCTTCTGATTCTATTTGGGCCCATCGGGATCACAATGATCATCTATTACTTCCACGTGACAGGTGAATAAAAACTTGATATTGATCAGATTGTTCTTCTCTATTTTATTTCCTTTTTTTAAAATCTGTTCCTTAAAATCTATTTTTCCATTGACATTTATTCTCTACCAAAGATTATTAAAGAATCTTGGCAAAAAGGAATTATAGTAGTAGATTGTTTACTTCAATTATCCTTAAGTTAGGCAGTAAGTTGATCTAATAAGTTCATCATGATCTTGAAATGACATTCGCAATTTATTTAAGAATGTGGTTAGTAGTGGCCTAGGTAATGAATCCCGATGCTCATCATTAGTTAAAAGCCTTTGTTTTGTTCTTTTTAAAGACTATCTCGAATTGAAACAAATCAATTAGGAATTGAATTGCGTTTCATTTTAGTGAATTAAATATTTCCCCATAAGCTTGAAAGTCGGCTTCACTGTAATAACCTAAAATGGAAAATAGAAATTACGACAATTTTGAATAAAGCGACGTGAGCTATCAAGAAATGAATGCAAAAGCACTGGTTTTTTACTTGAATTAGTAAGAACTGGGCTAATTTCCTTGAGAATCTACGGTTGTAAAGGAAGATGTAGTAATCAAAATATTCGTGGAAAAATAAGTGGTTGATTTTCAAATATATTGGAAGTAAATCAAATGGAACTTATCTGAAATGTATTTATATTAATGCTCAGTGGCGTATATAGAATATATTTTCGGGGGGGGGGGGGCAAGATTAATATAATTTAGTAGACACCCCATGGAAACCTATCTGTTCAACCAAAAAAAAAAAAAACGTTGGGAAGACATATCTTCATTATTTCGAAGGGGGGGGGGGCCTCGCCTCCCCCCCCTATATACGTCCCTGTTAATGCTTATTACTTTAAATGTGGGCTCATTAACTGAAGTTACTAGGTGTTTGTCTGTAGACAAATGTAGGTTAAAAGAAAATTCGATGCCGTGTTTATCGAGCGATTATTTCCGAGTTATTTCACCTCTAGACGATTCTTAAGGTTTTCCCAGCCTTCTGTTAAATTTATACGAATTTATTCATTTTCCTGGGGAAAAAGCTACCGCCTGGTTGGCTATTCTACTTTCGTTATATCTCATTTGGTCTACATATCCAAAACCCTTTCCAGCCAAAGACTAAACACAATTTCATTTGGGCTACTTTTAATTGTTAATCAATAATGTTTCATTAAAAAAAAAATCACTTGTTGTCGTGTATTTATTTTCTTCTTTCCAATAATCTTGAATTACCAAACATTGAGGCTGATTTCTTTTCCAATTCTTGTTTAATTTAAATTTCGTCGTCGTCGTAAATAGCTTATTAAGCCTCGCGCCTTGGGACCAGAAATTAGCGTCTCGCGGGAGAGAGTCTGGGGGGACTGGCGTTAGAAAAGAGAGACATGCACATCAAAACAGATTTGCAATCTCCGAGGAACCCCCTCCCCCTTTTAATTAATTGACTTCCCAAGCCGCATCTTGTAAACCCCCCACCCCCACCTTTGCAGTGATAAATTAAGTAATCGATTCAATTTGACAAACAGCGAAAAATCCACTCGTCATTTTTTACAGCAATGAACCGGAGACGAAGATACTTAACATCTACTATTTATTGTAACAGGTTTATTTCAAGTTGTAATTAACACAGCAGCAGAATTTCTTTTCCTTCTTTGTGTTTTCAGAGACGTCATAAGCGCTTGAATAAGATATGAAGAAATGACTGCAATAGGACGATATGTTTAACAGTTTCACTGTAATGAAGGTTGTCCGGAGGTCTCTGTTAGTGGAGCCTTTTAGTTACATTCCTAGCTAAGTGTGAATCAGTCAACTGCTGGATGGATCTTCCTAAAACTTGACATGCATATTTACAAACAAAAACGCATCGATAGAATTTTTTCACGACTCTTAAATAAAACAATGGAAAAAGGATCGACATTTTTAAAGAAAATAGATTTCAACTTTTATTCAGGAACTTTATTATTAAGAACTGAATGATTATTGAAAACATAATTCGTTCTATCGCTACAGTTGGACGGGTAATGAAGATAAGAGAAAAGAACTAAAAAGAAAAACAGTAAATCATAGATATTTGTATAACCATTTTTTTTTTTATGAAAATCTTTATTTTTATCGACGTCCAAAGGTGGCTCTTGTTAACCTTTGGATACCGATGAAAACGTACAATCGACGTTTCCACTAATCTCAGAAATGAATTACCTAGAGAGACGATTTTTGTTCTTTAAATTAATTATAATATTCAGTTTTTGTCTTACGAAATTGATAAAGATACTAAATGAGATATTATTTAACGTTTATTTCCTTTCCCAAACGATTTTATGTTCAGTTAAGGAATTGTGAATTTATGTACATTAAGCTTTCTGTAGTAAAATGATAAATTTTATTGCTTTTAAAGCATAGGAGTTGTCTTAATAGTAATTTCTGTTTCTCCAACTACTTGCTATGTATGGAATTATACCGTAAATCAACAAAAGAACGCAACGTCGAGAGCATTCTGCAACGATAGGTTATCCAAAATTAATTATAAATGAAAAAAGAATTTCTGAAATGCTACTAATATGAAAGTAATCATTACCTCAGCGTTTTCTTAAATGAGGAGAGTGGATTCTTTTAAAATTACCTCAAATAAGGATTTAATTAGAACTTTAACATTAACACCATACTTTAAAAAAACTATATACAATTAAAATGTTCATCCGACCGGTTTTGCCAGCGAACAAGATAAAAAATAAAACACCTAAGTTACTCTAATGGAGTAAACGGACAAGTCCGCAAAAACACAAGACATCGTGAAGTCCAGGTTATTCCATTATGTCTCAAGGTTAAAGATACATCAGCAAGATCCGAGAGAATCCATCATAGCATGAATATGGAAACTGCACTGATGTCCTTAAATTAAGGGTTCTTATAGAATGAATTGTTCTGGTTTCCGGTCGGGACCAAACTTGGTAGGCGAGTGCAGAAGGTCTTTCCAATGCTATTCCTACACAAAAGATAAAAATGGTAGAAACTGTTCTGTCTCAATAAATACAGTTCAGAAATACCATCTGTGTAGTTGTAGTGCTGGCCATGACACAGGACGAATTGTGTGACAGTTTTGGTCACTGATTGTACAGCAATGTATGTCAATTGTTAGCCATGGCCCATCGTGTCCATTTGGACCTGCAAACGAGAGGCAGAGTGATAGGACGTCTTGAGGCAGGCTAGTCACAAGTGGAAGTGTCTCGTCCACTGAACATTTCAAACAGCGTCATTTCTCGCTTATAGAGACGTTTCCAGCAGGATGGAAATATTGCCACAGCAGAGGACGTTCACATATCACCAGAACCGGGAAGGCCGCTATCTGGCCAGACGGAACCCCAAAGCAGGGGTTCAGGTACTTCTATCTCAATGACGTTTCGGACATTTTTATTTCTTTTGTTAGAGGCAGTACTGCCACCTTTACCTTTTGTGTGGGGATGGTATTGGGAATATCTTCTTCATCCCCTTCCGAGTTTGGTCCCGACCGGACAACCAGAACAGTTCATTTTGCAAGATCCCTGAATTAAGGACATCAGTGTACTTGCTTCAAAGAGTAACTTGGGCGACTTAAGGAATAACTTAGCTGTTTTATTTTTTACCTTGTTGATGCCAGACAGTTAGTTGGCAGGCGAAACTAGTCGGCTCAAAATTTTAATTGGGTGTAGTTTTTTTTAAAATATACTCATGGACAAAAAAATTAGCGCACCAAGAAATAATTGCGGGATCGTAACGAAACTTGCAATGAAGATACATGTCGGGGAGATATGCAAATGATTAGAAATGCAGCGTGATTGCGCATTACGTATAGCCGGTAGAGGGCGTTGAACATCGTACTCTGTGGAGTATAAAACAGGTAATCAAAGCTTGTTTGAGTGTGCTGAATCATTTACAAAGGAAGAGCTGAGGTGGACATGCCATTATGCCGTGTTCGAAGACAGTATACGCAGTTATCGCAGTTTGAGAGAGGGAGAATCGTCGGGATGATAGAAGCTGGGTGGTCAGCTAGGCGAGTAGCTCGTCAATTAGGCCGCTCTGATTGTGTTGTGAGGAGGTTTTGGGACCAGTGGACCCGAGAGATGGCATGTACACGAAGACCAGGCTCAGGACGCCCTCGACAGACCAGTCGTCGAGAAGACAGCCACATAGTCAGAAATGCACGCGTACAACCAACTGCTTCATCGGCCGCCATCCAGGCACAGGTAGCACCTTCACTAGGGGCCGCTGTGTCTTCTCGAACCATACGAAGGCGCCTGGCTGAAGGACAGTTGGTATCGCGGCGCCCATTACGTGTGCTGCCCTTGACGCCCTCCCATCGACGCCTCCGTTTGGAGTTTTGCCGCGCACAAGGAAACTGGACTGCAGCGGAATGGAACCAGGTCGTCTTTAGCGACGAATTCAGATTCAATCTCGGCAGTGATGACAATCGTGTTCGTGTGTGGAGAGCCCGTGGTGAACGCTTCAATCCTGCCTTTGCTGTACAGCGACACACCGCTCCCACAGCTGGTGTGATGGTATGGGGTGCCATTGCCTACAATACACGGTCACCCCTAGTATTGTTCCGTGGCAGCATGACAGCCCAGCGGTATGTTCATGAAATCCTGCAACCACATGTGTTGCTACTCATGCAACGGCTCCCAGGAGCCATTTTTCAACAAGACAATGCTCGGCCTCATACGGCAAGGGTGTCACAAGACTGTCTCCGCACTATTACTACCCTTCCTTGGCCTGCCCGATCCCCAGATTTGTCTCCAATCGAGCATATCTGGGATCATTTGGGACGACGAGTTGGGCATCCCACGAGTTTTAACGAACTAGAGGCAAGGTTACAGCAAATATGGAACGAAATGTCTTAAGACATCATACAGAAGTTCAATAAGATTAACGTGTGTGAATCAGGTTTGATAAGTTCTTATAGCCAACACACAGTCCAAAATGAGATATTATTTTAGACTGTGTGTTGGCTATAAGAACTTATCAAACATCATACAGAACTTGTATGACTCAATGCCCGATCGTATCGCATCGTGCATTCGCGCTAGAGGAGGTCCAACGGAGTATTAACTCCTCCGTTCTTTTGCCTTTTTCTCTGAAATAAATTATCCTTTTTCTTTGATTTTCTAATCATTTACTTATATCAAAGTAGTCGTTACGTATGTGAATTTTCGTTTCATTTTGACGACTCCTTCTTGGTGCGCTAATTTTTTTGTCCATGAGTGTATGTATCTTAGTGTTTTTATTCAGGTTTTAATTGGAAATAGGCACGTTAAATTTATTTTAATTTAAGGATTTCTTTAATCCTTTTTTTTTTTTTTTTAGAACAACGAAATCTTAACATAATTAAGTTCTGGCCAGAGGAGCACTGAAAACTTTGCATACGTTTTGCAAATTACCTTATCTATATTTTAATGTTCTGTATTTCTTCTAGCAAAACATAAAAAAGTAAGAAATAAAGTTTGCAAATTCGAGTGATATATATTTGTGTTTTTTTAAGATATTTATGATAAAAATAAATATTTAAGGTTTCATTTTGGTTTGGATAGGTTTTTGTCTCATAAGGAAGTCTAAATTTCACCAAAAGTAAGTTTCTGACATTCACAGAATTGATGTATTTACTGATTGGATAATTCGTTAGAATTTACTGAAGATTATTATCAGTAGGAATAGTTCATAGAAACAGATTCTTTCAAGGAGAACATTTTCGAGTATACGGTCATATACTTTCAGGAAATGCACCTTGATTTAAAAAAATCTTAAACCTTAGTCAGTATATTTAAAGGGCGTATAAAGACGTGTTTATTATATATAAATTTACGCTTTATATTTATAATTACATCGAGATACTTTTCTAGCAGCACCAACTTTAACACAATTGATTTGTTCACTGACCCTGTTTAGAAGGCGGCCGTCCTAAGGTAAAAGGAAGCAACTAGCAATTTGGAAACTGATTATTTGCTGCCTTTGACCATAGATATAAGCATATTGTAAGTCAGTTGCTATCTTTGATCATAGAAATAGGGGCCAAACTTAACAGCAGATCTCTACCAAATTGCTTAGGAAGATGCATAGATACTTCCTTACGTAGAAAATGCAGAAAACGCAAAATCAGAAAATTTGCAGTTACTTCCTTTTATCTTAGGACGGCAGAAGGTAGAAGGGGGTGGTGAAGGGGCAAATCAACTTCATTAATTCAGAGATTACTATTTCAAAGGAAACTCACATTTTAAATGATTTTTCTACCGTGTTAACAAAGCTGATCTAATAACTTTCCACGTGTTTTTCTAAGGGAATCCCATGAACAGTTACAGAACATCCTTAGTAATTCAGTCTATTTGATGATACATACATAAAATAATGAAAAACTGATTAAATAACCACAGACAATATTTAGTGGCATAGAATGTTTCGGTTTTGGAAAAAAAAAAAAGACACGTTGAAAACAAAAATAAACAAAAACAAATCATTTCTCGAATTGGTATATTACGTTACTGAGAATTTGTTTGCAGAGAATATCTTATTCGAAAGGCAAAAAAAAAAAAACTTTTGTAAGTATGCAAACTTGAAGAAGCAATAGAGAATGTTTTCTTTAATTTCGAAGTGGTTAATATTAAGCTGATGAAGAGATTTTCTAGTCTTGCCACTGTCTTATCATAGTTAAAATTTTCCCACAATTCGACTCTGCTAAATGAATTCCTTTGATTCAAATACCCTTCGCACCCGCACAAATTACCTCTTTGAACGCAATCAGCCCGTCTGGTTTTCCATAACAACCCGAGAATCCCAGAATCAATCAGAAATCAGTGGTAGCCGTGGTTCGCCCACGCAAGAACACGAATTCTTCCACTCTGACGCTTCGGAAAAAAATGAGAGACCTCTGTCGAAATTCATTCTAATGACGGCGACCGTCGCTAGGGGCGCTGACAAATAGGAAGCGGCTGCTATTTACCAAAGGCGTCCTCTGGAAGACTTCATCAAAAAAATCCCTCATTTCAAGTTTTTTAATTTCACGACAGAAGTTTCTGTCCTTTTTCTTCCTGCACGAGATCTCGTAATATTGATCTGAAATGTTCATTTGTAGCTTCACCTGCAACGGATTCAAAAAGTTGAATTTTTGTGGATGTAGAAGCCACATTCAATCACCTTTGTAATGAAAACACGGTATTTGAAGAATATTACTTCAACACTTCTTACTTAGAAAGAAAAATAAGCATAAAAACGCACACATTTAAAGATTCACTGAGCCTTTTTTGGAAATTTCGTACCGGGAACCCAAGACAGACTGTTTCGAGGTTTCTATATCTCGTCGGTTAGATTCGCCCAGTACTCATAGCTCAGTGGAAGCAAAAGAAACATAAACAAAGAACAAATAAACAAATTATGACCCTAGAGTTAAAAAATATCCAAAAACAAATTAAGAATGAAAAGGACAATAATTTAATTCCCGCTAGCAGAACGCTTAGCCTTTAAAAGATTAATTTGTAGAGCAATAGCACAATACATTTACACACAGCAAAATTTTACGTGATTCACTGAGTTGTTTTTTGGAAATTTCGTACTCTAGGTATGATATTTCAAAAAAATAGCTCAGCGAATCCTTTAAATGTGAGCGTTTTTTATGCTTCGAGGTTCCTACCTCTCGTCAGTTGGATTCGTCAGTACTTCTTAGGTTTTCCAATCTACCACCATTCGTCAGCCATTACAGCTTTTACAGTTCTAGTACAGTAACTTAAAACATGAAAGTAAAAAAAAGCGTCAAAGCCATCGTTTCTATAGTCACTGACTAAGATAGTTGAATTGAAACGAAGTTAAGGTCGAATTCTAGCTGGAAAACGTAGAATTAATTTGAAAAAAAAAATACTTTTTGAAATATTGCTTGAATAAGAGACAATCAGAGTCCTAAAGAAGAAAAGTAAGGACAGGAGAAGAAAGTATATTTGATTTAGTTCCTTAGAAAAGTGAAATCTTTGAGAAATGATGGAATTTGTCTAATCTCTGGCTCGCAAATGCAGGATACCTGAACTACATAAGTCTGATTGCGAATCATAAGTAATGTCTTTATCTTTCTTTCGCCAATCTCTGGTCCCATTTGAAACTTGAGGAATGCTTGAAGAGATTTTCTCCAATCTTCTCTTTGATTATTACCTCCTATTTCTCAGACTTGCAAATGATTATTCGTGAACAGTGAAGTCGTTCTTTCCCCATTAACAACAACGTAAGTTGAAGAAGTATAAGAACAACAAAAAAAATGGAATAGAAGGAAGAAAGTTAAATTTCTTGAATTATTCACTTGTTCGGGGACAGAGAAAAAAACCCCCAGAGATTTCTTGTTGCAGTTAATGAAATTAAGAGAGAGAATATTCTGGCTTATTTGTTGATGATGTTTACAGTATTCTCCAGTCTCATGCAATAACATTAAAATCTAATTTTAGAGATGCTCTTTGCATGAGAAAACCCAATTGCAGTAATAATAGTCATAAAACTCTTTTTATGACTTAAAGAAGGATATGGTAAAGAGCCAGTAACTCTTTTATGGGTTCAGGAAAAAAAAGTATAAGAACAAAAGTATAAAATTAAGCATCAATTAAACAGTAGGTAGAGTACTGTTTGAATTTTGATCAATTTGGAAAAAAAATGGTAAAGTAAATTATTTTAATAGAATAAACGGTCTTTTACATGTACTGCTGTTAGTTAACAAGCACAAACAGAAGCCGGTACACCTGCAGTTAGTTTCAAACATTAATTTAATCAAAATTACATTAATTTTAAAACTATAGTTTACATTACTGTGAGTAATCATTTTCAGCATGCTTGAAAATGAGTACTTATTGTAATGGAAACTATAGTTTTAAAATTAATGTAATTTTGATTAAATTAATGTTTGAAACAATCTTCAGGTGTACCGGCTTCTATTTGTGCTTGTTAAGTTATTTTCATCTTTGCATCAAATATCAATGGGCTTTTAATAAAAATCCACTGAATTCAAGTATATTTTATTTGTCTCTTCGTTCTTTAAACACTTTTAGTCAATTAGTTCAACTAAGTAAGATTTATGTGTTTTTCAGTTACATCGCCTGCATTTGATATTTGCTGTTTTTTTTTTTTTTCTATTGTTGTGTATTTCAATTTTTCTTCGGATTACAATAATTGTAAAAGCTTAAAGTAAACAGAAGATGACGTCACTTCTCTGGTCACTGTCTTTCCATCATTCCTTTGCCATCTACGGTAGGGTAAAGTAGGAGTTTTCTTTGCTTCTCTACTTTGTTTCAGTATCTTCTGAGAAACTCAGGACAGATCTATTTTGAGATAAATACAGGTTTGAATATGAACAATTCATTAATAATTTCTTTATGTTATTTGAGTAACTTGTAATAACTAAATGAGCAATTAGCATGCAGTTTAACATGTGTAATGATAGTAATTGTCAGTTGGAGATTGTTAAAGAAGGAAACGGGGATTCCATCAATCGCGGACGAAGAAGGGAGATGAAAAAAATGTTTATAAAAAGGCCAGCAATTTAAAATGTAAGGGAAATAGCAAAAAGAAGAATTTATTGTAGCAGCTATGAACCTTGTATATTAAGAACAGTTCCTTTAAATAGGTAGGTAGAATGGATGTAAACCAGAACAAAATTACAGTTCCTGATTCTCGATGGACAGTAAAGCTGTGGTTGGAGATTAACAATAGATGAAAAGTAAAGATATTACCTAAACGCTACAAGAAGCAAGATAATTTCAAAGTTATTTATACCCATTCGAAGAGAACGGGACATGAAAATAGAAGAAATAATAATATTATCCGGATGGAATTAGCATTAGCCATGTAATGTTTAAGATATCAAAGGAATACTTTATATTTTTACTAGTTAATCCGTGCGAATAATTCGCAACAAAAAACAACCTTTGAGAAATAATAAACAACTCCAAAGCTGCCGTGCAGGTTACTTAAACACATTGTCAATAGATGGCGCCTTCTCCATTTTTATAAAAAGGTGTTATAAATTCAGTTTTTTTTAACGAAAACATTCATTTTCAACAATTTGTTTATTGTTCGTCATTAGCGGTGAACGTAATCTTCAAAATGATGTCGCAATCATTGATTTTGATGAAGTATTAATATGGGAGATAGGGCGTACCGACACAAAAAAACCTTTCAGAAATAATATATAAGGATTTAAATAAATTAGGCTTGAGTATTTATTTGTCGTGACTTTAATTGCAAGGTACTATCATCTTCACTCAACTATATTACACAGTTTATTTTGTATCAGATACACCGGATGATAGCGTTAAACTAATGTTATATAAGATATCACCTCTAGCTGGAATATCCCAAAAGATCTAAAAAAAAATATGAGATCTTCTCGATCTCATTTGCGACAATTATGATTTTGCTTTATTTGTTTATTCGTTTGTTTTTCAAGTCGTGATTATACAAACGGAAGATTCATTTATTTTAGATTGCTATTACAAATTCAGACGTACATATTTTATTTACACAATTCAGTACCTGTTGCTAAATATACATAAAATTAAAGGTATTATTAAATATTTATTTAGAAAATATTGTTACCTGGTGATTTTGCCCCGTTTGTTTTCCTACCGTAGGTGGACTCTTCCTGCCCGGTGCTCGGTTTCCCCGTCACCTCTGAGGTTAGTTGACCGTTCCAGAGCTGATGGCGAGGCCGAACGCCGGGATATAATGGAGCGTTCCATCTTGGAAAGACAGTTAGTGTGGCGGCTAGCCAGCCGCAGGGAGAAGCTCTCCGAGTGAGTTCGTTTCCGCGGCACGAAGCCGCAAGGTCGTCTCCAGTCTGGAGAAAGGTAGCAGTCAGTTTGGCGGCAAGCAAGCCGCAAGGGTTTCTCCAAACCGGAGAAGGATTAGGACAGTTAGTGTTCGGCCCCGAGTGGCCAACGGGAAAAGGTTACTTCCCAGTGTCAGGACGTTTAAAGAGTGCGTCTGGGCTGAGACCCAAAATAGTTATCGGATTACGAAGGAGGCGTTTGTACGAGAACGCAGGAAGACGAGGCCATCTCCAACGCGGACGGCAAAACCGCCCTTCCCCGCCTGGAAGCCTGAAAGCCGGCCGAGCGAAGGACACGCCGCCGGCAAGAGAAGGAAGCCACAGCGCAGCTAAGTTTAGCGGTGAAAGCCAATTCGCTCTCCCCGCTAAAACATCACCCGAAGCCGGCCAACGGAAGGATCGTGACCGGCAAACGGAGACCGAAGTCCGAAGACCGAGACGGGCCTTCCCCGAGGTTGAGGCAACTTAGGAACCGCCAAGCTTCACCGAGCCCACCCAGTAGCGTCGCCGAAGACGACTTGCCAAGCCGGCAAGCCAAACCCTTCCCGTCGCCAAGTGTTCCGAAGTACGTCAGACGCATGCTGTGAAGTCGACATCGACCCTCACCAGACCCACACCCACCCCGTTGCTGACGATTTTGGCCAGCGGTGAAATCGACAGGCAGCAATATGATAGTAAAGTAGTAAATAAACGTAAAAATTATAACAGATTTAACCAATGGACTGCGACAAACATCATGCAAAAATAATATTGTAACTTATATAAAATTCCTTGTATGAATTGTATTAATGGATATATTGGTTGTAGAGTCCAAAATCTTTTCAAACGATGTAAACACCTATACAGGGTGTATCTGAAATATGCTGCCAAACTTAAAGGTTGTATTCAACCATGCAAAACAACGAATAAACGTCATATAAACATGGGTCTGGAAATGCGTTATTTCCAAGATATGAACGATGGAACGTATAGAGGTGTTGGCCTTTACTTCGTATCATAGAGTCATTAAATTGTTCCTCAGTAATCGTGGCATGGCCTGCTCGTTCCCCTGATTTAAACTCTCTGGACTTTTTCGTATGGGTTATCGTAAAGCATTAGTGTACACCACACCGGTTCCTAACGCCCACGCACTGCATGATCGCATAGTGGATGGGTGCAACACAATTCGACGTTCAACAGGCATCTTCGACCGTGTTCGACAGTCGATGGAAGGACGTTGTGTCGCGTGCATTGCGGCCGGTGGAGAACATTTCGAGCGCTTTCTGTGAAACTGAGCGACTGTACGGCCAAAACCTCTGTATTGTTGCATCGTTCATATCATTGAATAAAGCATTTCCAGACCTATGTGTATATGACATTTATTCGTTGTTTTGCATGATTGAATACAACCTTTAAGTTTGGCAGCACATTTCAGCTGCCTGTATAATTATCATGCATAATACCTGTATAATTATCAGTGTAAAAATATTAACAAATCCATTTTGTGTGATCGTTTCATCAGAACGAGACATGTTCCAAATTTGGAGTGGTTCAGGTTCTCTCTCGTGCAAACAGCCAATTGGCTATACTTATTCGTGAATCATATTTAATTTAAATATTAATATAATAATATTTTAATTACAACCCCTTGCAATAATAATGGAATTCCTATGCAAATGTATTAAAATATATAGGAGCCAATTTTCTAATGCTAAGTGTTATTAAAATGTACATGTAAGAAGGTTTAACGTGCATTCAATGTAATATGAAAAACAGAATAACGATGAAAATGCATCTTTGTTTGCTTTCACGCCTTGAGCCATCATCGACGGGAGAAGGATCCATAGGCTTTCACTCGTTCGGAGTTTGATCATCGAGGATTAATCTGGCTGATGAGTCCTAATAAGGATGAAACAGCTGTCCCAGATTCCCGTAGATGATGGCTCAAGGCTTGAAAGCAAACGAATGTGCATTTTCATCGTTTTTGCCGTTTGTAAAGTATTACGAAACTGATGAAATCTGACTCCCAATTTTTGTTTAACAAGTGAATTTTAAATCTGTTTCTTTTATTTTTAACAAATATAATTAATGTCAATAATATAAAAATTACAAATAATGCACAAGTGATAGGAGATTAATATTCCTTGTGAAATATTTTCTTTTTCGCTTCTAAGGATTTTCTATGGGAGTTTTTTTTTTTGTTGTCTTTTAATGCAAATTTCTCGATAGGCATCGGTTTGGAAAAATTTTCAAAGAATGTATATATATGTTTACATCATCTTTTATCTGTCAATATGTAAGCCAAGTTTCATGAAGATTCATTCACGGTCAGTGGAAGAGACAGAGACAGACTGGCTATTTTATGAATCTCAATTTTCTTAGGGAACCAATGAAACATCATTAATCTGAAATTTCTGATTTTATTCATTGAATTTCGTGTGGATTATCCATGAAACTCCACTCATTCTGTAGTAAGAAAGGCTGATTTTGTTTATACTGAAATATGATTATATTCTGATACAGTGGCGCAAACAGGAGTAAGGTTGGGGGGGGGGGGCTAACGAGATTGTAAAAAAATCCATTCAGATGAAGGCCTATTTAAAAATAAATTGCTTCAATGATCGCTTTCCAAAATACAGTAGAAACTCGCTAATCCGGCACGTTCGGGACATCGGCAGTGCCGGATTACTGAGCGCCGTCTAAAAATAGCCGTTATTGCGAAGATAGCGGAAATACCACTAAAATAGAGAGTCACAAGGGCTATTAATAGGTATCAGGCCATTTTTCCGTGTTCTATTGTGATTTCACTGATTTCGGTAGTGTTGGAAAATGTTAAAAACAAAACAATAAAATATATTTTTATGTAGTATTATATTTTAATACAGTACATACAGTACACTGCCGAGTACACCCGACCTCAGCCGATTGCCCGCGAACTCTGCCGAACGCGCCCAGAAGGCTTATTCAGTGTAAAAAAAAAAAAAAAAAACCCTTAGACCGATGCCGGATTATCGGATGCCGAATTAGCGGGGTTTTACTGTAATAAGATATCTGTATCTTTAAGTGCTAATATAGTTGGCAATGTGTTAAGATACAGATACGTTAGTGCTTTAAAAAAAGGGTTTTTTTTTGTTTTTTTTAATTTTTTCATTCTTCTTTATTTGTCTTTTTCTTTCTTTATTTTTGGATTTGGTGAGGGGGGGGGCGACTTCATTACGTCACTGTTCTGATATGAATACTTAAAAAAGCTGGGGGAGTTCTTTTGTGGATCGCTGTCTTTGCATTCGTTCCGCTTATGTCAGGCTTAGTGAAAACCACCAGTTGCACTCCGCGACCAAGTATTGATCTATTTCCCAGGAAGCTTATAGTTGGCAGATCGCAGTGTCTTCGTCTGCCTTTCGTTCTATTCTTATTAGTTTTCCGATAATTTTGGTCTCCTGAGATTGAGGCGTCAACATTACCCCCTTTTTTTTTTCTTTTCTTTTTCGTCATTGTTTTTTATTTTGTTGGAAGCCTTCGAAGACGGTGGGATGCCGTTAATATGAAGCGTATAACGATGCAGAAACAATAGAAGTAGAACAAAAACCCTAAGAAAAGACGGAACGGATTCAACAAAAGACTTCATTAACTGTGGTTGATCAGCAAATAATGGCGCAATTTAAACCCGACTGAGGAAGAAAGAGGAATTTAAAAGCCTCACGAAATTTAATGAAAAGTAATAATGTAATATTAATAAAACTTAATTGAGATTCTGCAATTACATTTTCTGGTTTTATTTTTATTTTTCTGTCTTTCAAGGATAATTATTAATAGCCATTTTAACA
Organism: Thereuonema tuberculata; assembly: GCA_023159025.1. Lineage (NCBI taxonomy): Eukaryota > Metazoa > Arthropoda > Chilopoda > Scutigeromorpha > Scutigeridae > Thereuonema > Thereuonema tuberculata. The sequence continues at coordinate 65,883,246 of JAFIDM010002131.1, read as the reverse complement.
CATACATTTTTAATAATCCCAAAATTCTTCTGTCAAAATTCATTTTTCTAAAAATGAATATTATAAAGTATAAAGCTACTGAAAGAAGTAAAGCCTACAAAAAAAAACTTTTCTTAAAATAAAAAATTTTAATGATAATTTATGTAAAGACAACAACATAAAATTTTTTTAATTTATAATAAGTATCAAGTGCAGACAGTACAAATTATAAACTAAAAAACTATTCAAATCCTTAAGATCTCTAAATATTATCGAAGCATAATCACAAGCAATGAAACAATATGCAATGTTAGACATTCTTTCATTTCTATGAAACTTGTTATCACTTCCACGCTCAAATTTCTGGACGGCGATCCACACGAAAAGAATATTTCAATGAAAAGTTACAACATCTCTTATCCACATAAATACCGATTAAATTTCAAAAACTTCTCTCACTGCTAAATTTATCGGTTCAAAAGTTATTGGGAAGGGGCTTCCATGGACAAATATAATTTTAATGTGGTAAATAGACTTAATGTTGAAATAATGTTCTTGTAAGCCAGCTTAACATGGAGGATAAAACTTGATGAGGACATCTAAGGCAGAAATGGTCGTCCCAGTTTCCCATCCGTGATAGCTCAGGGTGTAAATCCTTTAGTCTTGGGCATTTTTGATTTTTGTTTTTAAGGTTAATAATATGCATGTTAAACTAACTTTATTTCTATTGATATTCTTGTTTTAGTGGTTTATTTCGTTGCCCACATTAAATCCCTTAGCCTGATGATGTCAGGAAAAGAGGTTTTGAGTAATTTATTTATTGTTTATTTTTTTATTGTTGTGTTTTTTTGGTTGAGGTACCACTTGCGGTTGAGGAGATCGGATCGTTGCGTGCATTCTAGGCTTACCATGGAGGGTAAAACTGGCTAAAGACGGACTAATAAGACAGAAACGGCCGTCCCAGTTTGCCGTCCGTGATAGCTAAGAGTGCAATTCTTCTGGTCTTGTGCATTTCTAATATTTGTTGTTTTTTTTTTGTTTTTGTTTTTTTTTTAGTTAATAATATGGACGTTAAACTTTATTTCTAATGTTCTTGTAATTGTACTATTAAATTCCTTACTGGCCTTGTAAAAATCTTTCCTAAGCCTATCCTAAGGATTTAAGTCAGGTGAACAAGTAGACCAGGTTAAAGATATGAAATGACAAAACGAACCTTTAGGGATTGATAAAGTAAACCAAGATTTAGATCAAGTAACTAAAAATATAAAGGTATCTTATTTTCTTTTTTTTACACAAGTTATACAGGCAGAATAGAAGCCTTTCGTAATTAAAACATGTAAAATCCTCTAAATACTCTACTTACTTTGTATAGATGGACGTTAATTTATATTCCTTTCTATTCACAGAATATTGTCTGTGAAGCCAAAAATGTAGGAATATTGAAGAATGCTGAAAAAAAAAAGACAACCCTTATCGAAAAAGATCTCTTTTCAAGCCTGAGATTGGATTAAAAGACTTCTCCTACAAGAGATTCACTTTGAATTGGATTTATTAACAAATAACATTTCTCCAATGATCGAGGGTTTCTGGAAATCCATTTAAAAGCCCAAGGCTTCTTCTGTTGACTTCGGCGAAAGAGGACTCAATGTCTTCTGGTTTATGACGTACAAGTGAAGTAATCGCTTGTTTTGAGGAGGCTTCTGGTTATTGGTTGTTTTTCTTTTAGTCATAACAAATTATAGCTAATGAAACGGAGATAATAGGATTAGAAACCAAGTTACCTTGGATCAATAGGCTATTTAATTGCTTGATTGATACAAAAATTCTTACTTAATCCGTACCGAAATCTAAGAAGGCCTGCTTACAAATACTTACAAACGTGGGATCATCTTTACCTCTTTATTTTCTATCTCTTTCTCTTGACAAGCTTATTTCAAGAAACTTAGATTTTAATGGTTCAATATCAATAATATATTCAATAATATATATCTATTATTTATTTACTTCGTCTATATTTAGCTGTACCTTATTTTCTTAATAGTTTTATTAATAATAAATTGAGAAGCCATCTACATAAAATTGCTTATCACATGGCCGGTTAATTGTAAAAACTGTTTACTGTTTAAAACACGAAGATCTTTGTATAAAATACAAAGAACAATATCTTTATAATTTATTTATAAGCTTGATAAAGAGAAAAATAAAAGAAAATTAGACATTAACAGATGAGTTAATTAATTATTGTTTTTATTGTTAACAAAGTTGATTTTTGTAATCTCCATGTTGATTCAGTCTTAAAAAAAAATTCATATTTAAGATAGATATTCGATTTAACAAAAATAGAGAAAATGCTCATCCTAAAAAATAGCAATTTCATCCTATGCTATCAATAAAACTATGACTATTATTTTGGGAATCGAAAACTTAAGCCTAACCTTAAATTTATTGTTTCGGATAGATCAAAGTTCAAGATTGACGCATGCCAATTGTTGATAAAACTACACGACAGAAGCTACAGGAGCTTTTTAAATCAGTTCATAAACGGTACTTTTGTGTTTTTATGAGGGGTCTTGGAAAAAATCCTTATTTTTTACATTAGTAGACAGTTTCAAAACCCTAGTGGTACAATTAGTTTTTAAAAACGTACTTCTCGGTAACTAAACAGAATAAGAAATTCCTGAAGGTACCAATGAGTTCTTTGTAAATGTTTGTAAATGTTTGTACTTTTTTTTTTCAATGCTTATAATTACCGCTCGTTGAAGGAAGATCTACTCTTTTCCTTCAGTTAAAATGAAAACAATTCTTATTTCCCTTTACTGAAACTCGGAATTTGAATAGGATCCCTATTTTCAAAGCCATTGCTACCGGATCCAATGGACTGAGGTCGTTTCTTAATGGATGTTCGTAGAAGCGCCGTTGAAGCCTATTATTGGAAGGCGATGGCGGTTATTGCTTCTGATCTCTTGAACCTTTTTCCTTTCTCCTGTTTCGAATACTTAGCTACAAGAGCTTCTTTGATGTCAACCTGGCATCGATTGATTTCAGGTTTTAAAGCAATTTTTGTCTTGATTACTTTAGCATTAAAAAAAAAATAATTTTTAAACAAAAATACTTAAATGCCAGTCTTATAAACAATAGAGATTTAAAATATTACAGAATAATAAAAACTAAGTTTCAGTTTTGTCTTATTTTAAAATAAAACCAACTTAGCAATCGAGTTATGTTAGGTCAGTAAGATCGATATCGTTTGGGTCTTGAGGCCTTTTTCTTTCTAAATATATTTTTTTCTTGTCCCTAACAATTCCTGATCATTCGTTCAGTGCGGAAGTCACATTCTGAATGTATTTCCTGCCATTTGTCGCCCTGGACGTGCTTTCACCTCAGGGAGTTAAATTCTTTTTCTTTTTTTTTAATGATGCCACTCTTCTACCTTGTTAAGAGTTAACAAGCAATTGGAGAGAAAGTTTTTTCCTTGTAACAGCAAAAGAAAGATAGTTACAAAAGTCAACGAAGGGAATACTGCATTGATACAAATAAAAAGTGCATTTAACAAAGTACAGTGACCGTTAATATCAAGTTTAGAATAAGCATTGAGGAATAATTTTGAAAAATATGTTCTTTTTATTTTTTAAAATTTAATACTTTAAAAGTACTCCATCCGTTTTTTTTTTCTACTTTTATGGTTCTCTAATTGGCCTTGACCCAATACCATAAATTCAGCCTAGGCCAAATCAAAAAATTCTTAGAAATTAATTGCTTTTTCCAGAACCTAAAGTCATAGTTTTGGTGACATTGATTGGTTGATATTTGGTCTTTTTTTGAAGTTTCTTAAGATTTCTCCTTCTTTTACGAAGTTAGTAATAGTATCTAATAGACAAATTTAATGTGAGTTAAGAACAATATAATTAGAAAAGAAGGCATAAAAACGCACAAATTAAAGGTTCACTGAGCTATTTCGAAAATTTATGTGCGTTTTTATGCCTTCTTTTCTAATTATATTGTCCTTAACGCACGTTAAATTTGTCTATTATGTGTCTGGTTTCTTTAAAATTAATCCCTCAAATGCTAAGAGTTGAGCTAGCGGGGATTAATTAGTTACCCTTTTTATTATTAATTTATATTTTGATGTTTTTTTAACTTAAGGGTCATTGTTTTGTTCAATTGTTCTTTGTTTATGTTTCTTTTGGTTCCACTGAGCTATTGAGTACTGAGCGAACCCAACCGACGAGAGATAGGAATCTCGAAACAGTCCGTCTTGAGTTCCCGGTACAAAATATCCAAAAATAGCTCAGTGAACCTTTAATTTGTGTTTAATGTTATATCTTCTTTTCTAAGTAATAGTATCTCATGATAAAATCTGCAAACAGAGAGAATATTTCTTAATATACACGAATAATTATATCAAAAGAAATGTCTTCACTGTAAGGCCTGCACAGCCAAGATAGAGGTATAATTTGGAACGTTTTCCATTATTTTAAAGAGTTCAGTGATGGCATATGTATTTCTGAATTACTAGGAAGATCAGCTATGCTATAAAGTTGTCCTATTTGACGGTGAAGAGAATTGTCGAGCAAAAACTGACGGAAGCCCGCAATCGACGGGATCCGGTCATTTTTCCTGGTCCATTTTCCATGTCCGAAGTCTTTTGGATACTTATAGTTCAAAAAATGTTAATAACATAAAAATAATAACAACACTAAAAAAGATGCAAGAATGTTAAAGATGCAAAGAATAAAAAAAAAAAATGATTTGCAGAAATTTAGGAATTAGTTACGATACTTTGCGATAGATGTCACTAAGCATACATGGACGTAGTTATCCATAACTTATGATTTTAATCTTTTTCAACTGTTAATAATATCATGTTCCAAATTATTCATTTCAGAACTACGGCATTTCTGTCATTACTCTGGAAGCTTAAAATCAGTTAATCTTCCAGCTTTTTCTGTCTGAGCTGGAAAAAGATTAAAATTTAAATTTTATAAAAAAAATTGCCGTTCAGGAGAGCCTTATGGTCAAGGTGGCAGCTTGACATGAGGCTGAAATGTCTGGATTCGAATATATCGGAATGGATGTCTACTTTCTTTGTCAGTTATTTTTACTTCTTCTTCTTTCTCTTAAGGTCTGCAGCCATTCCACAATGGTTTCCTGAGGAAGGTAATGGAAAACCACCTCATTTTCTATTCTCAGGATATTCTATGGATCCTACTAAGGGTTCGTCATCATGGGAACTCGTCCGAAGAGATACATAGGACGCGTATCTCCGTAACAGAGATCGAACTTAGAGGATAAAAAATTTGCAAGACCAGGGCAGAGGCAATGGGAAACTATCGGTTGATTTATGAAAGAACAATGATATATACACATGTCCAAAACCTTATGATGGACGACATTCTTAAGGGTTACAGCCACAGAATCCGACAAATCAACTTGCGGCGATTTGCATAACTGTATTTCTTCAGTAGAAAACATGCACATTTCCGATTCGCGACATAGGTGTTAGCTCGAAAGCAGATAAAAAAGAAATTGGCACGGATGGGGAATTGTCTTTGTCTACAATTCTGCAAATCTATAAACGCGCATTTTTTTTTTTTTCAAACTCACTGGCAACATCGGTGATTGTGCGGCCTTCTTCCAGCTTTCCGATAATCTTTTCCAGGGTGAAAACTCGTTGATTTCGCCCTGGAAAAGATTATCGGAAAGTTGGAAGAAGGCCGCACAATCACCGATGTTGCCAGTGAGCTTGGAATCGCACGTAGTGTTGTCTCCAGGATCTGGGCAGCATTTCAAACGACTGGAATGTATTCCAGATGCATGGAGGAGGTCGCCTTCGCTCTATGACTACACATGAAATATTTAACGGTAACAGCTAAACACAATCGACGTCAGACGGACAGTCAGCTTGCAAGTCGATCCATTCCAGCACTGGAACGAGGCTATCCCGCCCTCGACTGCGCTACATATAGGGCTACATATACGTGTTGTATACTTGAACTATCTTACTTATATCAATAATCTAATCTTGTATGTTGAAACGATTGTTTATAAATATGCAAATAAAATATACATAAGAAATTTATATAGTTTAATTACTTTGCTCTTGTTATAACATAAAGATCTGCTTTCTGCTTGATGCCATTTAGTTCACGTTCTTGCTTTAAGTGTTTTTATTATTATTAAACAACTATTTTAATTACCTAATCTTCCTATTCTGTTTACTTAAGTGAAATGTCATTTCATTATAGGCGGTTGACATTCCGTTCTTGTGCAAAAATCCAGCGCGAGATATGTTAAGGTCTCACAGAAATCCAGTCGCCGAAGAGGAATTCCAAACGCGGAGGTTTTTATTAAAAACTGAGGCGTAATTGAAGATTCTCTCAGAGACGGAAGCGCCAACTGTCTCTCAAAATTCACATCATTACTATGGAGATAACAGCTTTCTTTAAAAGTTATTTGTCATAACGACGGTGTCTATGCTCAAAAGAACTGGTTTTCTCTTAAGATCTCTGTATTGTTTTGAACGCTCGTCGTTTTACGTCGAAATATAGTTTGAAACATATTTTGAATCATTATCATTACTTTTTTTTAATAAAGTTAAGGCATCCCCGTAAAGGCCTATGTGGCTATGGGCTCGCAGAAGGAAAGGTTCCCGGCGTTTCGTTATCAACAAAACTAAGTTGAGATCGCATGGTCAGCTAAAACCTTTAACGAATTTAACGGGAAAGAAACCAGCACACAAGTGTCCGAACTAGGTGGACCCTAGAACAAGTCTCCAGGAGAATTCAAACAGTCAAGCCCCTTTCTGTTTGTCTACGGGGCTCCTATTTCATGATTTGAGCGACTCAAATTCAGCAAATGCTTTATAGTTTCATGTTTACTCAGATCATATTTCTTACCTTATTTTTTCCACAAGAATAAGTTCTTTGTGAAGTGTCCAAATCACAGACACTGAACTAAAAATAAATGGTAATCTTTTTATTTTCTTTCAAAATGAGAATGTGCAATCCGAGCCTCACTTTGGGAAAAGTATGGAGTTCAACAATACAACATATATCGATTAAGAATATTTTTTGATTCTATTCGCCCCAACAAGGGAAAGGAATTGTAATAGTAGAATGTTTTACCTAAGTAATCGAAACCCCACGGTACAAAAGAGAAGACAGGAAAGAAGCAAAGACAAATGAAAAAAGACAAATCTAAGCCAACTTCGGCATTCGAACACTGAGTCAGACACATCAGTTAATTGAAAGCCAATACTTTGACTATTCGGCTTCGCATGAACGCATTATTAAGAATAATCGAACTTCCGAAGCTTTTTTTGATTCAGAAGCTTATTATTCAGATTTTTAGATTCTTTCATTTCGTGATGATAAGATTTAATAGTTTTAAATTTTTCCTTTGACATTTGAAAAAATACTTTCTGTTTTTTTTCAATGCTTTCTTAATGTAATTTCTTTTTTTACTGACAATCTTTTTGTCTGATTACTGTACTGCAGTAAAATCGGGAATCCTGATGTATCTGCAAGACATGAAAACAAATTTTTGTCTTGGTTTCTTTATTCATGTGAAACTCATGTTTAAAAAAACCGAAGTTTCGCTACATTGAAAACAAAAAACTGTGTAGACATTAGAATATCTACGTTTTTGTTTAATATCAAAAGCAAGAGGTTCATTTTCTGTAATTCTCTCGAGATTTAAAAATAAGATATAAAATAAATGGTAAATTTCAGACTATTAAATTAAAGTCAAACTTTAATCTTTCATTTGTGTTTTTTTTTTTTTTTTTTTTCTTTTGTTGAATTTCATCTTCCCAAGTCAAACATAAAAAACTACCAACCGTTCAATAATTAAAATTCCTCCACAACCCCCTCATTCCCAACCCCAGGGAGATTCGCGATAATAAAAGTCTATATAATTAAAAAAAATGAAAATGAATTTGCTCTTTCAGTCTCAAAAAAAAGCATTAAATAATTAATTAAAGCATAATTATTAAGAGATTATTTTTTTAATTGTTTTATTTCGTTTCGTTTAATAGTATAGATCATCATAGGCTTTGTGGAAGGCTGCAAAACAAGTTTATTCATTTTAAAGTAACAATATCGCCTGATGCATATCGCAATTCAAAAAAAAAAAAAAAAAACCCGCCATTTTGTTTTGATATTCTTTCTACATGATTGATTGATGTTTTAACCTTCAGATTGCCTTACATTTCACAGCGATTTCACTCACAAATTTGATCATTTTTTTTTAAAGAAAATGAAAGATTATTCCAATCTGCTTTTAGTCAGTCAACAGAATTTTTTAAGACCTTGTGCCTTGAATTGATAGCGTCAGAGCTCAATTAATGGCGTCATCTTTCTTTTTTATTTGATATCGACGTAGTTGGGGGGAAAAAAGTCAAGGAAAAAAAAAATGAATGAATGGAACAGTCATGTCAGTCAATTTTTCTTATTATCAATCAAAACAGTCATTTCTTTTTCTGCCGCCAGAGGGAGAGCAGAGGAAAAACGAAACTGAAAACGTCTCTAAAATTAATGGCAGTCCCTTGAGATTAAGAAAAAGAAATAAGGAAGAGGTGATAAGTTCCAAAGAAAAGAAAAACTAATCTGAAATTGGTTGAGAACAAACGAAGAAATCGGAAAAAGAAAAAAATGTTGTTAGATGATTTTTGTTTCCACGCGGATGAACACTAAAGTTAATGGATAGTGAAGCGGCGTTGAGTGTGTGTTCATCCACTTGTGATTTTGGCGGAAATTGGAGCGTTGAGATTGGGTGGGACAAATCATAAACCTACAGTGTTATTACAAAAAAAAGAAACACAGCGAAAGTGTTTGATTTAAAGCTTTCATTCTATAATACAGTGTTTTCTTATTTTTATCAGTCAAATTCGTTTGAATGTTAGTTAAAACGTAATGTGAGTATGCGCAACACCCTATGAGAAGGTCGCTCTTTGTATTAAGGTCGTAAGTTAAGGAAAGTCCATGAATATTGAAAAATCACATCTGTATGAACACGATTCTTATCTTTCCACAACTTTTTTCTTCATTTGATAAAATAGATTTTTGAAAAGAAAAATAACAAAATCAACTCCGTAATGCCTACTTACTTACATGAATATTTACAATTATTAAATTTTATTTGATTTCTTGATAATTATGAAGCTGCTCTACTGGGATTTTTAACTGGGATTTGATCCTATCTTATAAAGAATTACCTGAATTCTTTGTTTACAGTAACAGTACAAGAAATTCGAAGAACTTAAAGCTCACTTTCATTAAAATTTGACTTCTCAAAATTTCTATTTAACAAAAATTAATTTTTTTCTGTTTTTTTTTTTTTTTTTTTTTTTTTTTTTTTAAAAGTCAAAAGTCGTGAAAACGTTTATTTTTAAATTCTAATATACACTGAATACAAACAATATAAATTTTGTGAAAAAAAAAATTAAATCCGCAAAAATTAAACATTGGATTAATTTTAATTTTCTCAAACCGCGCGCTAAGCATTTGATTACTTAAGTAAATTCATGAAGTATTACAATAAAGTATTAACAGAAAAAGAATAGAACCCCCGTTGTTTATATGCCAAAGCCTTTCTATGAGAATTTTTGTCGCCTTTTTGTGATAATTCCCAACAACGACCCACTTGGAATGTAAAAAAAAATAATATGAGATCGTCTCTGGTCCATAAATAAGCATACAAGGTTTCAAGAAGATTCATCCAATAGTTGAAAAGTTACGAGAGGGAGAAATGCACACACACACAGATTGAGTGATCTGATAAGAAGTCTCAATTATTCTAGGAAGTGAGCCGACAATAAACATTAAAAACCTGTAATACGATCATCGTTAATCGACAGAAATACGGAACCTCTCAATAATTAAACTAAAAATAAAAAATACACATTAAAAATAAAATATCATTTGCCAGTCTCCGCTGGCCTCTATGAATTTTTTTGCGCAATTAAATAAAGCGCCTAAAAAAATGGTAACACATTAAAAAGTTGAGACACAATATTTTACTAGGTGACATCTCAGGATAGCTATTTCTCGCTCTTTAGCGTTCATCAGCTGAGAATAGTCACCAGTAAAACAACTAGGTATCAGTAAAGAGATGATTGTAATGTTAATCGGCAGAAATATGGAACTTCCAAGAACTAAACTAAAAATAAAAAGCATTTCTATTCATTAACATTACAATCATCTCCGAACTGAGACCTTGTTGTTTTACTGATGCTGAGATATCACCTAGAAAAATACTGGGCCTCAACCTTTTAATGTATTACAATCTTTAGTCAGTTAATAACGGAATCAGAAACCGTAAAGCATAGATTTGGATATCTTCACAATAGAAACGAATTCGGGAGACTTTCGAGATCGTTACATGATTCCAGGAATCTGAATTATTTTTATTTTCTTCCTTTATAAACAGAATTATAAACAGAAGGTTTAATTCTTGTCGTTTTCTACTATTTACCTCCTCTGCTATTCAAGTCCTTTCCAGCTGAGGAGTAACAAAATATCAAAATGACAGAACACGGATTTTCAAAAGAACTGAAGTCAGTCATAAAATAAATCTGAAGATGCCTTTTTTATAAAATAACCAAATAAAACTAAGTTATATTTGGCTAAAGAGAATTTGATTTCATTTTTTTTAAATCAACTGATAAATGAATATGATTTTCTTTTCCCGTCGCCAGATACAAACGCCAATACATTTTGAGATGTATTTGAACCCGAACAAGATATTCTGAGATGCGAAACAAGATCTTAATTATCTTCTTTTAATCTCATAATCCTTTGTTCCTTTTATTTTCCAGACAACGATATTTCGCAAAAACAATCGTTCTGCTTTTTCAAGTTGAAATAATTTCGCAATAAATAACCATAAAGATAATTGCAAAACATAACGATGAGTTATCGATTATAGATCATAAGATCTTATTTATTAATTACTAGACGGATACCGGCGCTTCGCTCCGGAACCCTTGCATATATAGCCTTTAAAACAAAAACTTTATTTATTAGCAAATTAATATTGAGAGCGGAGAATTTACGACTTCTCAGCCCGTTGTAGCTTCTCTGCTTAACTCAGGTGTATTGCGGGTTGGCGCCAAACATCTGGGGTTGTCAAAAAAAGCATGTTTTTACCTGTCACAGGTGTGACATCTATATAATAGGTATATAAAACACGCGCATATTCGAATGCAACGTTGTGTCAAAATTCCAAAGCAATCGGTGAAGAACTTTCGGAGATTTAAGATTTTGAACAAACGAACATTTACATTTTTATTTATATAGATTATTAGAGATATAACTATTTAACATATGGCTTGTAAACTCTCAAGACATGGTTTAAATTTAAAAAAGAAAAAAATCGTCATAAAAAAAAATATATAAATAAACGTTTCTTCTAAGAAAAAAAAAATCGAGATGAAATTCAATCATTATATTGTAACAATCTTTGAATTAGCACATAATATTAAGAAATCATTACATAAAGATCATTTAAAGAAATAAAGCTTAATGTGCAGGTGAAGACGTTAAAGAAAAGGGAATTACCGATCGTGCACATAGTGAAAACGAAATGAACTTGTTTTTGTTTTTGTTTTTATTATGTGCGTGATGGATAATTCCCCTTTCCTTTAAAGATCATTTAACAAAATACAAACACAAGACGAAACAAGGGGTAATTGTAATGAAGTTTTCCTTTATTTGGACGTAAATAGTTTATAGCTATTCAATTTAAGTGGATGGAATTAAGATAGAAGAAATAACGTAAAAAGTAAATTGCAAATAAAATTGTTGCCTCGTGACAAAATTAAGTAAAAATTAAACAGATCACCTGTTAGTCACCATCAGACTAACGTAACACCTGCAGTTTTAGATGAGAAAACTATATTTTTTGAGAAAACTATTTTTTTTTATTAAACGAGTTAAAATGTTTTTTTCTCCCTATAACAGAAATAAATTTCCAGTAATGTTTCCAACATGAAATGTTACGTATAACGTATAATTATAATTCTTTATAATTCTATTTCTTTTATTATAATCCTTGTCCTCTAATGTTGTATATTAAATAGTTTTTATTTTGTTTTTTGTTTTTTAATTTTCTTGCTTTTTTGGGGGGTTTTGTATGCTTTAAGTTAAAAGTTAAAGTTTTTCAAGTATTACTATATTAATTTTAAAAATAGAGTATTAAAAATATTGAAACCATTCTGTGAGTAAGAGATAAAATTTCAAAGTTCAATTTATAAAAAAAAAATTTAAAAAAAAAATCCTTTGTTGGCTGTGAATATGTTAGGGTAAATATAAGCGTATCTATATAATCCGTAATAATATTACTTTTCTACGGGATCAAAGATGAAAACAGAGATCAATTGCTCATTCTAAACTTATCATTGTTATCTACATTGTAAACATTTTATATCTTTATATAATCAGAGCACACATTTAATATCATATTTCTCATACTTTTTTTTTCACGAATTCTTGAGAGACACGTGATGTTCAACGATGAAAACAATTCTCAGCAATTCAAATGTTCATTCAGTAATGAGATCAACTTTTGCCCAGTGTGAGTCTTTATTTGTGGCACCAATTTGTATCCATCGTTTAAGTTGAAAAATCAAGTTAAAATCTTTGGTTTGCTGCTAAACTTTCATAGTTTTCTCTGCTTTTACAAGAGAGCTTCGTTGCTAACTTTTTGATTATATCAAAGTTTACTTTATTTTTGTTTGGTAATAAAAAATGTAAGAGTTAAACAATTATTTAAAATACTTTAAATGATTATATGATTATGCTTAGTGAAATTCTGTTCGACGAAATTTATAGAAATTGGCAATAAGGTTATTCGGATTATTCAGAATATTCCCCTTCTCTCAAACATCCCTGCTCCGAAAAAAAAAAAAAAGAATGAAAGAAAAATAATAGTTTCAGTAAGAGAATAACATAGTACTGCTATCCATAACACAAACTTCTTCAAATTATTTATTAAAATAATAAATAATATAGATCGCAAATTTTCGGAAAATTCCCTTTTTTTTGATGGCTTTAACGTGCGTTGAGGAATTTTCCAAAATAAAATGGCCAAACACAAAGTATTAGGAATATAACTTATAACAAAAGAATAAAGTACATACAGTTTCAATTTGTCGAATTTACAAATCTTTTTCAATGTGAGGTGATTAACCACAGCCCGCCCAATAAATATATTTTAACAGGGAAGGTTTAAGGTAACAGAGGGTGAAGACCCCGTAGCATGGAAATAAACATCAATTAAAAGGCGCGGTTTCTCCACTACTTCGGGGAAACCCGTCGTAGGTTAGGGGACCGTTTAAGGCAGATGTGGGCAAATGCGGCTCTTCGTTGAATTAAGTGCGGCTCCCAATATCTCTTGATAAAAATATAGGTATTTTCTTTCCCCATTATATTTGTATTTTCGCGAGTTTTCCTTTCTATGTTCTTATATATGTATTTTTTATACTTTATATAGCAATTAAGATTTGTGTGGAAATGTAATTAAATTTGAATTTGTATATTTAATACTATGGAATGTGACTGTGAATGTGAATGTGACTATGGTATGGTTCTTTATACATATGAAAATCCAGAATGTGGCTCTCGTTGACCTCATGTATGCCCATACTTGGTTTAAGGTAATACAGGGTGAAGACCCCGTAGCATGAACATCAATCAAAAGGCACGGTTAAGCCGCCAATCCCAAACCATTAGAATGCCCTCTATGGGCATTTGTGAAAACTTAAAAAAATTTAATATATTTTTTTGTTTGTTTTTAAGTTGATGAAAAAATTAAAATAAAACAGGTTTTTTTTTAATCACTCAAGATAAAATTATGTCTGATGATTAAAATAGAGTACAAGGAAATAAAATTAGAATTAAATTAAAGGTAGATTGGGAAAGTTATGTTTTGTGCTGGCAAATCGGCGAACTGAAAGTCTTGGCAGTTTCTACTTTAGTTATTAACTAAGTTGGTCCTTAGGTTTAATTGGGAATCCATATTGATGTATCTCTTTAACGGCGATTTGGTCGTTAGAACAGTTATTTGATGTAAGAATTAGTATGGACTCTGTACATTTCCTGAGTTGCGTGTTGACGGCACGTCCCAGGATAGATGGAAATCAATGGTATGGCATCTATAAGGATAAACTTATTCTTTGAATACAACAGATTTGGATGAAAGCAAATAGTCTTTTGTCAAACCATTAGCTAGAAAAATGCTCTGGGTTACTTATATCAACACCATCGTATCTAAGTTATTTAAGTTCTGTGCTAAGTTAATCTTATGTTCCAAAATTAATAAGAGTGATTTAGGCAATGAGATGTGATTGATTTACATTGATTGTGCTAATTGTGATACGTTCTATTTGGGGGAAACAAAAAAAACAGTAAGGGAATGGGTGAAAGAACATGCTTATTACGTAAAAGACAAGCTCACAGATAGATCGGAAATAACAGAACATTATATAAGTAAAGGTGATTTAATGGATACTAATGTAAAAATATTGGCTTATGAAAAAGATAGTAAAAAAAAAGAAAAAAACATAGAAAGCTTGTTAATAAGGAATACAGAAGCACTGAACTTAAATAGATACGATGGTGTTGATATAAGTAATCAGAGTATTTTTCTAAATGCTTGACAAAAGATTATTTGCTTTCATCCAAATCTGTTGTATTCAAAGAATTAGTTTATTGATTATGCTTAATGGCTTTATGATTATTGTTTTGGTTTGTTAAATGTTTTATCGTTTGGTATTATTAATAAATGGAGAGAGAAATTCGCTTTGTCGGGTTGGTGAATTTCTCTCTCCATTTATGAATAATTACGGACGTTAAACTTGCTTTCATTTGGTATTGTATTAAAATACAAAGATATTATTCCACTGTTGAGATGTGAGTTTATTTGTTTTAATCGACAATATTGTATATCATATTTCTCTTTTGTTATCTTAGTCTTTATTTATAAATAGCTTGAAAAAGGATTAAGGGAATTTTTCGAAATTTGCGGTAAATATTATTTATTATTTTAATAAATAATTTGAAGAAGTTTGTGTAATAGATTCTAATACATTATATGAAGAGGAGTGAACTAAAAAGGAGGTATGATATTAATATATACTGAAATCGTTCGATAGACAAAATATCGTTTGCATTTTAGACTCTTCACGGAATTAGATTTAGCATAAAATGAATGAGAATTAGTTAAAGATATTATGTATTTGTATTTCACTGTTCAAATTTTATTTTATTTTCAAAAGGGAATCATTTTAATCAATTCGACTTAATTCTTATCAGCATAGTTTCATCTCGGAACCTGCTTTGTTTTCTGTAAAAATAGTTGAAGTTTTGAAGGCTCTATTTCAATAAAATAGTTAATCTAGTTAAAGTCTTTTTAACTACATTAGACCTTGAGATCGAAAGCAGATCTTAAACTAACTTAGGTGATAAACAAACCACAATTGAATTGTCAACAGTCCTACACTCGACAAAACTAAAACTTCTTTTTTGCCGATGATACTGCAAAACTTTAGAATATCGTGTTCTAAAAACTAAGTTTTAAAATGAAGTTAACTTGGCGTCGAAGTTTTTGCTCCTTCACGTTCTTTCTTAACTTTACTTTTCTTCATTCTTCTCCGTCTGTTCTCTTAAATTCCTGCCTGAATCTCCAGACAGACAACGTCCAGCTGTTCCGGACATGAGACGGTCGTAGCATCTTGTTAGAGGCTTCTTCCTATGTCTTTTCCACCTGCTGATGTCCTTCCACAAATGGAAGGAACAGTTTAACTACTTTCTGCTTTTTTTTCCTTTGGCATTTGATGAAATTTTGTAGTTTGGTGCCTAAAGTCCTTCATTTCTTGCAACACTGAATCTTGAAATGAATGAAGCCTTTGATGGTAATTGTGTCAAATAAAATATCATTCTGTTTGTTTTTTGTTTTGTTTTTATATTATTGACTGAAAAACAGAATCTTGGCAATTAAAATACAAGATCAGAATAAATTTATTATCCCAGAATGAGATCTTATTTCCGCTGTAGAGAAAAAAGTGTAGTTTCAAAATCGTAATTATTTGGGCACTTCCGAATTTTGTCTTTGAAACTAATTTAGATAATTTCTTTCCATTCCAATTCAACTTTACAATAACTTTTTTTTTGTTAATTTTTGCTTTTTTACCTAATTTATTTATTTTTTTATAAACAAAATTTGAAATTTTATTAGTATTTGAAAAGAAAAAAGAAAAAGAAAGAAAGAAAGAAAAAATGTAGATTGAAATTCGTTTTGTTGACCACATAATTAATTTTCTATATTTACTGTATTTATTTTTCTATATTTAAATGCAAAGCAACGAAATAATTAGTAAGGGAAATGATGAAATATCAGATGCAGATATGTAAAAAGTTAATTAACTATCTGAAAACCTCTGTATCTAATAGAACTTAGATAATTCTTTCCTTGGGATAACAAAATTAGTTGAAATGAAATTACCCATTCTTATGAAGTTTTTAAGGATGATTGTTTTATAACTTAGCTTATCGCGAACTCCCTCAGACCTATATTGCTCAAATTGTAATACGCATTAAATACATTTAATTAATGAATTAATCTTTAACGTGCATGAATAATTTTTAACATAATTGAATTAAGCCAACGCACTGGACTAAAATACAAAATTAAACAAAATTACACAATAAAAAGCTCACATTATCGATTTCGTTAGCACTTATGGCTAACTTCTTCGGATGAAATACAAAATAAAAAACATTACAGAAAAAATTCAGTCTTTATGAAGGATTTAGACGAAGACCAGGTGATATTCAAATGACGGATAAGGCAACTATTGCTGGCAGGGAAGGGTGCATCGAAGTCTCAGCGCAGGTTGTTATATTGTCCGAAGTTTGGTTTATTAAGAGTTGCATGTTGGTGATAAAGACTGAAAAATAATAATTGGCTACATTTAATGAATTAATCTTTAACGTTTATTTTGTATTTCATCTGAAGAAGTTAGCCATAAGTGCTAACGAAATCGATAATGTGAGGTTTTTATTGTTTAATTTTGTATTTTAGTCCAGTGCGTTGGCTTAATTCAATTATGTTATATTTAATTAAGTTTATTTAATTATCTTATGATTTCGAATTTCTTTTCAAAATAACATATTTTAAAAAATTTCAGAAGCCATTTCTTTTCATTTTAATTTTGAAGTAAATGTTGCAGACAAAATCTCAATATTTTTTTTAAAAAAAAGACCTAAGGTAGGTGCTCCAAAGGTGGCCATAGTTAAGCTTTGCTGCTTTTTATAATTTAACGGTTGCGGGAATAAAAAAAAAAAAATTAGGGGTCATCACCCTGAACCTTCTCTAAACAAGACATATTGATATTGTTTTTCTTAAAACATATTTAGTTTGTTTAACAGCTATTTTATTAAAAAGTTACTTCCGGGCCACCTTCGGAGCAGGTGAACCTAAAGTGGCCCACATATTTATTTTGTTGAAAATTATATTTTCCAGGGGTTGAAAGGACACTTAACACTTTATGACTAAATTCAGTATTTTATAAGCTGCTAGTTTTACATGCCTTAAATCCTAATACTAAATATGCGTACAAAATATAGAGGGAAAAAGTCTTTCAAAAAGTACACTTAAAATTTTTGATTCTGTCGCCTTGTGTAAGTCTTTCAATCTGAGTCAATGCAAAAAGTACACTTGAAATCTTTGATTTTGTCACCTTTTCTAAGTCCTTCACACTCCTCGTGGACATATCTTAAACATTGGGTGCACAGTTTCATGTCACTTATTTTGTCCGTTCCCAAGGTGGTCAGGTTGGCGGGCCACCTTGTGCACACATCTCAGCACATTGTATTCACAAATAAACAATGTCATTACCATGAAATTCTTAAACTGTGACAATACGTCCTGAATGAGTAGTGACCGAACTTTAATAAAATATACAACAACTTGCATTTAACAAAACTTTACACGATTAAATTTAATTTCTTACTTACCGGAAAGTAAGAACAACGATGCTCAAAAACAAATGTCTTCTCAGTAAAGGCCGACGTCTCGTCGAAATGGCTTAGTTTTCAGTAGCCAGCGCTAGAGTGCGACAGCTGTCAAGTAGCAGGTGCCATATACCGACTATTTTGTGTATTACTATTTTATATAAGCAGATGGCCACCTTGTGCACTCTGGCCACTTTTGGGTCACCTACCTTATAACCTTAAATAATTGTAAATTCCTATTTCAAATTTGAATTTAGTTCTTTGTGTAGAAGCAAAAAACGGTGGCATAAGTATACAGGGTGTTTCGAAATTCCTAACACAAACTCCCAGGGCTTTTAGAGGGGACCGAGCAGATAACGTTCTGAATAGGAACCCATGTCCGGAAACTCACCGCGCCATAAGCAAACCAAAATCAATTTGCACTTGTTGTCCGAGATCATCCCGACCAAGCATTCGGGGGAAGATGGATAGACTGCGATAAACCCTAATTGCTTGGCCTCCACGATCGCCGGATTTTACTCCACTCGAAGTTTTCCTGTGGGTCCTCAAGAAAAGTCGTATTGACGAGACCCCTGTAGAGTCGGAGGAAGATCTGCTTGTATTCTGGCCGTGTCACAACAGATTCAGCACACATCAAGTATTATTATAAACATCTCCCAAGGTACATTACGGAGAAATAACAAGTTCATATAAATGGTTCAAGTCGTAACAACCACTTGAATATATCTGTAAAGCTACAGATACCGTCTGAAAAAGTACTATTTGAAGAAAGGTCGTTATTCGGAAATCGCTACTAATCAACGAAGTACATGATGTACGAAGACATTTATCTAGTAAAAAGGCATGAAACTTTTTATCGATGCAAGATAAAACTGAAAGGATACAGATGTGGAATTATTGGAATACATACTTTCAGACGTTAAAACAGGTTTAAAGATAACAAATCTATATCTATAAAAGGAAAAACCCATTGATTGACTCACTCACTCATTCACTCATCAGCCAAAACCGCTGAACCCAGGAACTTGAAATTTTCGGGATGGGTTCCCCTTATGTGGTAGGCGCTCACTAAGAAAGGATTTTTAAAAAATACCATCTCTAAGGGGTGCAAACAGGGGTGTAATTTTCCTAAATATCTCGGAAACGGCTTGAGCTTGAAACACGAAATTTGACATGAGTGTTAAAAAAGTCTAAGAAACACCCAAATTAATTAAAATAAAATTAAAAAACAAAGTTTAAAAAAGCAAGTGATATGTTTCGGGCCCGTTACGAGTCCATTATCAGAGTAGGAATAAAATAAGTAACCCCTGAATTTAAAGATGCGGATATTGGACGGAGGAAAACTACTGGGCATGCGCATTCTTGAGTGGGAAAATCGATGTTGGTGAAGTGTGGGGACATGAGTGTTTTTTATCATAATCAAAAAGACCCGTATTCAACGAATTTTTAATTTGGCGTCCTAAAGGGTGTAAACGGGAGGCCAACTTTCTTGAAACCGCCACATACGCACCAGGACAATTGGAAATACAAAAACATTGTGGTTCAATAATTAGAATTAAAGTATTGTTCTGCATAATAGCGTCACAGATTAGCCTGGTGGCGACAATTGGAGCTAAATTAGGGTTTGGAGAAGGGCCGAAAGGATTGGGAAGTTAGGGATCTCGAGTTACAAAATTCAAAATATAAGATTACTTCGTACCTATCACGTTATTTTTGTACCGGGAAAGTTCCGAATGATCTCACAATTTCAATTTCTTTCTCATCTATGTGATTGTAACCCGTACGAAGAACGGGGATTTTGCTAGTATAACTTTATTTATTTCAGGAAACAGATTCCCAGAAGTGAAGATGATTTAAAGAAAATATTAAAAGAACTGTTTAATCGTTAACGTTAGAAGCATTCTATTGAATTCATTTTAAGAACTTTAATATTTGAAGAAGTGATTATTTAGGAAGTTAAGACTATTTCGTACAGCGTCATTCGAACATCACGATTATACATATTTATACCTAACTTACTATATACTAAGATTTAATATTCAAGAAAAAGATATTTTTTAATATTTCAATCTTGGATTTCTGATTTCAATTTTTTTTAATTTTCAAACTGCACCAAGTAATTTCAAGTATATTCGTAGTAGTGGTAATTTAAAAATTTTATTTCTAATTAATTCCCCAAATGACCCTTGTTTCATGACTTCATATGACATGACATTGAATAAAACATCTTTTCCATACAGGAAAACCGGAAACATTTTTATATTGGAACTGGCTGTACCCGGCATGCATTGCAATGCCACTCAAAGAAAAGAAAGGGCTCTGTGTCGGTCCGGGGTAGGACACTTGTGTCGCCTTCCCCCCACCCAAGTGTGGTGTCCCTACCCCCCCCATTGGGATCCCACTTTTTGCAATAGACTTGGGGGGCCCTAGACTTGCAATAGACTTGGATAAGCCCTATGACCTACAGAGGCAGAAATAATCCAATGGAAAATTACTGACTATCATAGATTATAAAGCCTGTCCCTCTAGACATTAGCAACCCACAAATCCAAATTTTTTTAATCTTGTACATTAATTTTTCGAGACAACAGGCAGCATGCTTAGATACTAAGGTCCCTCCTCAACAGTACTATTTAAGAAAAAAAAACAGTACCATTCAAAATTTATTATTCAAAATATTGTACATTTAAATCTCGAGGGAAAAAATTGAAGCTACGTAATAATTAGAAAGTAAACTAATTTAAATCCTTAATAAAATCGAGAAATAGCATTTAATTAAAATTTCTGTTCTTGTTCAGCTCGCAATACCTAGGAAAATCAACATTATTTTAGAACCAAGAATTCGATAAGAGTTTGCTAAAAACATTATGGAAATACCTATGCATTTCTTCATCAAAACCGACCCCCCAAAAAAAATCACTTTTCCTTTTTTTGCTGACAGTAAGTATCATGGCGCAAGCAGAAATATAAATTTAATCTATCGTAGTTTCACTACCCCAATTTTCACCCTTTATTGCTGTAGGAGATATTGAATTGTTGGAGGCCGTGAAGATTAATATATGTTGATTTTAGGAGAGGGGAAATCCCCCCCCTCCTCCCAATCTCAATTCAATAAATCACTTTTAAAAGTATTTCGATCCTTTGAATTTCGAAGTTGATAATATTCGTTATTATTCAGAATAGCAAGATTTCATTATACAAATCATTTTCCTAAAGCAAAAAAAAATACTTCTAGCAATTGTATTTCTCTAACATTTTTATTAAAAGTATCAAGGGTTATTTTGCCTTTTAAATTATGTGGAGGAGTCGTTTCAGATCCCTTGCAACAGATCAGCGTATCTATAAATACGAAAAAGCATTTTCTTTCAGCGTCGTTATCGTATTTGTATGAGACGCCAAAAACGCAAAAATAAAAGAAAACAGACATTGAATATACAGATATTTTTTTTTAACGGATAAAGTACGATAAATAAACTAAATTTCCTTCGCTTCTTGTTTACTTTTAGCCGTCGAATCATCTTCCATTCATCGTCTTATGTTTTCCTTTTCCATTTTTCATTTTCTTTCTTTTTGGGAATTCGTTTTGGCAGAAAATTTCCCATTAATCGGCGACCATTTGAAGTGGCGGCATCTGGTGTGCTTCCGAGGAATTGCAACCGAGATGCACTGAAACGGCAATATTCACACACTATTGTGAACCGCATTCCTCATTAAGGGAAAAATGAGAGAGATTCCACTGCGGTGAGCTACAGAACGGAATAGCTGCATTTTATTCTTACTTAATATTTATTTCTTCTAAAAAAGACAAAGCGTTAAATAGAACAATCTTTTAGAACGAAAACATTTCAAAGTTAAGGAACAGTTTTATTTTGCTAGCATTTTTGAAATCGTCAAAATTTGTTTTTATCAGATAATTATTTTAAGCTTTTAGTTATTTTAAACTGAAGCGAACGGAGCATCTCTTCACTGGTGCTTCTGACTAAAGCAAAAAAAAATGATAAAAATCTGCTGCTGAAGAAAAAAGTCTGGTAACGTTAGATGAGAAAATCTACTAACTCCATACGGACCCCCAGAGCATCCTATTCAACTCTTTTTCGTTCGCTTATTTTGAGATATAATTTATCCTTAATTATGTCTCCTAAGGTTATTGGTGCTTAATTCAAAGTATTCAATTTAATTTATGCAAAGAATAGCCGACACACCTGTTTTATTCTTTGCATAAATTGACATGAGCAGCGCACGTAAAATTGTAATTATGATATTCAATTTACCTAAACTTAAATAAAATTCAAGGAAATACGACAAGCGTCTAAAATAAGGTACTCCATTAGGGTCAGCACTATGCCAGTGGCGATAGGTGAGTCTA
>JAFIDM010002131.1:65840026-65857445 GCA_023159025.1 Thereuonema tuberculata | reverse complement strand
TTTTGTAGTAAAGTACTTTACAAGGAGCATAAGAATTGTTATAAATTAAAAATTAAAAACTATGAATGACCAATAATTATTGTATCTCTTTTTTTTTTTTTTTTTTTATTAAAGGATAGGAAAGTTCTTAATAGAGTCAGTAAAAATTCCGGGCCGGTTGATCTTAGGGTTTGGTGGGGAATCCGTACTGATACATCTCTTTTACAGATATTTGATCATTGTAACATTTGATCAACTCAGAAAAAGTATTGAATCCGTGCTGATACTCACCACAGACAAATGTTTTTTTTTTTTTACTAATTGTAAAGTGTTTCCGATAAACACTCTTTCGCATCTTTATTGTTCTATTAGGCAGTGCCATACTTGTCATTTTAACTTAAAAACAAAAAATTATGCATATTGGTTTATTCATGGTTCTTTAATTTATTGTAATTGTGCTCATTATAAAGTGTTTTCTTATAAACACTCTTATAATATAAAAATTTCAGTTTGTTTACTTTTTAGTTATAATCTGTGACACCAAATGGTGACTAAACGTGTTGGGATTGGTTGGGTAGAGCCGGCTTTTTGATTGATGTTTGGGTTTGACTACGGGGTTTACACACCATGTTATTTATGATATATCCAAGATGGTCCTGTATTTAAAGGGTTGTTCCCGGTGTTTTTCATTTACATTGAAAAAGGTTTGTAATTTGGCAAACTGAAACTGTATGTGTTTTTAATTTTATCATAAAGTTTTTAATTTTCATTGTGTGTTTGGCTCCATTGATCATAATTGATATTTAGTAATAAACAATAAACATTGAAAAAAGAAAATGAATATTTTAAGTAAACATGAAGCTAAATCAGTTATATTTGTTTTCAAACAAATTCCCTAAATGTAAACTTCTGCATTAAAGAATGGAATATACAATCGATTCTAATTCTACCATGACGCCATCTGGTGCCCACAGTCAACGTTACGCCGGGAGCACTATAGGAATATTTATTTAATCAATAGCACACCAATGACTGACAAAGGATCTTCAGCATCCACACAAAAGGATTTCTGATGCTAAGAATGGCCGCAAATAGCATTTAAAGAATGACTCTTAAGAGGCTAATCTCTTTCAAATGTTGATAACAATAATAAATTTATTAATTCGACACATATCACAGACAAATATTTTGTGAATCATCCATTCTATCTGAATATCTAGATACAACACACTCAATTCTGTAATCTTATTAGTAATTATGATCTTCAACGTCTGATTGCGTATTATTATTTAAAGAATTTAATCCAAAATATCATTAAATATTAGTTTTAGACAGACTCAAAAGCGAATTCCAATTTCACTACCAGTATTCCTCTTCTTTTACTAAATTGTTTTAATCTAATATTAAAAACTGTTTCGCCACAGCGACCCTCTCACTCTGGAAATGTGTAAATCGTTGGCGACCGCAACATCCTCTACTTCTATTACACCCGCACGTAATGAACACCATCGAAAGCCTTTCATTGTCCCAATTTTTCGCTGCTAATTAGAGTGGAAGTGATGTAGGCGGCGATCGCGTGTGATTTAATAAACACCCAATGGGAAGTAGTTCATCTAACAGAACGAGTGGAAATACTTAATCTTCCGGAAAAGCCCGGATATCCGCTCTGGTTACCAAATAACGAATGGTTATCGTAATGCCATGAGAAAGATTATACTTTTAAAACACTAAAGGACGCTTGTCATCTTCGTTCTCCGCCAATATTTCAATTTCTTTGTTAGTAATTAATCACGTGATACGAATACAGAATATAGCTCGAGTTTTTAGTGTTACGGCCATTGTTGGCTAATACCTTGTCTTTATTAGCCTGTGATTGTTTAGGTAAATATTACTCAAATGAATTTCTAATTCTATTATTCTTTTTCTAAGAAATAGGATATAAATCCAAAACCAAAATAAAGTTTTTAGAATTGTTTGATTTGTTCGATACTCCGTTGTGATTTTTTCTGTTTATTTATGAATAGTTGAAAAAAAAAAATCTCTTGCTTTCATGTGATTCCTCCATTTCCTCGTGATCCTTCATTATTTTATCACTTACTTCCGTGATATTCAATGGTTTTTAATATCTTTAATCTCCGATTGCTTAAACTGATCTTCTGACGCTTAGCCTTCCTTTGAGTCAATCTTATCTGCAGTCATTTATCATCGTATTTCTCATCCATTCATCACTTGATAAGCTGTGGATCTTTTCCTTTGAGCGTTCGCCTTCCAATTCTATCAATTCCATTTTCAATTTAAGTCCTAAAAAAAAAAAATCTAATCTCAGATCTTAGATCTAATTAATTTAATTCAGGATATTATTGATTTGGTCGTACATGTGTAACTTGCGTTAATATTCCTCGCATATATTGTAAAAAAAAAAAAATTAGTATTAAATTATTAAAAAATGTATTAAATGTATTAAAACGTAGTTTTAAGTCAAAAGACGAATATCATTTATTTGTAATTGATGAAGATAAATATATTAGAAAATTTAGAAATTTTAAAGATTGAAATAAGCTGTTAGATGCCTTTTGCGCTTCGAAACACTACAAAAATACAATTAACCCCTACAATAACTGAAAAGATTTCTATTTTACAATGTTGAAGTTGTAATAATAGATAACTGGCCGAGTGCACCAAACCTCAATTAACTTTGATGACTGCAGTGTGGACGTAGCTAAAATTAGTAGGGGATGCTGCTCCAGAAAAAAATTAGCCTTTGTTTAAAATTGTGTGAAAGGAAACAAACATGTATAAAAATAAAATTTATTCAGAAACTTGATAATTTTTTTTTTATACATGTTTGTTTCGTTTCACACAATTTTAAAACAAAGGCTAAAATTTTTCTGGAGCAACACCCCCACTAATTTTAGCTACGTTTACACTGCAGTCATCAAAGTTAATTGAAGCTTGGTGCACTCGGCCAGACATTTACTAAACGTACCTCCCTATTAATTCTGATAGAAATTAAATCCATAAGGACCTAAATCTGATAATTGTCTTTAAAATAGGTTATCACGATAATTAAATACTACTTATCAACAAAAGCTACAAGCTTAGCGATAAACTGAGACCATCACTGTTATATATAATTTACCATGAAGATACTCGAAAATTGGCTCACCAACTACAATTTTGTTTCTTGGATCTTCTTGGATCTTCTTGGATTCTTGGATCTTCTTCCCCCCTCCGTCGGTAAAATGGCATTGGACTTATGCGCTTCACGATTATTGGTTCGCCTCAAACGAGCGGAGCCAATCAAAAGTTGGTGTTCGTTTTGGATTTTTTTGAATAATTCCTTCTCCTTCATTCCGTCTGAGGATGATTAGCGGAAGCTAATTGAAACATGTCACGGTTTTTTTAAAGTTTTTTTTAAGTTTTTGTAATTATTTTAAGTGTGTTGTAGTTTTATATATCAATTGTTTGATTTCACACACGTAAAACCCTTTAACTATACAATTTTGTTTTTTGTTTTTTTGTTTTTTCTTTTTTCTTGTTAGTTCCAAACCTCAAAAGCTTTTAAAACTTAACTGAAATTACATTTTTTTTTACTGGGACCGTAATTCAAAAACGCAGACTGAGAATTCTTTCAAATGTCATATTTAAAAAAAATAGGAATAGTTTTTCTACTAATCAACTTGATTTATGTGAATTTCCCAGAGCACTGATTGATTGATTAACAGAACGAATAAATTACTTGGATAAATGAACAACATCCATCTTTCTTTTATCACAAACAGATTCATCCATCAATGCAAACCCCCACATTATCATTTTAAAAGACATGTTCATAATAAAGCGCAAAATAATAACATCCAAACAATATTTATGAAAGCTGTGTTCCTGATGAAAACAAGGATTAATTATATTATTCATTATGAATTAACTACTATACAAAGAAATGTTTGACTGAACGCACATTTCACCAATATTCAATAACTTTTGTTTTATTTATTTATTAATGCACCCAAACAATGAGCAGTTCATAAAAATCAATCATAAAATGTGTTGGTGGAAAAATCTGTCTAATAACGTTTGAACCGTGACCCGGATCTTTTTCAAACTTCCGAGATATATTTCTTAAGAGACGATTCAACTTTTTGCACACACAAAAATTCTGTGCAGTTGAGAAATTTGCGCGTGACAAAACTTCTCTTATAAAAGTATTGAGGACAATCAATAAATTCTGTCGATATAACAATGTACATTTTCCGAGTACTAATCCACTTTCATCTGCCTGTATTTATTAATTCAGTTGATTTAGATTTGATTAGTTTTAATAAACTAAAGAAAATAAAGAGGTTTTAAAATTTTCAGGTACAAAAAAAATTCGATATCTATTGGATATTATAAATTTAAAGATAAGCAGAAATGTTTCTATTATTTTTACGACTATAAAAAAATTAAGCAAAGCGAAAGTAGTTGAAGAAAGTAGTTCATATTCTTCAGAGCTTCAGAATTTTAGAATTTCATTAAAATTTTCTATAATGTTCAAAGCCTAAACAAATGATAAAATATACTTTAAATATTTTAAATTGTCTTTTGATTCGTTGCTTCGAAATGAAAGCAGTTTTAATATTCTGTCTTTTTATTGTCTGCAAATCAGCTCGTTCACTTTGTCAATCAATTTCAGTTTTAAATTCCTAATAATTCAGGTTTTATTTGACTTTGTTGAAACTTCACAATCGAATGGAAGCTGTAAAGGAATAAAAAAAAAAAAAGGCTAAATCTCGAATCGTTCCACGGACCCTGAAACTACTTTGGCAAAGATTCGTCCAATCTGTATTACTGTCATTACATCCTCAGAATCTCTGGCGATTTCTTAAAGAGACGACGTTACGAGTGTCTTTCAATTTTAGGACGACAGCAAGAAGTAGTTGGCTTCCAACTTTCGGAAGCCCATATGATAAGATAAAAATGTAATTCTATCGAAGGTAGAGACTTAAATTGAAAGCGTGTCTTTGAACTTTTATGTTTCATTTATCGTAATAATGGGGCTTTTCTCAGTCTGTTTTCAATCACAGACCGATAGTTTTTAGCTTGTTATGGACCAACTTTTTTTAAAGATCAGTAGGGACATCACATTTGATTACATTTATCTATTGCTATAATTTTATTTTTGTTTTTCGTTTTTTTCTAAGGCAAATAATCTTAAATGGTCGTGATTAATGCAGCTTCTTGAAAATACATTTAGATTGTTTTTACGCCACTTATTTATGATTGTTGATCTGATAATATTCGAAAAATCAGCAGAGATGTTCCTAATAATTACTTACACCTACCTCTGAAATTTCAGCTTCCTAGGATATATCTTTATTAAGCTTTTTTTTTCCACTTTCATTTGGGATCGCTATCTGCACAAGCAGCGGTTGTGTAACCAAGAGAAATTTTGGTAGGGTTATTAGGGCCGGATGCCCCTCCTGACGCCAACCCCATATCAGAAATACCATAGACTGCGAAAGTCTGTGGAGTCAAAGACAGGAAAGAAAGTAAATATCCATGCCGATGTCGTGAGTCGAACCCAGGATCCGATGCAACGGCCTCAGGAAAGATCGCCCCGAGTCCACAAGACCACGCCGGAACGACCTTCCTAGGATATACAGTTTGTGAATTATCTGGACCACAGCGGAACTGACTTGCACAGATTTTTTTTTTTTTTTTTTTTTAATCTTTTTTTTTTTTTTAATTTTTTAATATTTGAACGCGTTAAACCAAATCCGAACCATACCATGCTGATATACGAAAGATTGAAGGGGTTTAATTCCATGTTTCATTGGTTTTAGAAGGATTTACTCCTAAAACGCAGACGGAGGTCTTATTTCAGTTCATCTTCTAATATCATGCTTTAAAATCTCTTCCTGGATTTGAGTAACAGATATTGATCGAAAATACAACAGTTCTTCATTTCAAAGAAGCAGAATGCCACTGACATCAGAAGGAAGGGATAAGCCTTCTGATTCCTCAATAGGAGCTTATGCAGACGATGCAGTTCGTTTATCTCTTGACAAAAGTCTCTTTATCGTTATAAAGTTGAAAGAAAAAGTTTCTTCAGTACCTCAGTTTCCGTACTCAAAGAAGCAAATACAGATTAAGGAAAGAGCAAACATCAACATGGACTGATCAACTGGATTTGGAGATCCTTAAAGTAAAAAGGCAGCTTTTCTTTTTTAATTAATATCATTTTGAATGACAGGAATTTTTCTGAACAATCGTAACAAGGAAAGAAAATAATTCGGGGAAATAATCCTAATCATTTTCTTAAAATTGATGTTTCATGGGTACTCCCATAACAGCTTCGTTTTTATGTAAGAAAGATGAAGGATTATCGTTGATTGTTTGTTTATTTTCAGTTTTATACTTTAAAACTTAAGAAATATTTTCAAATTTTAAAAAACTTTTTCTTAATAAATCAATAATGGTATTTTTGTTAATTATAGTACTATTTCAATTGGCATTGTCTTTTTATTAGTTAAAAATAATGTGCTATAATGTGTATAAGATTGAGCAGTTTTTGATAAAATAAAGGTAGCTTCTTCAACATAAACAAAATGGTCTTGAGAAAGCATTTCCACAAGCAAATGTTAATAAATCAAGTCTGATTTGAAAAAGATCGACAGGTCCCATCGAAACTGGTCGAGATTTTAATGTGTTTTTTTAATTATTGTGTGTCTGGCCTTTCTTTTAGAACTACACTATTAATTCAATGATAAAATATCTTGTAGATTCGTAACTGTAACAACCGGAAATACAGTTCATTCTTCTTAGCAATTCACTGCTTCTTCATTCTGCTTATGATTGCATTGCCCCGGTTTTGTTGTATAGCAGATATCTTATGTTTCACGTTTATGAATTTACACTTATACATATTTATACTTAGGTGTGCTATTGATAGGAAAATCTTGTCACTCAAACTGCCTTTATTTTGTAGTTCCATCTATAATACTTTGTTACCCATTTTTTTTTTTCTTATAACTTTCGTCGCTCAGCATTTACGTGTTCTGCTCGGATCTCGCATTGTTCTCTTCACGTGGCCCAGATTTGATGCTTTTATTTACTGTCACAGCATCAATTCATTATTCATCACTAGCCGGGTACCGTCGCTTCGCTCCCGAACCCTTGCATATTTAGCATTAAAAAAAATTTATTTATTTAGCAAATTAATATTGAGATCGGAGAATATACGACTTCCCAGCCCGTTGTGGGCTTCTCCGCTTAACTTAGGTGTTTTGCGGGTTGGCGCCACACACCTAGGGTAGCGCCACATTCACATTATTGCATGTATCTTGCAAACGCAGAAACGTTTGTGAATAACTGATATATCTTTCGATAGACCTTTCAAATACCAACATTTTCTCAATATAAACTTTTATAAACTATAAAAGTCCAACTTTTATACTTTTCGTTTAAATTGAGAAAAACTCAAAATTTGACCCTTTAAAAGGCGCCATCTTGGAAACCAAAAAATTTTTTCGAAAGATTTTTATAGTATTTTGTTTGTCTTAAAAAGCTCTACATTTTATCCATTTGCATGACCAATCTGTCTCTTATAGTTTGGTCACAAAATTGCAAAAACTTATGTCATAAGTCTTACGACAGAATGACAGACAGAAAAACGTTTTTGTATTATAGGCCTAATTATTGTATTTATTGTAGATGGTACATATCACAGAATATAACAATACATATTACTTCACTCAGTAACCACTTGATATGCACGTGTTTTGACATGATTAAAATTAATTGATTCGGTAATACCATAACGGCATTTTCGATTTTCGGAAGAAATTGGAAATTTGAAGATACTGTTAATATTCGGTAGTTATTATAATTTATACATTCACGGGCACTTATCCTTTGTTTTGTTATAACGGCAGAGAAAAGTAGTAAAAAACGCAATATTTTAAGAAAAATAAACCAAGTTCTTTTAGTTCTTTTATAAGCTCTTCAATTCAATCGGAAACATCAAAATAACACTTTCATAATTTCAACATATCAAAACATCAACCCCCCCCCCCAAAAAAAAATGACATTTGCGCTCAATTCTTTGTAGTTTACAATTTCACTCGAACTTCACCATCTGCTCATGAAATGAGTAAACATTGCTCAAAAACGAAATCAGTAATAATAAAAATGCATATTTTATGATTCAGTGTAAATTACTGACAGTAAAATAACAGGCTTCTCAATCAAATGTATCTCTTTCATTAAGTGGTTGTTTGCTTCTTTCCACCGTCAATTCTTCATTTTTTTTGACAGAATAATTACTTAATTGTATTAATTCTGAAGACAAAAATAGAACAGATTTTTATCTGTAATGAGTTACAGTGCGTTCGTAATTACATCAACAAACTAGTCCGTGTTTCAGTGAAATGATGAACTACTGATATACTTCAAAAGTCATAGACATAATTCATAAAATAGATAATAAAAAAAAATACAATTATCGATTTTCAAAATTTAATTAACCAAATTAGAGATGTGAGAGAGAATTTAAAAAAAAACAAAAAAACGAAAAATTGTAATGTTTTAATACGAGAAACATTATATTTTTGTTAATAAATTCTCGAAATCTCAGAATTAAAAATCCTTGAGGAGCCGCAAGACAAGTAACGATCCTGTGACATTTCTTATCTAATAAATGGAAACCTAAAAGACAAAATCAGTTTCTTAATATGCTTCTAATAAATAAAGTTAAATAAAGTAGTTTAGACTTTCAGCTACGTGAAGTTGTGGTTAGTTGCAAAATTTAAGCTTATTGCATTGTACGATCGTACATGTCGTGAATCAATATAGACAGAGATAATATAAGACTCGTCTTTTGTTTTTCATCGGCCGCCATTCTCCCTCACAAGTTCGGTCTCGGATTTCGACATAGGGGACAAAAACTTGTGTTCGGATATGACAAATGTCTAAATGTAAGGGTTTTTGCTTAAGGGAGGTTCAAAGATCTGCCAATAAGTTATCATTACGAAACTTATTTTATTTATAGTCAATCGAAAAATTAATTTTATGAAGCAGACAGTAACTGAAAATTACAAAAACAATGTACAATGCAGAAAAAGGCAGGAATCTCATTAAGACTACGCGTTTATCCTCCCCGTCCCAGCATTATTTGCTCTTTTCTGTGACTAAAAAAAAGCTAAGAACAGAATTAGCCTCGTAAAGTTTACTATAGAATGTTGTCAGATAAAGACATATTTTTATAAAGAAAGTATATAGAAACTAAATCACAGACAATGTTCAATGAAACGAAGCCTACTGTTTATAAGAAATACAGATATCATTCCCATTATCTTTCAGAAGTAAATTGTTTTGTTATATTTTTATCGATTTTGAAATTCAAATAGTACATTGATACATTATGTTTTTATCTTTTGTAGGGGTCTGGATCCTTTGACACTGCCAGACAGCGATATGCTGACGGACGGTCAGCTACTCGGTCTGGCTACCGTGTATCGAGCCGGGGATGCGGCTCTATCCTTCCTAGATGATGGCGCTACTTTAGAAGCCCGGATTGGCTTCTCGAATGTTCAAACATGCTACCGTTGGAGCAAAAAGTAAGTAATTTTCATTTTACCAGTTTACTAGAAAATTCCCACCGTCTTGTCAAATAGAAACTGATGAGCAAAGAAGAGTGTTAATCTAAGATATCTGCAATGAACTGCAACATAATTCTTTACAACAGATATTTAATAATACGCTTAATTTTAATCAACCGTGAGCAATTTTATCTATATTAATAATAATACGTTATTCATACATAGCTGAGTTGCTAAGCTACTAAGGCTTTGCAAACTTATTTAATACATTTTTCTATTACTTTTCTCGTCACAAGACAATTTTGCTGATGAAATTTAATGTCATAGATTGCTCTTTTACTAATGTATCATAATTGTTATCAAACCTTTATTAAATGAATTAAAAAAGATTATTTTTCATATATTTTGTTTTTAAGTTTACATTTTAAATGCTTACTCCCAAATTTCCTTTTTGTTTAAAGAATATTTATAATAGTTTTAATTTCTTTAATACTTGTCTATGATTGTAAACATTCATATTCTTACCATTGATAAAAATTGTTATTTCTTCCTAAACACTTTTTATATTATTAATAATTTCCTATTTAAAATCACTCTCCCTCCCATTCATCATACGGAATAGTTTCCTTTTAGTCTAAAATGACTATAAAAAAAATCATGTTTATTCTTCATCAACAGAAGAATAAGATATGAGTTTTCTGTAATATTTTTTGTCTACAAGAAACATCGAAATTATTCTATAGTGTGAGTTGAGATGATACAGTGGTGAATCCAAGTGGTTAATTGTAAAACTAAAAGATTGAAGAAATGGCCTTAAACAGTTCAAGGAAAAGAAACGAGGGAGTGCCAAGTCCGTCCCGGGATTCGAACCCAAAATCAGACAACAGCAAAATCAGTAATCTATGGCTGAACGGCAAAAAGTACTACATGCCAATAAGAATTTCATTTAAGTTATAGTCGGACCGCATATCTAACGAAGTCACTAAATCACGAAAAAAAGTTCGTTATATGGAAAATTCGTTAAGTAGAGATTCACCTTTTAAAATCACTTTAAACTAAATAAAACAGGTTTACAATACATAAACAATAAATATTATTAAAAAACGTAATAACTTTAATGACCTGAAGCATACATTACCATATGCGAACTTAAATCAACTTACATAATTGGCCAAGTTCGTCTGTCTGTCTATCCGTCTGTCTGTAACTCGATATAATTAAGCTATTAAGATAGATCCAAGGTTCTCAATGGTACCATTGAATCAAGGGTACTCAAATTGGATGAAATATTAGTTCATTTTGTCATTCCATGTTGTTTCCATGAAATTTTACCTGAAATTCTAACAAAACATACGTTCAAAGCCAAATAATTTTGTTACCACTGCACCGATTTTAATGAAATTTGGCCTACTTACTCAGTTTTTTACGCTGATTTTGAAATTCAAAACAATGTTTGCCATAGAAGCTTTGTTCACAAATTAGCGCAGTATTTAGATTATACAAAGATGAGTTCTAAATGCCTTTCGGCGTTATGAGTCAAAAATAATAATTATTCTTTAGATAAATTAAACTTTAGATATGGTTGGTATTTCGTTTTTATTTGTGGGTGGAAAATGATCCTTCACATTAAACTCTCAGAACCTATATTACAGGTGTACAGGTAAGAAGTACACCTAAATAGGTCTGATAAACATTAAAAAAAAAAATTAAATCAATTCATCAATCGAATCAAATATATATATATATATAAATCCAAAACACAAAACTTGAAGCTGGTGGTCTTCAAATTTCGTAAAGCAAAGATTTCAATCAATCATTTGCAATTTAGAATTCAGAAAGTATAGAATATAAGAATAAAAATTAACTTACATTACTAAACCTATAAAAGAGCCGGACAGTGATTTGTGATTTGAAAATTCCAGTATCAAAAAAAACAAATCACTGTTTCCATGGAGATATAATTAGACTCCACTTCATCAGCGGCGAAATTGGAACCAATTTAGAAACTAAAACGCAACATAATCAAGACCCTGTTCTTTCAAAATTTAAAATTAAATTTAAAATATAAAATTTATCTAAATATCAATATTAAATCTAAATTTAAAATTAAAAATACCCTATATAATAGCTAAATTATATAATTTTCAAAAAGAAACAAATAACTAAATTATTTAAAACTGAATTTAAAATTAAAATAAAAATTAAGAAATGAAACTACCCAAAATAACAGCTAAATTATCTAATTTAAATATCTAAAATTTAAATTACAAATTAACTAATATAAAAATGACTTAATTGACTAAGTATAAAATGAAGTAATAGAGTGCATCAAGTCTCTATTACTTATTGAAAATAATTATCTATATCTAAATCTAAATTTAAAATAAAACTACCCAATTTAATAGCTAAATTATCCAATTTTAAATCAAAAAGAAACTAATAAAAATTGCAAAAACTAAATTAATTGTAAAATCACGAATTAACTATTAACTAAATTATCTAAAACTGAATCTAAAATTAAAATTAAAAAATTAAACTACCCAAAATAACAGCTAAATTATCTAATTTTATAAATATTTTTAAATTAAACTATTATAAAGAAAATAATAGAAAATGAAAAGAACAAAAATCCTGCAATATTGAGTTAAAGTATGAACATAAAATATAAAATTAAATATTTGAATTCCTTAATGAGAAGATATGGTACATAATTCTTCAAAATTAGGCATATATAAATCCAAAACACAAAACTTGAAGCTGGTGGTCTTCAAATTTCGTAAAGCAAAGATTTCATTGTAAAATCACGAATTAACTATTAACTAAATTATCTAAAACTGAATTTAAAATTAAAATTAAAAAATTAAGCTACCCAAAATAACTACCCAAAAAATTATATATATATAAAATTGGCTAAGTTCGTCTGTCTATCTGTCTGTAACTCGATATAATTAAGCTGTTAAGATAGATCCAACGGTTCTCAATGGTACCATTGGGTCAAAAGTACTCAAATTGGATGAAAATATTAGTTCATTGTGTCATTCCTTGTTGTTTCCATGAAAATTTATTCTTGGGAACTGATCTCGACAACTGAAATTCTAACAAAACATACATTCAAAACCAAATAATTTTATTACCACTGCATCCATTTTAATGAAATTTGGCATACTTACTCAGTTGTTTTCGCTGATTTCGAAACTCAAAATCATTTTTGCTGAAGAAGCTTTGTTCACAAGTTAGCACAG
This sequence comes from Thereuonema tuberculata, assembly GCA_023159025.1. Taxonomy (NCBI): domain Eukaryota; kingdom Metazoa; phylum Arthropoda; class Chilopoda; order Scutigeromorpha; family Scutigeridae; genus Thereuonema; species Thereuonema tuberculata. Next base: position 65,844,643 of record JAFIDM010002131.1, on the reverse strand, counting down.
TATTTAGATTACATTTACTTTACATTTGATAGTTGATAATAAAATGATTTTTCAGTTTTTTTTTGCCTGTCAGCCGACAGGCTTTGCTGCTAGTTTTACTAATAAAAGTCTGCTCATTTTGCCTGAGTTTTTTTTTTTTTTTTTTTTTTTTTGATTTTTTGAAAAAGTGTTTTTGCTCATAGTACGTCTCGCATCTTTGCAATGCATCAAAAACCCCTACAAATTATAATCCGCGTCCGATTGTTTCAAATAATTTTAGCATTTCATCACCTGAAGGTTTTTTGATTTCTTCATCATGATTATTTCCATTTTCATCATCTTCATCTTCAATCCAATTCATTGCTGTATTATTTTTATTTTTCACACTGTCCAAAATATCAGATTCAGATAGTGTTTCCGAGGTCTCAACTTCAAAATCAAGTGCAAGATAATCATCAATCAGCACATCATCGTTAATTTCTTCTTTTTCCCTCAGCTGCATCCTCGAAAAACTTCGTTAAATAGAAAATGCACTTCGCTATTTGGAGGTTATTTTACGAAGAAATTAGCAAAATGTTATTGGTTCCAAAAAAAACTTCGCAAAACAGAGAAATTCGCAAAATAGAGATTCGTTAAATAGAGATCCGACTGTATTTGTAGGCAGAGGAACGTAAATTTTGTTTTTATTATTTTGCTTCTGTTTTCGATCGAAACAGCTTTTCATTGAATGAGTTTTATTCACTTTTAAGTGTATTAAAGGATTTAACAATGATCTCCAAAGAACAGTAAGGAAGCTAAGGAAACCATTTTGCCGCCTACTCTGTTGATCTTAACTCATTAACCAATGATAAAACGATTTCGTAATAGTTAGAGTCATTCGACTGCCTAAAGCCAGATTGGTGTACAAATTAGAGTTCCAAAATTACACCAGATGGAACCGCGTTTTAATACCATTATTTAATCAAAGGGGAAGTTAATTTAGGAGAGTAATAGTTTGAGTTCCCCAGGTAACGTCAGTAATCAGCTTATCTGGCTACAAAACTCTACTTCACTAAAACTCCGTACTAAGATAAAACATTCCAAGGTCGAAATATCTCCATTCTGCTCCTCCATGAAAGGCCTGCGAAGATCAGGGTTTTGAAAACTACATAAAACCAACGAAAAGAAAAGAACACAATCTTCTTTTAGTTTAGAATTACTAAAATAATGGTACCGTATTATGTATTTTTTTTCTTTCATGGAGAATTTCTCAATTATCTTTTTTTTAGATAATCATTTTACTTGAAGTTAATATTTAATCTTTTTTTTTTTTTTTTCACATACCCATACCATAAACAACTCATCAAAATAAGATAATTGTAATAATGAAATTTAAAATTTTTAAATTCATTTATAATCAAAAACTTATTTAATGTTTCTAAATAAAAAATCAAACAAAGCTAATTTTGTTAGATCTCGTGATATTTATCGAAATAAACACAGGGAAAGTTGATTTATTGTATTTGTGTTAACGATTTTTTAATGATTAATCAATGAAACATTTAGTCAACGACATTATTCAGCTTCAAAACTCATCAAAACCAACAATCAGCCAATAAAAATAATAAGAATAAAAGCGAAATTTGCTATCAAGGGTAACTTTCTGTTTGTGAAAATAATAACGCTCCCCCCACCTAAAAAAAAAATCCTTAAAAATTAAAAAAAAAAGAAATCAAAAAGATAGTGTTTTTAAATAATAGGCCTAACGTTTACGTGCTGATATGTTATCTTTGTTATTATTACGCTGAGTTTCGGATTCTTCACGACGCAAATTATTTCAAGTCCTATTTTTGGTTGCTTTTTTTCACCTTTAATTCTTAATTGTTACAGATCATTTTTTTGCCTTTTGTACTCATGTTTTCTTAGATCTTTTACTTGTAAACGATTTGTGGAAAATCGAAACCGGTTGTATTAAATGTGTGTTTATTTTATCTAATAACGTTTTCGTTTGTTTTGTTTTGCTTTTTTTTTTTGGTTTTTTTTTTTTTTTAAGTAAAAAGTTATTTTTATCCAATAATTCCTGTTATTCGTAGCAATTCTTAGTACTGATAAATTCCCTGTCTTTTGGTTTTCTTTTTCTATTTTTCTCCTTTTGTCCTCCGTTACTAAATCCCCTTCCTTCTTCTTATTCTGTTCATTCATCTTCCAAAGCCTTTTTCTGTCACACAAAGAAATGATGGTAAATGACACAAGATCTTGTTTCTTTACTGAAAGAACATTTTATTAAAAAGAGTCAAAATATGAATGGAATCTCGCGCCAACCTCTTGTAACGATTATGAAAGCTGCTAGCATGAAAAAAAAAAGAAGAAGAAATTTTACAAAGAATAATTCCCAAAAAATATTTTAATTAAAAACTATTTAGCTTTTTAAATGATTAGCATGTATTGTCCATCAAAATTATTATAGTGAATTGAGTATTTGTAAAACTCCAGAACTTTACAACAATTTGAATCAGTTTGAAGAATGCCATTATTTTAGATGAAAAAAATAAACAAGCAGTAACGGGATCAATTGTTTTTCTTTGCTTTTAATATAGTCTGTTTCAACAATGTGGATTTCCAATTAGGTTACGATTTAAGACGACCACAGCCCAACGATTCGCATCAACAATATGAACTCTTAATTAGCTTAATTGAAGCAACTAATTATAATGAGGGTAGGTAATTGGGTCCGGAAAGTCCCAGTTTAGAATTGCATGTCCCGCTTCACGATTTTGGAGTGAATTGTGCCGTCATGTGATTTTTTGATGTTAAATTCTTGCTTTTACGAGAAAAAAATATATCGGAAAAATGCACCGCCATTGAAATATTCAGTGTGTGCCTTGCCAATGACATAACAATCCCTGGCGTCTGGCGACAGAAATGAGTTCCTAAGATGCCTCTAGCGATTCAAGTGTATGTGTATCAAACTCCATCTAGTGGCCGAATTGGGAATTAATTTTTGGAATGCGACGGCGATTTCTGTATCTGCTACATGTTGCAAGTTCTCTTTTTTTCCTGATTTTTTATAAATGATTGAAAATTCAGAGAAAGTTAAGTTACTTGTTTTTTTTTTAACACCATAGATTTCGTGTTACTTTTATCATCCATTGTTTAAATATATGATAACGTCGTATCAAAGTAGAAAACAAGCTTTGTTATTTTAAACGACATGATGGAAAGACAGAAAACAGCCGATCATTATTTCGAATACTAAAAATTTATAAAATTATCATTCAAAATAAATAAAAATAATTGAATCATATTTCCCTAAGTTACGATTTAGAACTAAAATAATAAATTTAATAAGTTTGAAATTCTTCTGCCAATATTTGCGATAACGGAAAACAAGTTCACATGAATATTTACTATTTCTAACGAATAACTATTTCTAAAGCTACGCGAATACCATCCGATTTTGGACCAACTTAGTTGGTCCGATTTTGTCAGGTGCGAACACTAGCCAACTCGCAACTGAAGTCAGCCTTTCAAACCTTGATTGATTTGCAACATATGATAAATATTTTTTTTTTAATTATTAGCCGCTATGGAATAGAAGTTGATGGTATTATTTCGATGCAAAAGTAACTGGGTCATTCCAGAGAAAACGAACCTTTTTAAGTACAAGGCACTCATTTACTTAAGAAATATTCAAAGTTCTTCTTTCAGTGGATATAAACAGCAATACAAACCAAGGAAGATATGAACATTGGTATTCTTTGTTCTTTCATTTAACTTCTATTAAATTTTTAAACAACAGTGAAGATATGTATACCTCCGTTACGTGTCACAAGTGTTTCGTCAGAAGGGTGGTTAATTATTGCATGAATTTAAGGAAATATTGAATAAGTGAGTCACATTGTATTTCTTACATTAAAAGGTGAACTGCAGTTCGACTTAAAAAAAAATGAGAAAATGTTAGCTTGAACATATGTTTTCAGTTTTGAAAGTTTGTCACAGACTTTCCCTGTATCCTCCGTTCTGAAGATATTTTAACAAATTTCCATTAGATGGCAATTGTATCCACAAACAGTGGTTGAAGGAGGAAAAGACGCAACTTTGTTTTAGCTCTGTCTTGAGTTTGGAGAAAAATAGTGTGGTTTAACTACATTCTATTTAACAGTTTCTTCAGGATTGTCAAGACGGTTCTTATCTTTGTGTACTCTCCGTTCTCAACTTAGACAGGTAAATAACATTGAGAAAATACATAGAATTTGTTGAAATTATTCTTAAATACGATTCAATTACATTTTAAAGGATGTTCACGAGCTAACCCCACAATAAGGATGACAAACTAGGGAAATTTTGCAGAGTGTATCCTCCGTAGATGTATCCTCCGTTACATTAACATTGAATGGAGGATATTAATTTCGTAACAGAGGGTACAAAATCATTTATTTAAATACTATGAGTCTCAATAATTGATTTAGTATATGTAGTGTAGTCATTTTAAGTCAAATTTTGGTGATTAGTTTAAAAAATTCTTACAAGCATGGGACTTGGTATGTGGAAAGTATTTGATCATCCCAATAACATACTAAAAGTCCCCAAAAATCAAACTTGTGCTACGGCTGCCATCTTGGAAAATGGCGACTGAAATGAACTTTCTCATGCGCTTGG
>JAFIDM010002131.1:65805772-65829037 GCA_023159025.1 Thereuonema tuberculata | reverse complement strand
AATGGAAAAGTTTATCCAGTTTTTGAAAGCAATAAAGAATCATTCAAATTACTCATTAATATTATAAAAAATCTCTTCGTCATATATTAAATATATTTGTTCTTTAAAGTCATTTTCAAATTTCATTCAACTATAAACGATATTTCACAGAACGATGGAGCTTTTTATAGAGCTTTTTATAAAGCTTTTTCAAGTTCTGAATTTCGCAAAATAAAATAACAATAATAAAGTCTAATAACAATAGAAACAATGTATACACACTGAAATCATCAACGATCTTAATGGCCTAAAAAACAACAAATAATAAGTCATATTCCTCATCAGAAACAAACATTTTTAAAACCAATTATTTAAATTTATCATCTTTATTCCACATTAAGTCCTAGAAATATGATAAGATGTTACTGGTTACTGAATAACCTTTATTCTACATCCTTTTTAATGCGGAATAAAGACGATAAATTTAAATAATTATCAAAAATGTTTGAAGGATATGACTTATTATTTGTTTTTTTAGGCCATTAAGATAGTTGATGACTTCAGTGTATATACATTGTTGTTATTGTTATTAGACTTTATTATTGTTATTTTATCTTGCGAAATTTAAAACTTCAAAAAGCAGAACGATGGTTTCTGTGAAATATCGTTTGTAGTTGTATGAAACTTGAAAATAACTTTAGAAGAAATATGTTTAATACTCATTAATATGTTAAAGTGTTTGAGTGACACAATATCATTAGAGTGGTTATGAGTATTTTTATAGAGTAATTAACTCTCAATTGTATCCTGATAAATGAGATCCTCTAAAACTGAGTTTTCGATTAATTATGTTCAAAGAATTTGAAAAAGAAAAAGGTGAAAACGCGACAATTTGTTCAGGGAATATTTGGATAGTAATTGGAAATAATTTAAATTGTGATTAAATCTTGATCTGCCAAACAGAGGCATAATTCCCATTACTCGTTATTAATCACAACAATAAATTCAACCCGTACCATCATAATTTGATCTAATAATGCTGCATGAACTGTCTTGACAATATCGATATAAATAACATTATATGAGCTCAGTCGGGAAGCTTGGATGAGCTTTTACATCCTCCCTATTCACCTGATTTAGCATCTTCGGATTACTATTTGTCTGTTGGATCTGCAAAACCATTCCAACAATAAATAATTGAAATAGGTAAGACAACAGTGATTTGTTATAATAAAAAAACTGGAACCTTTCATGAAAGTGTTAAGAAACTGATTAAAACAAGAAGTTTGAAAACCTTAAAGCCTGCTTTCATTAAAATGTAATCTCTTAAAATTTCCTTATTTTGTTTAAAGTCAATATGGAACGATAAAACGAAAAACCTATGTTTATTCTCAAATTCTAATATCAACTGAATACAAACAGTGCACTTTTCCATTTTCTAAAAATTAAATTAAAATTTTTAAGTAAATCCGCATTTTTTACTTAAATTGAAATTGGATAAACTTTAATCATATAAACTGTGCGCATTACTTAATGGATTAGCTAAAAGAGTTTCATTACTTAAGACAATGAAATTTATTAATAGAAATAGGATAAAAATCAATTGTTTACATTCCCATGTTTTTCTATGCGAATTTGTGTCATCTTTTTGAGCTGTTTTTTCGACGAGCACCCACGTGAAAAACATTTCAAATAGAAAAAATTAGATTGTCTCTAGTCCATAAATAGGCATAATAAGTTTGGAGTAGATTCGTCCAGCGGTTTAAATGTTTAGGGCTAGACATACATACACAAACAGACTGAGTAATCTGATAAAACCTCACTTTATTTGAAAATTACAATATCCATTACAAGCCTATGTGACCCTTGAGGTCGGGAGATAAGGCTTCCAGTTTTAAGTTGAGATCGGGTGGTCAGTCCGACGTTCGCTCGCCCTGGGAAAGAAACCCAGTATCCATTCGACAGAGGGTGGATCCTAAGACTAGCCGAGAAAAGAATTCAGCGTGAAAAATTCCCGACCTCCGCCAGGATTGAACTCCATTCCTCAGTCAAACTTGCCTTATCACTTGATTAGTGGGCTCACAAGTAAGCTAATAAAAATGGGACACTGGCTATAAAGTGTAGGATTTGTTATTTGAATAAAAATATGTACTTGAAAAGTTTTTGTTTCTTTTTGTTGTATGATACTGAATTATTCTACCCAGCGAAAATATTTATGAAAAAAATCATTAAACCATTAACCTTAGAAATGTTTTTCTTGCTTTCTTTCATTTTTTTTTTTTTTGGTTCATTTGCCGTCTTTTAACTATTCTTTCTCAATTAATATTAAAAAAAAAATACAATCGTTGTCAAATTTACCGTTGGAGTTCTGTATTTTTAACTTAAATCAAAAACTTTTTTCGGGTTTAAATTGATGAAAACTTATTACGACTCAATTAAAATCCATTAAAGGGACACTGAATATCAGGCCACTGTAATCCACGTAATCTCACTTCAGATTCATCTCAAGTCAGATTAATGATAAACCAGCCGAGTAGGTGGGTGGTCGACGTCGTCTGCGGGCACCCCTATCCAAGAGGTGGCAGTATGGGGTCCTCCGTATTTTAATTCGATGTGATCTATTTTTTTTTATGGTTGGTGATTTGAGCTCTAGTTCGGACAATGGAGGCGGTATTCTGATCATTCGCCCCAATATCAAAACCTACGTAAGACATATTAACTCGATGAAATTGTATTCTTTATTTTAGATTGCTGTATTTGTTCCTGTCTTTACAATTAAATATTTTTGTTTGTTTGTTTTAGGGTGGTGTTCAAGCTGAGTGGGCGTGTCAGTGCCCGGGCCAGGGATATCTCTGTCTACGTAAAGATCAAGCAACCGTCTGGTCAAGGCAGTCAGCCGCTGCTGGAAGGCTTTCAGATCGAGCAGTTGGGACGCACAACGGTGGAGGTGACCGGCCTGGGTCCCGTCAGTTGGCTGCTCGAAAAGATAGCCACTCTCGTCACAAACCTGATGCGAAGGAGATTGGCCGAAAGGCTCACGGGACCAGTACGAGCCATCATCGAAGAAAACCTCAACCTTCCGGTCACGTGATAGCAAAACTCACTTCCGGTTGCCATTGTTGTCAATTCGGCAAAGCCCGCGAAAACAAGCGAAATGGAGATTTCGTTACTATTATCAGAAAAAAAGTATTTATATTTAAAAAATTTCTTTAAATTTGGGGAAAGAAAAAAAATATCTTTCAATTTAAGTCATTTACTGTAATTATAAGAAAATTTAAACTAACTAAATATTCAGAATATATCATACAGCAGATATCTAATATCTTAAACAAATATATTATAAATAAATCCTTCAACATTTTTAAATAAGCTTACTTTCGAAACAACAACAATTACAATAAAACATCGAATTTAATCCCTCCCCTTAAATTCGTGTTAGATCAATCCATCCCATCTTCAAACTCACCTCAAACGTTTTTTCTTTAACGATTCTGTTTTCATTTTAATAGAATCAAACCCTAACTGTCCAAATTTCCTCTCGATTACTTACGTTTTACTCCAAGAATCTAAGACTATTACAAAAGCACAAAGCGGACTTGTTTCAAACTTAGTGCATATGTTTTAAGTTAATACAAGATTAAATTCCGGGTAGGAATTCCCATTTTTAATATTTAATTTAATATAATTTTTATTTTATAAACTTTCACGTCTAATTGCCTTTTTAAAATTGATAACACTATGTATCTTTTTTTTTTAACTATTCATTGAATAGATTACTTCAACATTATTTGAGATTGTCTTGGAAGTAATTTAAACCGTCTAGAACCTAGACTACTATAAAAAAAAATCATCAATTTTTCTCGTTTAATTTAGTTTGTTTTTAAATTGCAAAGTTTTTCTTACTGTTGTACTCTTCCTATTTAAGAACAATGTATTCACTTGCTTTAGTAGCTTGATTAATTTTATATCTTATTTCATTGATGTACCTTGAGTAAGTTGTGCTTAAATTGGAGGATAATTGTAAGAAGTTCATTGAAAACTATAAATGCAACAACTAATTTATTTCTTCACTACGATTTACGAAAAAAAAAAATAACAGAGTTCATTACTTCATCCCCCCCCCCTTCTTGTGATTTTATTGCATGGTTTTTTAAAGATATTTTGTGGTCAAATTTCTTTCTTTCTTTTTTTTCTTCTCCTACTAGAGGAGAAAAAAATTGACCTTATAACGAAAAACAAATTTCGTATTGTTGTTTGTTTTGTTTTCTTAACATTTTCTTATTACAATCTTATGTTCTTGCTGTCCTAGATAACCTTAATCCCTTTAATTTCCTGTTTCCTTTCTTTAATTAATAAATATAACTCTCTAAAACTATTAAAATCCAATACTAAGTTATACAAATGTGATAACGTTACGTAGTTAGAAAACATGAAACAGTGGAATTTCGGAAGTGTGAGTGTATTAATCTTTTTAATAATTCATTAATAAAACTTTAAAAAAAAATAAATAAAAATAAAACATTAGTTAGTTAGAACTGAACATATCAATAAAACAATTAACAAATTTTATTGTAATTAACTGAAGAAAACCTTGTTGCAATGGCTTCACGATTAGCTGTTACTTGTCTTGATGATAATAAGCAATTTTAAAAATCTACCTCTTAATTATTTTTCAGTCAAACAGCCTTTATCAATTAATTTTTCAAATATATTCCTATTCGATGTCTATTTTCCTAATGCTATAATCCAACTGATTAAAATTGCAAGAAAAGATAAAATTGTACAGGTTCAATTTCTTTCATAAAAATATACTGAAGATTTTCAGATGTTTTGTTAAACATCTTCAATATTGTAATTATCTGTGTCGTATTTATTAGACAGGAATAAAGCAGTAGTTTCCTAAAATCCAAACAAAACTTAGGTGTCTAAATCTTCTAACAAACTTACAAATTCAAAGATATCACGCAACCCTGTGCTTGCCATTAAAACAGAAGTTTTGTTTCAAAAAATAATAACATTATAAAAAGAAAAGAATTGAAATATATATTAATAGTATACTTGAAATTATCCCGTTTCTTAAAGATTGTAAGAAATTGTAAATAATTAACAATAATTTGCATTTACAGAAAAAATAAAATTAACTTTCTGAAATTTTACGTTAAAAAAAAACAATTGAAGGAGAAGGAAAAAAAAACCCAAAGACGTGTTTACATAATCTCTCAACAGATGGCTCTCAAAAGAATAAAAAAAAAAACAAAAGCTTCCAATAGATAAATAAACTAAACAAAAAGAAACTTATTTCTAAAATCAGAATATTAATAGTAATTTGTTATGATGTATAATATTTTATTGTGTATTTTCTGAAAAATAAAACATTATGATAACTATTAGTTACTGTACAGGATATAATTTTGTACAATTAGATTGAAGTATACTATTTGAAGTTTGTTTTCATAGAAATTGAGAAAGATTAATAAAGAAATTTTGTATATTTTTTATTTCTTTTCATTTATCTGTGGCATATTTGGACGAAGTATTTGAAACAATCAAAACTATTTAAAATTGAGTTGTACATCATTTAAAAAAGCTTGTCTATATATATAAACAATTAGACAACTACAAGTATTTCGTTCTGAACATTTTGTTAAGTTAAATAGGTAGAACAATTGATGGTTTTTCTGTCGTATTATCCTAGCTTCGATTTTTGTTTTATAAAAATGTTCTGCAAAACTTCGTCAATGCTTTAATTTTCTTAATTATCATCATTGTTATTATTATCTGTCTCTTTTCAGGGTAAATGTCCAGTTTTTAAATGTAAAGTTAAATATGTATTATAATACTGTTAGTTACTATTAAGACGCTTATTGAACAAGTATTAATGATTATTATCTTTTGTGACTTTAAATAAATGTATTTTGTTTAGTAAGCCAAGTTCATCTGAGCATTTCTGAAGTGTGTGTGTGTTGTGACCCCCTATATTTATTATTATTATTATTATTACTGTATTATTTTAATTCTCCACTTTACAATAAGTCAATATATTTATCAATCAATGGATTTATATCAATTCATTTGTAGTTTTCTTCTTCGTTTTAAATAGTTTCGGACTGTGTGACATTTATGTTGGTTAACTGCTTTCTTAAGTTAATAACAAGTAACTTAAGTGTTATTGCAACAAGTATTTCTTCAGTTATTTACAATTATTCTTTGTTTGGTACTTATGTTTCTAAAATATTTTGTAAATTAATGTGTTGGAGCCTCCATTATGGATCTGCAAGGTCTATTATGGGGTCTCTTCAATACGAAACCAGGGTATACAGAGGGCTTTCATTAAATCGGATCTTTTGAATAACCAGCCTTATTAAATCGTGTGTAAGAACTTCTGTAAACAATATTAGCTTCAAATATCATCGAGATTTGTAATCGCTCCAGTCAGTCATTCCTCTCTAAATTTGATTGTGGAAAGATTTACAGAATGGAAATATCCATATTTGCTTGTTTGTTACATAGCATCCATTTATTTCTATTAATTTCTATAAATTGAGATAGAAAAAGAATTAAATTTTTTAAAGGCTGTTGAACTTCGGAAAAAGACAGCGAGCTTTATTTCTTCTTTATTTAAATTGTTCTTTTAATATCTTTATTTATTTTTCCAGTAAGTTCTTTACGATTGGAGTACATTAAATGTCTTCGAAAATATAAAAATTACATCAATGGCTTCTTCGGAAACAGTATTGGCTATTTTTAATAAAGTTAAGAAAAAAAATCATTAACCACGTGACCGGAATTTTTACTTATTGGGTCCATTTCGTTTGATGGCTCGATTTTAACGCTTCAGGAGTATTTTGCTACGTTTGGTGATCAACTTTTTACAAAGGACAACTAGTTTTCAACTGAACTTGAAACAAAAAAGACATTTTTTTTTAAATGAACCCCATAGGAACTTCTGACAATAACAGAAGACGTCATCAGTTTTAGTCCCCAAATGCTCAAAACACTTGGTGTCGACGTGACGTCACTTCCTCCCCACCTGTCAAATGCCTTCAAATTGTCAACTCTTCTGTGGCTTCCATTCTCTTGTTGCAATATCTCTGTTTCCTTGATGGCAGAATTTATACCCAACAGTATTATTCCAACCCAACAACCCAGCAGCGGATTCTCAAGGTTCAAAGGTAAAGTACTTTATCATAAATTAGCCTCATTGTTAAAAATCTACTAGGTACGTAGATCATTTTTATTAAATATAAAATAAACGTAATTTAAGCTTTCCTATTCAATAATCACATAAGCAGAGAAGTGCAATAATACTTGATAGGAAAACTCTTGGAACATGGGGAAGAGATTGCAGCTAAAATGTAATTTCAAAAATGATCACCAGGGATAATATGGCGCTGGTGATTATGTTTGGACTAAAAGGTATTGATTAAACCTTACACGATCTCGTTGATTGCCGATTACTTTGCCGATTACAAATTTATATCATTTCTGTTTTCCCTGTTTACAGAGTCATCTGGTGCTTTTACTTTAAACTAAATTATTACTAGCATCTCTTATATGATTGCTTTCTCTGACACTGAATAGACATTGTTTATGTGTGAATAGATATTGTTTATATTCCGATCATTCAGTGTTCCTTTGTTATTGTGTTTTAATGAACATGTTCAATATTTCTACATTGGTTTTAAGATGCATAAATAATATTCTCAAAAAATTCGACAAGCCAGTCTTCCACCCTACACGTAAAGCTGTAAATATCACCTTTTTTTTTTTTTTAAATAAAAAAAAAATCGATCTTCTTTTGAAACTTAGAATTATTCAATCAAAATATTTGAGCAACAAGTATATTCATATTTTTATTCAGTATTTAATTCCTTGTCTTGCCTTAGCATATTCCTATGACATCCTCTTATTACAAGATTTTATCCAAATAAAATACACTTTTCGTTTTCAAAATTAAGAGACAGAATGTTTGGCCTTTTATTATTCAGGGGCTCATTCTGAAATAGTTTCAGGAAAACAGTGTAAAAATATCTCAATTTCAAGAAAAATAAGGAAAATGTAAAGTTGCTAAGCTTACATCTGTACTAAAATAATGGAAAAAAAAAAAAACATTCGTTTGATTTCCTTAGCATTGATGATTTCAATCGAACACTCAACAAGACCAGTTTTTGGTAACTTCCGGTCGATGATATGACAAATATATTAGGTTTATTTCCGGTTGACTTCTTAAAAATAACTTTGATTAGATATTTTCTTTTTTTTTTTAAATTCTATGATTTTGTAAACGAACTTTAGTCTCCGAAGGTAAAATAAAATATAAATATCATTCAAAAACGCCAGTAACTTCCTTCATTATTCGGGAGTTGCTGTAATGCAGTATTTCATTATGAGGAGGTATTTACTTTTACCTTTTAAATACGATTTTGGCAGAACATATATTTTTTCAAAATTCGGAGTTGTTCCTAACAAAGAAGTTCAGTTTTATGAGCGATTTATTTGCTTCTATAAACTACAGTATCGATTTTACTTTTGAATCAATCTTGATTCTCTACTCAGATTGAAATATTGATATTACAAAAAAAGACTGTATTTTAAATAATTTCTGAAAGGGTTAAAAGTCATTCAAATATCGGGTGATCCAAATTAAAGAGGTGTTTCTCTATATGAAAAACTACTGGGGGAAATCCCAACCAAATTTCGTACACATACTGTCCTGAGTATGCGGTTTCGATTTCTGAAGGGAAAAAAAAAAAGAATAGTTCTAATTTCGGTCACTAAGGATGAATTATGGCGCTGCTGCCTAACTTACCTATGAAAACTAACTAACTTACCTAACATATTTCGGCAATAACGTGCAATAACTTTATTGCAATCACATGTGGAATCACACGAACATCACAGAGATCCTGCTCCACTTGTCCTCCATCGCCTTCTCTACAAAATGCATTCAGTGTACAATACACTCGACATTTGAGTTGTGTCATATGTTGCAAAATTCTGCGTTTTAACACAGCTAAGTTTAAAACATTGCCTTGATAAACGAGACTCTTTAAATAGCCCCAGCCAAAAATCCCAGGGGTTCAGATCTGGTCATGCCATGGGAAATGATGAGCTAATTACTTGTCCGAAAATGTTAGCCGTAGAAAGTCTTTCACAGGTAAAGTTATGTGAGGGGGGGGGGGGGGGCACCGTCTTGCATGAAGATTGTGGTGTCAATACAATTCTTCTGTTGAAGTGATGGAATTACAATATCGGAGCATATCGGCATATCTGGAGCCATTCACAGAACATGTCACTGATGCTGTGTTTTCGTCGAAGAAGTAAAGACCAATGTTAAAGCATGCCGTAAAGCCACACCAAACCGTTACCTTTGGTGAACACAATGAAAGTTGATGATGAACATGTGGATTACTGTCAGACCAAATACTGCAGTTATGAGTGTTTACAGCATCATTCAAATGGAAATGATCCTCCTCACTTCACAGTATTCACCAAGGTCGTGCATCATCCACCGTCATCCGAGCAACGAATGTCAAGGCAAATGTTTTCCGCGCATCATAATCACCAGAAAACAATTCTTGACTGTGGATATTGTTAAGAGGTAAAACCTCAAGACATTTAGCAGAACTCTTCACACTATCGTATACAGCTTGTCCAGTTCCCGTGATATTGCATTGTACGACTGCTACCAGGTGCATTTGAGATATCTTGCTACACTGCTGCATTTGTACTTTGTTCTCCGCAGTCCACTTGGCTAGCGACTTCCTCCGGGTTTTATAGCAGAAGTACCTGTCTCTTCAAAACAAAAAATCATTTTCCGAAGATTAGTAATCGTCAGTGGATCTCTATGTAAACCTTTTAACTGCCGAACGCCTTAAGTGCAGCAGAAGCATTGCTGTTTCGTTGATAGAAGAGTTTAACAAGTAACGGGCGATCCGGTAAGGTGAGCTTCATGACTCTGCGCTAGTCGTGACTTTGTGACTCCTTTTATATTACGTAATATGCAAATTATGGGGACAGCAGCGCCACAATTCACCCTTAGCAGCGGAAATTTAAACTATTTTTTTTCTTCAGAAATAGAAACCGCATACTGAGGACAGTATGTGCACGAAAGTTGGTTGTGATTCGCCAGTAGTTTGTCATATAAAGAGGTTTAAGCATATCTCGTCTTTAATTTTATCGTATCTTATGGTAAAATAAATGTTGCGAGTTTGAAACCCTTGTAACTTACATTTTAATGTGTTAATTTTTTTTTAATATTTTTAATGTGTGTGTGTTGGACTCTTTTATTTCTACAATAATAATAATGAAAGGTTCTTTAAAATACTGTATTTTTGCTCACAACTTAAAAATTATTTCCTAAATCTTTTTCCTAACAAACGTTTTTTCATTTAAGTAACACAATTCGACATTAAAGTATTTTAACATTCGTTTTATCGTTCTTCTATCAATATGTAAGTATAGTCATGAGATATCTGGCTTTAAATTTTATGGCTTTTATAATTAAAACATTTAAAAACTTTCATGGTGAATAACAGATAAGTTTTCAAATTTGTAAAAATATATAATTTAGAAATTGTTTATTTTCCGTATCCCTTCCTATTTATCTACATTTTTCTTTTTTTCTTTTTTTTTTTAATCTTGTAATGACATTTTTTTCTATTTATCAAATTTTCCATTTCTAATTATTAAAACCTTTTATTTTCTGTTTTATTTTAGAAGTGAAAGTGAAGATACGATTAACTGTAACGAAGTATTAATCCTTAAGAAAAGCCCGTTTAATGGATAAAAAAAAAGAAAGTGTGAGTAGTAAAACTACAACAGGATTATTGCGAAATAGCTTTACAATGTTTCACATCCAGGATCTGTATTTAGATAAAGAGAATCCTAAAAACAAAAGATTAAAAATAATGTATGTGTGTGTGTGTATATATATATATATATATATATATATATATATATATATATATATAGATAGATATAGATATATATATCCAATAATTTTTTTTTATACTTATTCTTATTGGCATGTATGTACATCAAAAAGAAAAACTGTATCTTACTGCTCTTTAAATTGATGTGGAGAAACTTGATCACATGTTAAAAATATCTGCCACCCATTTGCCCTTAAAAATTTAAAACTTAAATTAGCTGTTAATAAGCTAAGTATGTCTTAATCTAAAACTTTTTGCAGGTTTTAGGTTGACTTTGTAATCCTACTTTACAATAATCCTTTCTAACAATTTCAATATACAAATATCTCAATTATTCGTTTAATTAAACTTTAAGAAAAGTTACTTATAATAAAAAAAAAAAAAATCGAAAATGCATAAATATCACCTTTTAAAGAAAACCATTAAGAAAACTTTTAAAATTCTATTTTTGAGAACTCCATAAATTCATAAAAGCAAAACATATTCTGTGTACTAAGGTTATGCAAAATGTGAGCATTGCATCACGAGTCTTAAAATTGGGATCTTGGGTTTGGAGTCTCCCAAACTTTTCTGTCCTCGCTGATTGCTGGTGTTTCATCAGCAGTGATTCTCTTTCTTCTTTTATCAATTTAATCCCAATTCTTTTCTGTCATCATTTTTTGTAATCCTAAATCACTTGAGTAAAGTACATCTAGTTATAACTTTATTGATAGATTTCACGCTGACATTTCATTCTAGTCCACAAATACTTCATCTGAATTCATTGAGACTCTTTCTATGCTTTTCACGTTGTAGCCAAGGGTTCACTCCTCCTCCATAAGCACATTTTCGTACCAAATTCCAATTAATCTCCTTCTCACTCTTCAACAGCATTTCCTCCCTCTGATGCACATTCACTTCTATTGCAACAATCTATCGTCCGTTCTTCATTTCCTCCAATTGCAAGAAATCTTGTAATTTTTTGATTTGCATGTATCATTCAAACCATGTTAGTGTAACTTCGATCAGTGTCACGTCCAAATCAATGACATCGATTAAAAAAAAAACGGCACAGATTTTTTTTTTTAATATAATTATTAAGTTTCACCTGAAAAAGGCTCAAGTTACCAAGTCCCAAAATTCCCTTATCTAAGCTTATGTTATTTAATGAATTATTAATATATATTTAGTTATTTATATAATTAACTTATTTATCACCTTATGAAGAGGATCTTTTTCATTTGAAGATTTACAAAATTAGAAATGAGATTCAAGAGATAAACCGCAGGATATTCCTTACTAAATCTCAAAAGAAATACTTGCAGAATTAAAAGAAAGCCTGTAAAAGAATACATACAGAATTATAGAATAAAGTGAGACAACATATTGATAGAAAGAATAATAATAGACACACCAAGCAGATAATGAATTACAAGCCTAAAGGGAAAAATATTAGTTCAAGAGATGCAATAAGACCTTATCAGCCCACAAGATCTAATACAAAATAGATATATGAATCGCTAACTGCAGAAAGGCATCATGTCCAAGTTTTACGATTTTTTTTTTTTTTTATTAAAATTGTGGCTAGGAACAAGACGCAACGTTTAATATAGAAAGGAAACACATCCGCACAGTAGTATTGGCATGACAACGACTTCAATATTCTATTTACCGCAGAAGTGTATTAGAGTTTACTACGTTTTTTGTCTCTCCTGTGAAATTGGCAAAATTGGACTTGTTTCCTTTCTGCAGTTAGCGATTCATATAGAAGACAATAATTCATTTATATATTTAATTTATATAATTACAAGAAGAATACATACCTTGTACATTACGGATTTGAATCCCCTTTATGAGATGCAATAACAGATAAAGTACTTCAAAAATATATAAGGGTTTGAGGGCCAACATTCCATTGTTTTCGAGATATTTGACATTGTTTTTATTAGCTTTCCCGTAATAGCTTAAATATTAGAAATGCTAATGATGCTGTTCTCGGCACTGGAGTGACAATATTATGGGTTCGTATGTTCAAGGAGGGGCAATCGAATCTTCTATTGTGTGTGGATTTTCTCTTTTTTTTTTTTCTTCTCTTATTTTCTAACTTTATTTTGTTTTTCCTTACTTCAATACATTTTCTTTTATTATTTTTCTTTTCTAGTTTATATTAATAACACGATTAGAAATTAAAAACAACATCCCCTTTAATTACAAAATAAAGTAAGATGTTAATAAATAATAAAAATAAAGTATTTGTATTTATGTAACTTATGAAATAGATCATTTATATTTGATTAACTAAACTAGTTTTTTGCCTTTCTTATATTAATGTGTTTATTGGTTTATGGTTACATTATATTTGGACCTAAATGGGAAAAAAAATGATAAGAAATCTGCAGATCGTGCATTTCTCATACACAAAATATTTTTCGAGGGTTTTCCGAACTTCATATAATCCCATGACCCTTTTTGATCAAGTATACCTTTTTCATTGAGTTCAAATAGAGTTCAAATATTAAATAAAAATATTAAACAACTGTTCAGAAATTGAAGTCAGTAAGATAACTGTAAACATTTATATCTACACCTTGCATCTATTAATAATTACAATATTTTAATGAAAAACATTAAAAGGATTATCGATTACCGATCTTTAATATTATTTTTTCTGGCTTACATTAATAATATAAGTAATAAAAACATGCATTGACCTAAGGAAAAAGAAAAACAAACGATGGAGGAAAACTAAATCATTAACTCTTCATATTAGTATTTCAAATCCTTTTCTTCTTCATTTATAATAAAACATTTCTAAACTTTTTCAAGTATAAACAATTACAAATCCGTTAAGTTTAAAATACCAACAATAAAACATCTCATTAAAGTAATCAATTATTAAATATAACATATACTGAAATCAAAACCCTTAAAAAAAAACATCAAGAATGTATAGCGTCCTATTATTAATTACAATAACAGGAAATATAAAATTTAGAAAAAACAATCCTCCGATTACTTATCATACACTGCAGGGTAAAGACGATAACAGGAAATTATAAAAACTTATTTAAATTTTGAAAACCTTGAATAAGTAAACAAATTGAAGAGTCGTTTAATTTCATTCCCTTATCTTTATTTACTCACTTAAAACTTTTAATAATCGATTATAAATCTACTAATTGATTACTGTCGTAGGACGTTATACAGTGTTGGTTGCTTTTTTTTTAAACTTAAGGACTGATGTGTTATGTGTTATTTCCAGTATGATATGTTATACAGTGTAACCTCCTTTAACGGACACTCCGAATAGCGGACACCTCTAATTAGCGGACATTATTGCGGGTCCCAGTCCCTTAAAATACTACATTCCATGTTATCCACTCCGAATAGCGGACACTCTGAATAGCGGACAGTTATTTTAACTGTAATTTTTTTTTTTTTTTTTTTATATTAACATTTCGACAAACACATCATGGTTGTATTTACATCGGTGTCCATACATTGATACATTGTATCGTTGTCCCATGATTCAATGCACGAATCTGAGGCCCTTTTTTTCACTACAGTTGCTTTGTAAATATCAATCTCTCGTAAAGCTATCCTATAAACGTGTTGATTAAATTTAGTGCGAATTAAAATGGCGTCAAAAAGGAAGAGATTGGCACTGAAAGAAAAAATTGATGTTCTTGAAGTTGCTGAAAAAGAAAAGCTGAGTGTGCGTTGTCTTGCTGAACGTTTTAAAGTTGGAAAAACTCATATAAGTGAACTTTTAAAGGACAAAGATGAGATTAGAAAAATGTGGATGGTGAATTCAAACGAAATTCGAAGAATTTGAAGTTTCGTAAAACTGAAACTAAAAACAAAATCGACGAAATGGTGATAAAATGGTTCCGCTTTGCTCGAGCAAAGAACATTACTATAAGCGGTGTTTTCCTTCAAGAAAAGGCCGGAGAAATCGGTCAAACCTTAGGATTGGACACGTTTAAGGCATCAAATGGATGGCTAGAAATTAATTTCTATATACTGTAATTAATTTTATCATTATTTTAAGTAAGATAAACGGATTAGCACTCATTTAAAAAGGAATATAGGAAATAATTTGCAATTGTTCATATTCTTTCATATCGCAATGATAATTGTAGAAATTTAATTAAGATTGTACGTAATTCTTCATTGAATGACATGCTGTAAGCTAAAAAAAAAAGACAGTCCTCCCCAATAGCGGACACCTCCCAATAACGGACAAAACTTGCGGTCCCGTGACTGTCCGTTATTCGGAGGTAACACTTTTAATAATTGATTACTTTAATGAGACGTTTAATATTGTTGGTATTTTAAACGTAACGGAATTGTAATAGATTATACTTGAAAAAGATTAGCAAGGGACTAAGTGAAATATTGTAAATGATGAAGGAAAACTATGAAGAAGAAAGTAAATGAGATTTGATCATTTATATAAACAATAAGGTACAATTAATAAAAATAAAGTAACATTTTACTTTATTTCTAATTAAAGATGTTGTTTCTAATTTCTAATCATTTTACTAATGTAAGCCAGAAAAGAAAAAAATAATAAAAGAAAATGCAAGAAAGTAAGGAAAATAAAATAAAGTTAGAAAAAGAAGAGAGAAAAAAAATGGGAAAAAAAGGGAAGACATTCGACCGCAGCAACGTGAGTATATGAACCCGCAACATCATTTCTCTAGCTGTTGCCGATAACAGCAATATTTAAGTTATTAGCGGAAATCCAAAGAAAACAATGTCAAATATCTCGAAAACCGTGGAGTGTTGGCCCTCAAACCCATATTTATATTTGATGTATTTCATTAGTATTGGGTGAGTGCAAAAGTTCTCCCCTTTTTTATTACCCATAAAGAAGAGCAAATAAACGCAAAATGAACAGTACCTATTATTGTGCGTAATCCCCATTGCTATCTGGGGCCTCTTGCCATCTGTCTGACTGCCATCTGTCTGATAGGAGATGAATCCCACGGCGGTAAAATTCCGGCGGTTTCGAGTCAAAAAAGTCTTGGATGCAGTTTTCACAGCAGTAAGATCATCAAAGATTTTCTGGACTGAAGGAATTGTTCAACGCACGAAATAGATGATAATCAGTTGGTGTCAAGTCAGGAGAATAGGGAGGATGGGGTAAAACCTCCCAACCAAAGCCCAGTAACTTTTGGTGAGTGATGACAGCAGCGTTATCGTGATGAAGGATAACACCGCGACGATTGATGAGACCTGGCCGCTTTGCTACCAAATTTGAATGCAGCCTGTCTAACTGTAGACAGTAGAAGGCAGCATTAATTATTTGGTTGAGTGACAGGACCTCCCAGTGAATTATTCGCTGCACATCCCACCACACACTCAATAACACCTTCTTGGGATGAAGTTCAGCTTTCGAAGTCGATGCAGGCGGATCAGAAGGGCGACACACGGTCCTACAACGCTTTACGTTACGGTACATAACCCACTTCTCATCTCCTGTCACAATTCGTGTCAAGAATGGGTCATTTTTGTACCGGGAAAGCAAGGAAATACAGGTGACGATTCGGTCATCCCTTTGCATAGATGTCAGGTTATGTGGAACCCAACTTTCTCGTAAAATCCAACTTAACCAGCCGTCTCTCGACCGTTGTCCAGTGTACGTTGAAGGTCTCCGCTAATTCTTGCACGGTTGTGTTCGGGCTGTTCCTTATGACTTGGTCAATATCGTCCTCTCTAACGTGTGATGGCCGTTCACTCCTAGCCTGATCTTGGCAGCTTCTGTATCCTTCCCTAAATTTACGAAACCATCGACGACATTCGTCTATTCGTCTATTGCATCCTCCCCATAAACCTGACAAACATTGCGATATGCTGCGGCTGCCATGCTCTTTTTATCGAACTCGTATAACAAACAATGTCTTATATGCTCCTTCTCGCGTTCCATGTTACACCCTTTGATATATTTTTTTTGAGATGATTAACTTTGTGAGACATCACGATGCATTTATATGTGAGGCATCCATACGTTTGATTGGCAGACGATTTGCGTCATTACAATGTCATGTGTGAGGGCAATTCCATTGCAAATTTTCATATCCAAAAACGGGTAGAACTTTTGCACTCACCTAATATTTTTATTTCACAAAAGGGCAGTAAAATCCGGAATAAATACTGGATATGTTGTCTCCTTTTATATAATTAAAAGTTATACATATAACTATGTTCGTATTTGACTAAATCGGATAAAAATGCTACACTCCGTGTAGCAAATCAAAGGACATAAGTCAATGAAGACTTTTTCTGATCATAGTTAAAAGATTGATGAGCTATCTACAGGAATACTTTTAATAGTCGTGGAAAGTATCTCGCTATCTTCTTTGAACCATCTTTAAAATGGATAAAGTAGTAGCTTAAAAGAGTCCTATGCAAACTGCAACTAAACTACGATTTAAAAAAGAATAAAATCGTGGGTTATTGATTACTACTTCCATGTATGCTCAGCGACATCTATTGCCAAGCATCATAACTATTTTCTACATTTCTGCAAATCAAAGTAGAAGAGAACAAGATTTTCTATTAATTTTTTATTCTTTGCACTTTAACGTACCTGTACAATGTTATTATTCTTATATTATTCGCATTTTTTTGTAAATATCATCCATATCCAAAAGTGGCTTCGGACGTGGAAAATGAAATGCCAGGGCGAAGAAAACGAACTGCGGCTCCCGTCGTTGTTCGCTCGTTGACAATTCTCTTCCCCGCCAAACAGGACAAAACTGTAGCAATAACCGGTCTTCCTAGCAATTCAGAAATACATATTCCATCACAGTGACTCTTAAAATAGGGGAAAACGTTCCAAATTATACCTCTAACTTTGCTCTGCAGGCCTTACAGTAATCTGTTCTTGTAAAGCCGCCATATTTCTTTCTGCAGCAATAAGTTCCAGGAACAACTAAGTGATCCGTTTTCTCCACGTAAGGTAATTCTTCTTTCTCTGTGCGTAGGCCTACAATAGAAAAGAAAAGAGAAAAACCGATCTTTCTTTTGAATTCAGCAAAAGTCAGTTAGGACGCCATATTTTCTCAAACTCCCAGATATTGGTCTACGATCAACTACTGACAAAACATATGAAATATTTTAAGGATAAATATATAATTTAAAGTTGTTTATAATTCAGGTTTTAATAGAGAACAAAATAATGTTTTCATCTTCGAATCGTAGTTTAAATAAATAATAAATGCAGTAAATAATTGCAATAATTGAAAATAAAAACCATATTTTGTAAAAGAAATGAAAATTTTGCATTTCTCTCTTGATGCATATATTTTATACTGTATTGTTAAAATATTTTTATTAATTTTCTTTACTGTTTTGTTTTTCGTAGGAATCGGCTGCCTTTGAAGTTGTCACATTGACACGGGAAGACAAACTAATGACAGTATTGTAATGAAGTAATTTATTCTGTATAAACCATATCATCCACAGCTAGTAAAACCCATCTACATAACACTGAATCTTTCATACCCATGAGATTTCGGAATTTAATATAAGATATCCGTGTTTTTAATAAACAAAATAAGTACATTAATAAATCCACGTCTGAATGGGAGCATTGAAAAGTGTTGTTGTTCAGTTTTTGTTTTTCACATCCCCTCTTTATTATTTGATGTTAAAACTTTTCAGTCATATATAGACTCTACTTAACTCATTTTCAGAAAAATGTATGAAATTATTATTATCTTGTGATACTCATTTTTGTTGTAAACTAATTTGGTAAGTTCGTTTTTGGGTTAAGAGTTAGGCTTTTCCTGTGATCTGGATTTGATGCACAATAGTTAGTTACTTATTTGTGCTTCCATGTTGTAAACAAGTGATCTTCCTAAGAATATAAGATAAAATTTGTACAACTTGTTCCGACTGAGGAACAGGAAATAAGCAAAGCTTCGAGAGCATTTATACATATCCAGTTACTACACGAAGTATTCGAATCTTAAGTTATATTGTAAAGGTGTTCGTGGGAGAGTCGTTGAGATGGAAAAACAATAAGTCAATTTCAACTGAACTGAATTAATTTATTAAATGAAAAACATTGGTTTTTATAGACTATACATAGTTTGATTTGATTGTTTATCTTAAAAATAAACATAATGATTGGACAAGAACAAAACGAATTTAAATTAATTAACTGGTTTAACGAATACAACGAAAAAGAATTTAAAAATAAACAGAACAGCAATAATTAGGAAATAGAAAACGAATGATTTAAAATAAATAACGATTAATGATTAAAATGAAGTAAATAACAGGTAAATAATTTCTACAAAAATACAAATAAGTGGTTTCTAAAAATATTTACGTACAAGCTGTTACAATATTTTGAATATGTATCTTTTCATTTTCTGGAAGTAACTCATTCTAAAACTGCTCGTAATTTTAGTAAATTAATCATTAAAAAAGAAAGAAAGTAATTTCATCTTCTAAACAAATTACATTGAAATCTATATCAAGTACTAACTAATATATATCAAATTATTTTTTTAGATTTTTCTTTCAAAACTGACTTAAATTAAACGTATTTTCTTATAACAAAAAATCTTCTAAATAAAATAAATTAACTTTTAAGGTAATGAAAAAAAATCTCTGAAGAACAGAAAAATTTAAGATTAAAAAAGTTTAAAGTTTCAAATCATATTAGTAATGATACAAAAGTAAATGATAACTATAAATTCACAGATATTTTATTGGAAACGTGAATCTTTGTAGTAATTTTCAGTTTGGCTTAAAATTTGTGCCATTAAAATATTTGAACTTTAAGCAATTAATGTAAATTCGAATATATTTTTAAAAATGGTTACAAATAAATAAACATGGGAAATATAAAGCGTGTTGTGTGGTATTGTAATCTAAATTGTATAGTATTTCATGAATAAGTCCTTTGTTAATAACTAAGAACTTACTGGGTGATCGAGAAAAACTTACTAATATGTTAGAAATAACTTCTAGAATGGAATAAAATGCAATTAACATAATTTATTTTTATTGTCGTTATTTGTAATTCTATATTCTATTTTGAAATATAAACTTAATTTTATAAACTGTGTTTTTTTTTAGTTCTTAGTTCCAGTAAGGTAAACTTTCTAATGAAATGTTTTTAATGCCAAATTTGAAGTAATCTGTAATAAGACTTAGAAATTGAAGATGATTAAAAAATAATTATTATACAAATATTCTCCATCCTCATTTTCTTTCGTAGTTATAACATTTTTTTGTTTTTTTGGGGTGGGGGTCTTTGGAGAAGTCATTTATTCTGACTTTTTTGGGAAAAAAGTAATAAAAGCAATTTCGATCTTAATAAAAGCAATTTTTTAGGCGATTAATTTGATGCCTACAGAAAATCCATTTACGGCCAGCGGAGTCTGGCATATGGTTTTCTATTCATTTCTTTTTAATGTGTTTTCTTATTTCTTGTTTTTAGTTTGGAGGTTCCACTCTTGCAATTTCGATCTATTTGATAATTTTGTATTTTTTTTATAGATGTACAGTATTTAGGCTGTTTCTTCATTCGTTAAACGTAAAAATTATTCTAAAATCCTTCCATTAATTTTATAAAATTTGTCACATTATTTACTGCTTTTTTTTTTCCGGAAAAAGCCTAATAACATCAAATGATAAGAACTAATTTTCTTTTGAATTATTATGTTTGTTAAAAGACTTTGTATAAACATCTTTTAAATAAAGGAGACCTGAGGCTTTATTAGTTTTGTTTTTATCAGCATGAAAATATGAAGCCCTCTCCCACAACCAAAAAAAAATTAAAAGCTTTTCTGGTCTTTATTTTCCTGTAAATATATTCATTAACAATGAATAGCAAACATATCTGTTTCATTCCTACTTCCACTAATAGTCCTTTCCCCTCCATTTCCGGTTTGTGGTTGTGGATGTCAAGACAGATTTCGTAAGTAAGTGTTTGTAATAATGAATATCAACTGAGTGTTTTAGTACCTGTGGATATCTTCTTTTTTTTCTGTATCTTAATAACAAGAAACAAGAATGGTCAAAGTCTGTAAAGATAATTAAATATTGTTCTGTTAATATTCAACATTTAAATTTGTTTGATTCTTTATGTGAAATACTGGAAGAACAAATCACAAAGAAAAAAAAATAGATTCCATCTTCGTAAATTATTGTACCAACGTTAAAGTCAATAAATTTCTTTTTTTTTAAAAAATCAAGTGTTTGTTTTAATTACCGTTATTAAAAAAATAAAAAAGCAAAGAGTAGTTGTACTGACCCTAGGTAATGGTATGCTAACCCCTTGACTCCGGATTATTATTACGAGTTCTTTTTAATAGGGTCAATCGATAAAATTCTAGAACAATTTGAAGTCAAATTAAAACAACAATAATTTCATTTGAAACTGTACACCATTGAATAATAATATTAATTAAAATAGGTATACGTTCAGCTATTCGTTAGTAGTAGATATGTGTTTTGAGACTATATGTAAGTTATGTAGCACATTTGCTGGCAATCCCTTTCACATGATGCTCAGACAGATGATCAAACAGAGGCAAAAAAACCTGTTCAGTCACGTAAGTTCTCAATAAGGAATTTCGCAATTGATACTAGATGATGTACAAGCAATGACGTCGTACCCTTGTTTCTCCCCCCGTTCGTTTTTTAAGAGTATCCTCCCTTTCTAATCCTATTTTAATCTCTACTCAAACTCTGCTTACCCCTTTCGCCTCAATTTCTTCCTTTTTGAAACAGGCTACTGAAACAGTCGTAGTAATCGTCCAAACATATAGTTTATATTTAATATTTTTTTCAGTCTGTTCTATTTCTTTACGCTGCATCATTCTAGTGAAACATTAAGCTTCATCTTGCAACATTACATTTATGCCAGAAGTTCACAAATAACCATTTCATTAACACATGGAAATCTATTTACAGTTCTGCTTTATTTTAATGTCATAATTTCTATTACTCTAATATCTGTTTATTCTTTTTTGTCGTGTAAATAATCAGACAAAAAAACACATTATTTCAAATGTTAACTCTTATAAGCATTGATGTTAACAGTTGCTAATTGCAGAATTAGTTCCAACTTTTAGAGATGATTCTTCGATAGCCGTACCCAGGATTTTGGAATGGGACGGTTTTCGATGGTCGTTTAACCATAAAAAAGTCGTATCCTTTTCCCGGATGGGAGGAGAGGGTTACAAAGAGACCAATGAACTTTCCAACCGAAAAAACTGGTCCAAAATCCTAGGTTTCTTCCATTTTCGAATACAATGGTGGGGAGTCTAACCACTATCTACACTCCCATCCTTGATATGCAATGGATTCTTTTATTAATAATAGCAAATTTCTTTTATATATGTAACTAATTTATCCTCTTTTGTCAGTTAGAGAATCAAAAAATAATAAAAAATATGTTCACTTCTAATACTGAATGATTACTTTTGTTTCATTATTTGAACCTTGGATGTTGTCGAAAGTACAAATAAGTTATTTAAACTTAACTCAGTACAACCTGGTTTCGGCTTATAAAATAAACACGCTGGGGTTCTTAAAACATTCATTCCCTTGCGTTGTCGTGGAAATGTATCATCTAATTCTTCCTGTGAATTAAAGCTACGCGAAACTTTATTTAAAAATCTTCCATCTCATTTTCTATTAGAATTAACTAAAGAATTAAGTAGGTATTCGCTCACCTTTTCATCGCATGAAATGCATGGGGGAGTCCATTTCGAAGATTGGGAAGGGAGGGTTTGGAGACTAATAATTCTCGTATTTTAAGGATCATATCAAATTGTAGGGAAATCCGTCCATCCCTTTGAATGTGATGCACGTACTAAGAGACAAATGGAGAAACAGAGAACAAAACTGTTCAAGTAGTACAACAAGGAAAACAAATGAAAACTTTACAATAGTGCACAAAAGTCTGCTTTCGCATCCTAAGCCATCATCGATGGGAATCTGGGACTACCATTTTGTCCTTATTAGGGACTCTTCAACCAGATTTACTGTCAATGATAGAATCCACAGACCCAGTAATTTCAGTCTATCATCAAAATGTCTCATTATTGAGCACGCCAAGTCTTATTATTCCACTTATAAGCATTTTTTTCCTCTAGTTGTTGTAACCCATTCATACGGCTGAAGGATTTCCATTCAATTTGGTATGTAGTTTATTTATAACCCTGAAATCCAATCCATAAAGTGGCTGAAGATTTTCGTACAATTTGGAATATAGTTTATTCAAAACCCTGAAATCCAATCCTTAAAGTGGCTGAAGGATTTTCATACAACTTGGAATGTAGTTTATTTACAACCCTGAAATCCAATCCTTAAAGTGGCTGAAGGATTTTCATACAATTTG
>JAFIDM010002131.1:65733741-65805762 GCA_023159025.1 Thereuonema tuberculata | reverse complement strand
ACAATCCTGAAATCCAATCCTTAAAGTGGATGAAGGATTTTCATACAATTTGGTATGTAGTTTATTTACAACCCTGAAATCCAATCTTTAAATGGCTGTAGGATTTCCATAAATTTGGTATGTGGTTTGACCCTGAAATCCAATGGAAATCTTATGATTTATTATCTAGGTCGGTTTTTGGACGGATAACGGCATCCTCGATCTCCATTTTTCATATATGGACCTTCTTGAATGCTTTAGAAAGCAAGAGGCGATAAATGCGATGGGGAAAAATTATGGAGCTCATTATCTCAAGGGAAACTTATCCAGCGAATTCAAGATGTCACTCCCCGAATGAACAATCTTGACATCTGGAAACTTCCTGAATCACTTACGGACTGAGAGGATGTATCGAGACTAGGGGTGGTATATTCGAATTTTTCATTTTTCGTATTTTCATTCTCCTTGAATTTCTTTTTTTTTATGCTGTTAAAAGAGCTTTCATTCAATAGCTATGACTTCAATACTTTTATATCTATTTGGAAATGCATTGCTCTTCGTAATATTCTTTAGAAACGATTATGATATGTCGTCGTGTAAACGAAAACATTATTATGTTATAATGGATTCCTAGATAATAGTCTCAAACTGCTTCTTACCATGAAATTGGCAGGAGTTGACAATCGCTATTTTTAGTACATCGCTACTTTTAATAAAGTCAATGAAATGAGCATACATGTTTCGAAACGCCGAACTTGCATTTTTTTATCAATGCTGACAATTTCTTTATCAATGGCTGTGGCAGAACCCTTCTTTTAAAGTCGTCTCCCACCAATTAGAATAAAGAAAAAATCATGGGTAGAGAACCCCGTAGGTCCGGCATCAATCAGGAATCTTTTTGTCGTTGACCAATCATTGTATTGCTATTAGCGCCTTCTTGCGTTGATCGAAGGCAATCAGATGTAAACAGAGACACATGGTTTAAGATTGTAAACAAAGGAAATCATCATAGTGAAGTTGTCCGATGATCACAGTTCAATTTTTTTTTTCTCTTTTCGAATGGAATCATTATTTAGTCCAATAGTCCAATGTTGAATTTGGCACTGAACTGGCGTATAAGTTGAGACAGATGACAGCAGCATTTCAATGATGGGACAGCAACCAGAGGTCCTACAATTAAACTCAAATAACAATGAGTGACAAAATCAACAGCCTTCAAAATTACATTTTAAAACATTTTACGTGTGTCAATTAATTAAAATTATTAAAAGAAATGGCAAACACACAAATTTAAAATAAAATAAATTTATAAACAATTAAAAAATGAAATGCTGCTGTCACCTGTCTCAACTTATACGCCAGATCATTGCCAACTACTATAAACTACCATAATCATTGTTAAGAGAATATTTAAGTCTGTTTCTGAAGTAAATGAGTCAGAAGTGACTGTTGTGGCCTAATATTATAGAATTTAGTGTGTTTAATTAAAAATGCTTTGTCTCAACTACAGTGCATTAACAGATAATAACTTGGTAAAAAAAAAAAAAATATTGAAATGAATTTTTAAGAAAACGTTAAGACTATGCAAAGATGGATAGCAGAATCAGACTTCTTATTTATAGCAAAAATAATTCTAAAAAATGTAATTTAAAGGACTGAAGAATGAGAAAACAAGAGGAACAAAGATGATAGGAGTGCAAACGATTCGCACCCTCGTAATGAAGGTAAGAATAATTTTTAAATAAAACTTATGTAATAAAATCCTTCTAATCTGTCGTCATTTAAGTAGAGATTAAATTAGTATTTAGATAAAAGTCACAGCTGGTGTGACATAAAAAAGGAGAATTATGATTCAAGTTTATTACAAGTTTGAACCCTAAGGCTCACGGCTAAAAGACTCATAGATAAAATTTTAATTGTAGGCTAAACAAAATTAGGAAAAACAAGAAACTTGAATCGTATAGTGCTCATATTTGGTAAAGAAGGATCAGAGAACTGACCTATAAGCGCGTATCAGTTTGTTTTATGGAATAAAATGACTGGTGATTACTTGATTCCTGTGTGAAAGCCCATAAAGAACCTTCATAAAAGTTGGCAGAATACTTTTATCATAAATATAAAAATTAAAATCTTTTTTAGTAGTCTTTAACTAAATGTTTACTTTTTTTAAAGTAAAAATATTTACACTTCCTATTAAGCATGCACACCAAGACTAGGCTCTGCATTTCAGTTCATGAAAGAAGAGCTTTTGATGACGTAATTTCCTTATAGATTGATGTTTTCAGGACGTAACAGCGCCATCTATTGCTAAAATCCGTAACTGAATCTTATAAACATTACGAAAACATTCTGGTTTTTGTATTTTCTACAGTTACGAATACATAATAATAAGAAAAATTGAAATAATTAAATATATTCCTCACTATTCCTCTTGCTTGGCTATGCAAAGTTTGTCCTTTCTGGGTCACGCTTATGCGATCACAAAACGACGCCATCTTGGACTGACTGCTCGGAGTTCAAGTTGATGACGTCGTGACTGGTGACGTTTGTTCCAGACAAAATCGATCGCTACATAATGACCATACCTGGCAAAACCCTTTTTTTTTTTTTTTTTTTGCAAAATACTACTTTAGGCTACAGTAAAACTAGAATGGTTTCTTAGAAACGTCATCAAGACAATAAATATTATTCATATAATATAACATAATACGTACTAATTACCAATGCATTCATTGAATAATGCAAAAAATTAAAATAAATCAATTGAAAATGCTTGGGCTTCTTATTAAACGCGCACAATAAGAGTAACACTGCAGGACTTAGAGCTCACTTTGAAATATCGATAATGGGTTTGTAGAATAATTCATGCGATAATATTTTTCGTAAATACATAACAAATTTAAGCCATATTTTTTATCGAATCACTAAATTATTTTAATGTTAGGTGTTGAAATACTTGGACATCCTATTAAACGCGCACATCAAGAGTAATAGACTACTAAATAACAATGCATTCATTGAAGAATGCAAAAACATAAAATAATGAAATTTAAAATGCTTGGGCTTCGTATTAAACGTGCACATTACGATTCTAACAGTGCAGGATGTATTCGAGCTCTCTTATAAATAATGAGTTTCTAGAATAATTCAAACATTAATATTCATAAATACAGACGTATTTATACATAAATATAATACGTCTATTTTTATCGAATAACTAAATTACTCTAATGTTATGCTTTGAAATACATGAACATCCTATTAAAACTGCACACCAATTATGGTAATACAAGAACCTAATTTTCGAAAATAAGTTCATTAAGCAGGACTAACCCATAAAATGCACAAACTAAACGGAAACTCGATAGTTTAATTCTATTTTCACTAGACTGCGCTGGCCTACGGATCTCCAATTATATGTAACCTTTTTCCAGGTCCAAATTGGAAAGGTAGCCAATTGCAATTAGAGATCTCTATATCCAATACAAAGTTGTTTATTCGGTTGATTCAGAAAGTTTATATGCGAGGCAGTAAATGATTCAAGTTTCTTGTTTTCCTAATTTTGTTTAACCTTCAACCCCAAATTAAAACTTTATCCGTGGGCCTGTTAGGATTTCACCTCTTTAATAAACTTGAATCATAATTCTCTTTTTTTATGTTACACCAGCTTTGACTTTTATGTAAATACTAATTTGTTGAATCGTTTTTTGGCTTTAAGAAAAGTCAAATATGAAAAATATATTCCTGAAAATAGATTCCTAATTAATATATTATACTGTTTATATTATATAATACGGATTTTTTTTATTTCTAGCACCGGGTTATTTCTTTACATATAATGTAACATTCATAAAGCTATCAAATTAAAATCAAATTCTTGTTTGTAAATTCGTGCAGGTAATACAAAATACAATTGGGGATTTTTCTTATTGTTAACAAAGCACCTCTTTATGAAATAAAAACTAAGAGGTAAATTGACATTTTTTAAAATTTATTTTGAAAAATTCCTAATTAACTAAATAGCTTATTTTTAAAACAAAATAATAGCCCAAATGTGAGCTTAGCCTGCAATATTCAGGCAAAAAGAAAGTTAAAAAAAACATTATGTTACCTCTATAGCCTATAATATACAATTAGGAAAATAATGTTCAAAAATAACCGTTAGAAAACAAAATGCAACAATACATCTGCAATCTTACGTTTTGTAGCCCACACGCTTTTCTTTTTTCTTTCCGAAAATAAATATTTGCCATCTAATAAATATAAGATGGCAAAAATGCAATTTATCATCTTCTATTTCTGGGCTATGTTATGGAGGAGATCTTTACATTTAGTAAGAAAAATAAAAAGTTTGTCCAATTCATTTCTATTGTATGTAAAAATAAATTTGTAGTCGAAGAAAAACTAAAACTCTATTAAAAAAGAAAAAAAATTCTCCAAATCCTTTGACATTTCTTAAAAGATTATATAGGAGATCAAAGGACAGAGGGTCGGACTTCAGAAGGTTCTGCTAACCATTTCTCCAAATAAATATGGATTTTGCAAAATTTATTTATTTTTTTATTTATTTATTTATTTATTTATTTACTTTTTTATTTATTTAAATTCTATTAAATAGATATTCCTCTTATTGATAAAAAAGTGTTTAAAAAAACATATTTATAACCATTAATTTAATAATATCTGTACAATCAATATGTAAAGACAAAAGATCATTAAAAGACACACATATATCTTTATATATACAAAAGTTAAAGCTCACGCTTGCTTATATTTCTGTAATACGCTATGAATATCACCTCGTCGTCATATAAATCGTAGTATACATCATTAATACATATTTAATGAAGTCTATACTATAGTAAGCTAGCAGTGTTTAACGTCACTGCATTGTATACCGCGGAGAGTAAGGCTAACGTCACTGCTTTGTATACCGCGGAGAGTAAGTTTCATTCCCCACCGAGGCTGGTCCAATTAACGGATGGAAAAAAAATCCTAGGTGGCAACTTATTCTGATAAATTTAAAACGAAAGTGCGTGAGATCTCCTTTCCTTCTGCACAAGAATCTACTCTACAATGTTAATGTTTGCTTTATGTGCTACCAAACTCAGAATCTTCTACAGTCGATTGGTGTGGTCTTACAGTCGTCGCTCATTGCGACATTAAAAATCAAATGAACCTACAAACATTATTTTGGTTTTCATTGTTTTGAAAGGATAGCTAAGTTACAGTAAGTTATCAGTATGAATCAGTAGTCATACTAACATATATACATGCAAATATTAACTTATATTGCACATTTGGTAGTCGGTACGGTATTTTTTTTATTATTTTATAACTGATCTAAAATATTTAACTTAGTAAACCTCTTATTTATGAAAGCTTCTGTGGCGTAGTGGTTAGATTCCCCGACTGCTGCTGAAATATCCTGAGATCAAATCCCGTAATTCGCTTTTTTTTTTTTTTTTTTTAAATAAATTACTATATAAATCATTTTTGGCTATTTTCTCAGGAAATTTTGTTTCTAATATGTTTTAATCTAGCCAGCCACTGTCATTATTAGAAAAACAAACTAAAAATCAGTAGTTTTATTTAAATAAAAACTTGTGTAGGTCCTAAATTAATCTTGTAGGCTGTCCTGGTACTACATTTTTGGGAATTTTTCGAGACTAATTGAAACGAATCTAATGACGTATCAACCTAGGTGCTGTAGTTTTGGCTCTAGATCCGGTCGGGTAAATAGTACGTTGGGTACATGGCGAAAATAGGAAGGAAACTGCACTTTTTTATTGGAATTTGCCACTTGCTATAGTAATAGTTTATGGCAAAAGGGGGCTTTTCAGATAGGGAGGCACTTCCAAATCCGTGCAGGAACCAAAATGGCGGCCGTTAAAGATGGCCGCCAGGAGTGGCACAAATTGTTATGTAACTCAGCTTGTAATGGTCCTATTTTAATTTTCTTTTTGTTTTGTTTGAAAGCTCTTGTGAAAAGGAAACGTTTTTGTTCTTACACATTTATCTCTAAAACTTAGGGATTTTGCACAATTTTCAAAAAACTGAAATTTTCATGTTTCTCAAGATCAATATCCCGTTCTTGTCCACAAAAAAAAGGTTTATGTCTATGTAGTTTCGTATATGCCAAAAAACAATTATTTATAATAAGCAACAGTTATGCTAATTATTTTGACAACTCTATTAAATTAAGGAAACCACTTTTGAAGTAAAAAAAAAAAACCGACCAAATCCTCTAGCCCAGTAAAACTGTACATTTTACCGTGCATGAAATGAGGTAGTAGGTTTCTTTTTTGTATATTGTATGTGATAATAACGAGATACCAAATCCAATTTTTCGACCTCGGCGACCTTCCGGATCACCCCCAAAAAACGTTAAAATTGCCAAAATTCCGCATTTTTTATAGGTTTC
The DNA here is from genome assembly GCA_023159025.1 of Thereuonema tuberculata. Taxonomy (NCBI): domain Eukaryota; kingdom Metazoa; phylum Arthropoda; class Chilopoda; order Scutigeromorpha; family Scutigeridae; genus Thereuonema; species Thereuonema tuberculata. The sequence continues at coordinate 65,799,359 of JAFIDM010002131.1, read as the reverse complement.
GCCAGTTTTGACCATGATGGAGCACTTTTTCAACAACGACAATTCTATACATTTTAAAAGTATATAAAATTTTCAACAATCTAAGACCAAATTGGTTCACATAAACCTAATGGTTTCCGAGATACAGCTTTTCAAAGTTTGTCAAAATGTCCATCCATGCTATTTTTCAAGTAGGCTATATAATAATATTACACAATTGGCCTCAAACCTTTAATAATCCCACTGAAATGGTTCAAAGGTCTGAATTCTTTGAATTGTTGCCTTTTCCCTGACGAAAAAGCATGAAGTAGAATCACATCCACTGAAGGCGTGTGTGAAAAGGATGAGATGACGTTCTGAAGATATTGAGGTGGTTGAGTAGAGGACATCTAGCGTATTGCCTCTTCCGCACTTCTGAAGGTAGATGGTATTTTGTGTGGCCAGTGTGGATTACCAGAAGTTTATGTCCTCACCTACAATAACCACTACTTCAAAATCAGAGGCCTGCTAGGCGCTCGACAACAACCTGCTAGTTACTGATACTCCTAGTATAATATAATATAATATAATATAATATTAATATAATATAATATAATATAATATAATATAATATAATATAATGTAATATAATATAATATAATATAATATAATATAATAAAAAAGCAGATATTATTTGCATAAAAATATAGAGGAATTAAAATTTAATATTGGAAATCAGCATTAATTATGTTTTATCACGTTTGCCCCGAGAATAAACGCGAGTTTAAATAAATGCGAGTTTTTCAATATTGACTTTCGTTTAAGAATTTAGAATTCTATCATGAATTCGAGAATGCTGGTGATGAACAAAAAAAAAGTAAAGTAAAATAAAATATTTTTAATGTAGAAGGCATTCTAACAACAGAAAGAATAAAGAACTAACTTCTACATTTAAAAAAATCTGATCGTCAACATGGCCAGGCCACTGTTCAGTTTTCCGATTTTAGTAGGAGTATATACCGTATATTTCTGCAGATAAGATGACCTTCAGATAAGACGAGGTGTAAATTTTCGTAAAATTTTTATAGTTTAAGCATATATCTGTCCTAAAAGACGACCCCCAAACTATCAACGGCTATAAATTCAGTTTAAATCAGCGATCGTCATTTTGATAATAATACTGTATAGCGTATGCAGAATTATGTCCCAGTCGTAATTTTTCGAATGAACAAATTTTATTTTATTGCATCTGGCACAACTGATTTGCGATTGTTGCAAACATTCACACTGATTCGGGCATCCGAGTAATGACCTTGACTAGTCACAACGCTTTCTTTCACACAAACATAAAGCTTCCAACCGCGCCGTTCCGCCATTTCCACCATCTTTCACCTACAACGATAAGAGCAAAATGATGGTTTCGAAAATCCCACGGTAGATCGCTCTAGGATTGGCTCTAGCCAATCATCGCAACGCCCTGCTATTCCTTTCAATTTTAAATACATTGATTTGAAGTGAGTGTTTTGTTTTATTTTATAATGATTTTAACTTATATAAATTTCAATCTTATTTTTTTTGTATCTGTCCTATAAGACGACCCCGGATTTTGGGGGCCTTTCTTAATGATTCAACTATCGTCTTATCTGCCGAAATATACGGTAAGTGAATTGAAATATATTAGAGAGTTTTTGCCCAGCTCGCTATTCTAATACGGTAACGCTTAATGTATGTATGTATGTTTATAGGGATATGCTTTAAAACGCACTTCCTGTTCAGACAGGATACCCTAAGGATTTATTAGAATTTCTCTCTTAATCCAAGCAAGTTTTAAGAAGTTTTTAATTTTATTCAGATCTAATTTTCCCTTGAATCCTAATATATGATCCAGTAATTCATCCTCTTCCCAGTTATTTGGGCTTATGTTAATATTTTTTAAGAGTTCGGTTCTCTCTTTTCCGAAGCATGGACATCTTAAGATTAAATGTTTTAGAGATTCCTCTTCATTTTTATCGCAATTTAAACATATTGGCCCCTTTTCAGACCATTTTTCTGTTCTTTTATTTGGCGCCAATGATCCCGTTCTGCACTGGAAAAGTAAAGAACTTCCATAGGAATTATCATAAATATCCTGATATAGGGGAGCCCTTTTATTTTTAAACCCTAATGGTAAGGTTTTGTATTTATTAATAGAATCAACGAATAGTTCTAATTCTGTACTTTTTACACATTTATTAATAAGATGGTGCCATTTTTTTCCGATTCAATGTTTATTCTAATTTAAGTCACATGGCTGGTATTCTGCGCATGCGTCACTGTCCCTTAGAGGAAATACCGTTAACGTGACACTTTAACTTTCCTCGAATAGCGTATCGCTTTAGGGTAGGAAACACGAGTTCCGATAAACATGAGTTCCGACACTAGCGCTCCTGGTGACGAATTGTAGAACTTGAAGTCCAATCGATTTGTATCTATTTATTCGAAATTACCGATTACAAAAATGATTTTCACGATCAGAGGGCATCTTTTTCTTATGTTTTCGTGGATGCTTTCAGAAAACGTTACATTAGTAATCAAAATCATTACAGAATTTCGGCTTGAAAATTTGAATCGGCGAGCCAGCGAATCTCGAAAATATATCGTCGTTGATCGAGATTTAACGAGACTGAATTATTTATCGAAACTGATAACAAAGAAAGACAAAACGATGAAAAAAAAAAGAATATTTCCTATTTTAATTAATTAAAAACATTCTTTCATCTATTCGATGCATTGACTAAATGATATTTATAAAAATCAATGCTATTTTTTTTCGTAAATAAACCGTAGGCATGATGACAATTGAGAAGTGTAAATTTTCACGTTATTGCAAAAACTCTCTTCATGACAGAGCCCGCTATTGTGATTACCTTATTCGTTCACGTGACATTTGCGTTTGCCGTATATAAATCACGTTATGGCAAAAACTCTATTTATAACGAGGTGTTTACTGGAAGTGTCAGGCTGTGATATTGATACGATCCGAATCAACAATAGTAATATCACTTGGGTCTGGTGACGTCCAACCCTATCTCATTGGCTTGGTCACTCATTGAATGATGCCACCAAGTAGGAACTTTGTAGGAATATTAAAAAATTAAGGATAAACTGCTTAAAAACATGAACACATCTAAAAATTTAATCATGACCGGGTTTCAAGTTAATATTCCTGTGTACTGTAAATGTTATTAATATTAATTACATCAATTACTGTACATTAATGTTGTAGTGTAGTTACTTAACCGCTTGTGTACGCTATTAAATATTGATTATAAAGATGAAAAAATGTTTTTGTGTAATTGTGAAGTATTCTAAAAAATCACTTCGGATAACCAGATTTTCGGATACATGCGATTCGGATAAACGAATTTTTAGTTTAATCCCAAACGTAAAAAAAAAAACTGAAGTAGGTTTTATAAAACTGATTATTAATTGTTTTCTTCAGCAAACATTAATGATGACTAAGGGGATAATAGTAGATAGAATGGTTCAATTGCAGCCCAAAGATGTGGAAAAGCTTAATATGAAATTAAGACAATAGAGGGTTGGAAGTGTTCAGGCCGTGATATTGGTCCATTGATCCACTCTGTCTGTTGGCGTCCTACCCCAGCTCTTTGGTTTGGTCACCAGTGAACGACTCAATTACTGATTATTTTCGTCAGTCACTGATATCCAATCGGTTCGTTATCCGAATTCGCAGTTCACCTCTGAACTGGAAGTATGTTTATCGGGTTTTTTTTCCCGCTGATCTGTAGCGAAAAGAATGTTTATTTAGCAACCCATGATAAAGGAATCAACAACCCTCTGTACATTGAGAACCGGGTTTCTTTCACGGGGGTAAAAGTAAGCGACCATTGACCATTAGACCAATCTTCGTGTCATTTCGTTTATCCAACGCCCTCTCGTGATACTTTGCGCTGAGCAGTCCAATATAGATGAGCTTCTGGTGAGTCATCTGTAATTTCATTTCGAAGTGCTCTGCAGGTTCGAAGATATTTGGCAGTAATTATGTCATATTCAGTTTTACAAAGAGGACATTCTCTTGTGCAACGCCGATTTGTAGAAATGAGCTTGAAGAAAGTCGTGTCCTATAGTCATCCGGAGGTTTCTACTACCATACTTTCGTTGGAATTTTTCAGTTGTTAGTGGTTCCCAAGTCTATCTCTTCCTATCTGTTGTTGGTGTTTCTTCTAGAAATTTGTTCCTTTTTGGTCAACTAGGTTGCATGCATTTTTGTAAGATACTGGGGGAAAAGGCTGTGGTAACCCGACGGTCGAAATATTGAAGTCTAAACCTTCCGTATCCTCATGAATCACGGACGCCTTGTGTAGGAAATACGTATAACATAACATAAAGTACAGTAAAACTCCGATTATCCGAGCCTCGATTATCCGAGTTTCCGCTTTAACCGAGCTATCAAATATTTCTAGGATTTTTTTTTCGCAAATTAATCTTTGTTCGTTTAGTCACATGACCCCTACCTGGAATCAGGGAATGGTTTCGACACCAACAATCCTGGGTTATCCTTAAAAAAATGCCGAAACATTACTGCAGAAAAAAGCCAAAGTAACGTAAAACAAAAAAACAATTAAGGACTTTTTTATGTAAAAGAACTCTTTCAATATGAATTGTATGTGGTGTACCTGTATAACTTTTATATTTGTTAAAATATACATTTAAACTTAGATGATTTATTTTATAATACAATTTTCGGTTTAACCGAGTTTTTCGATTATCGGAGTTAGTCTTGGTCCACATTAACTCGGATAATCGGGACTCTGTCTGTTTTAAAATTTAGTATCAATTTCTTCACCAAAAATTAATGAGGATGACAATAGTAGACAGAATGATTCAATTGCGGTCGAAGACGCAACAAGTAATTGCAGGACTTTGAAACACTCCGCTTCGTGGGACTGCGAGAAGCCGGCTGGTCATGCAGACAAATCACTCGCCATCTGGGTCATAGTAATGCTTTTGTTGGAAGATACAGGAAGTTTTGTATACAAATTGTATACAGGTTTTGTATTAATGTTTTGTAATGATGGTCTCACCCATTTTTAATATTTATCTGCGCTTTCTGATTTTTTGCGCTAAAAAATTCATAGCGGCCGCGTGTGGCGTGTACATGAATTTTCTCGCCATTTCTCCTTTCGGCGACTTTTTATTGTATGGTTTGGTTCCGACGTTTTATCATATAGGCCCGTGTACCGAGACCTGGTTGTGTGCTGACGACTTAATTTTTTTAATACGGTGTTGGTTTCTGATTAAATCTTCGAATAAATACAAGCAACAGACTAATGATAAAACGACGTTACTGTTTTTACTTCTTTTCTAAAATTCAATAACAATATCTCAGTCGTACTTTATCCATTTATATAAAGTGGCAACAATATTTATCTTCTTCTGCTATCACCTTGTTTATCACAATATTAACTTTCTAAGATTACACTTAACACTTTCGATGAAAGTCAATCAACAACTGTTCTAAAGTTTTTATTAAACAGTTTCTGATGTAACTCACAGAAAGTTCTCTCAATGCTAAAAATTTATATTTTAACATAATCGCAGCACTCATAATAATCGTTATTTATCACTATTGCAAACTCGATGTACCTAAACTTTATTGTACTTGATAGTCATCTGATGAACTCTTCTTCTTTAAATACAAAAAGATAAAATTAACTTACTTTATCTTTGTCCATAAATGATAACCAAAACCTAGCAGGTAAGGATTAAACATCTAGTTCACTGTTCCCTCGCAATTTGCTTATCCAATGAATGTGATCCGTTGATGCAGACAAGGCGCCGATCGCTCGATTGGTGATTCTCAAGAACATCGCTCGATATCTTCTTTTAAATTCTACAAATAAAATTCAAAGAATGATACGATATTAATGCTTACAATCCTTTAACATTTTAGCATTAATATTTCACTACTTGTAGACAAGAAGATTAATGTTCTCACATGTGATGTAGAATACCATTTTGAAGAACATCTTCCCAAACTATCACCGTAGAATCAACTGTCCATCCCTCTTGCAAACAAAGCTCTTAAAACAACAATATATCTTCATCTCCAGCGTGACCAAAACAAAAACAGTCCTCTACACTATCTTTCTTCTGATAAAAACAATGACAGTAATATATCTTTCCTTATAGTTAAAAACAAAATATCGTTAGTAGATATGGTTCGTGAATAGTGCCATTTTTGTTTCATATCAAATCAAAATAAATCGAAAATATAATATCAAATTGTTACTAATAATTTCTAATATTTCGAAAATTATCAGTTTTAAATAAAAATGGACAATACTTTCGTAAAATTTAGAAACATTACTACGTATAATTGTAAATTAAGAATGTTTTGGTTATTAGTCTTATGAACAAGTATAACTCGATGGTTTTTAAAACCCAAACTATATTTGAAATTACAACAATAATCAAAAATAGTACAAATCTAAAAATTCTAATATAATAAGGTGTAGATAATGTAAAAACAACAGATACAAAAATCGTCAATCGTTGACCATATATGGAGATGTCACGTGTCTTCAGATTTACAATGAACCGACTATCATTCGGTGAAGCTCTGCAACTTTCTCATTATTTATTTTTTTTTTAACAAAACTTTTTTAGAACTGTTTGTAGAACTGTTAACATATTAATTTAAAAACTACAGACAAATAAGACTTCAGATTTATAATAAAAAAAGAAATAAAACTACAAAAAAAATAATATTCTTTAGATCTTTGTTGTGTTCAATAAATCATTGTTTTCGTTTGATCGGCAGTAAATCATTTATTTTGATAAACTATTGCTTTATTGAAAAGAAAAATTCGTTAAAAAAGATAGCATATTCATAAAATAAAAGCATAAAATTTATTTACTGATAATATGTAAGAAATAAAGGTAAGATCGGACTGGGAAGTTGGTCGTTCTAACACAGACTGCGACAGGCAGAATTTGCTGACAATTCCGGAGATGCGTGGCTCCCTCTATAAACAATTTGGGCATTCACTATCCATCATAGGTGGGATATTGAGAGTGCAGCAGCGCTACCTTCTTAATTTTATGGACTGATGAAGGGAAAGGAGATCAAAATAACCATGCTCCAATTTGTACCATAAATAAACGTCAGATCAAATTTTCAAGAATATCAGTAAAGTCGTTTAGCAGGGATTTCGCAGATCATTTTTTGAGGGATGGACAGACAGAAACAAAAGTGCAATAGAGCCCCGATTATCCGCGAGTGCCGTGAAAAATTTTTTTAAATTACGAAACCTCAAAAAAACCAATTTTAATCTAAGCCAACAACAGGGAAATTACAATAGACCCTACATTGGAAAGGTCGAAAATTACTGACAGGTTTATTGTGCATCGTAATCCTATAGGCCTTCTCGGAATTTAAGGATGAGTGGCAGGCTCTTGCTCTGCAGAAAGGTTTCTGCTGTACTGTACATATTTTAAAAGTTTTGCATATTATATTTTTTGTATAATAAAACGTAGTTTTGTTGCTGAAAAATTTTTTTTCGTGATTCCACCTCATTTTTAGTCTTTTTTCGGGTTATCCGCGATTTTTACTATCCGCGGTATCTTTGCCACTCAATTCCCGGATAATCGGGGCTCTACTGTAAATGGTCCTGGGCTTAAAGTTGGATCATCAATAAGCAACGTAGGAAAATTTGTGGAAATTCGTCCAGCAGTTTCAAAGTGATGTGTGTTCAAACAGATAAAATGGACATCAGAAACGTTGCTCAATCAGTAAATTTTCTAATGTTAGCTGGAACGAAGTTAATATTTATAACGGGATGAATATAAACTACACTTTTCTTTAAAGAACTTGAAATGATTAATTTGGCCAAAAATTATTAGTTTTGTTTTTATTTATTTTTAACTAATAAATATGTTCGTGGCGTTAAACAACCTGTTCGGTCTTCCATGAAATAATGATTCCCTCAGAAGAAACCAACCATTCAAGATAAACAGAAGATTCTTCCAACAGTTTTTCGCAGAATTTTAAAGTCTAATTAATGGTAAACAAACTAGAACATCATTTCACTATAAATATCTTCTTTACTGCTTCTATACAATATTTCGTTTCTTTAGAATAAGAAACTTCTTCAGGTGGAGGATAAGAAATTTTCTTTTTCCTCTACATTTCATTCGTTACGAATACACGCATTTTTTAATTACAATAATACTATCAATACAAATTAATGAACATCATGCGAAGTGAATATAGATACTTTGTTTAAAATTTTGTTTAAGTCGTGCTAATAATTGAATGTAATTTAATACTTTGTCTAAATACTTAACTTTGTCTAAATACAATAACTTTGATTAAATTATTTAATTATCATAAAAATTTAAATGTAACAATTATTTTGTTATCCTTCTCTTTACCATTTGTTTTTAATGTAACCAAATGCTATATCACTTACTGTACTTTGAGAAACTTTCCTTTAATTCACGCATGGGGACCGCGCGGTTGGCGATGGCCTCTCACCTCTGAGTACCGAGGTTCGGTTCTCATGTGGGTTTCGTTGATGGTGGCGATCCGTGCTGGGCAGGTTTTCCCGGGGTTCTCCCATTTCCCCCGCATTTCTCACACCATCCTTTCTCAGTCTTTCGCTCTGTCCTTATTTCCGTGGGATATCACAATAGATCTTTCAGGTCGCGGTGCTAGGCTTCTCTGCCACCCAGCTCACCTCATCCTAACTAACTACTATTCATGCTTGGACTTAGACTTTGAGATGATCTAATTAATGGTGCTGACAGGATAAGTTTTTACACCAGAACCTGTTTTTTTTGAGTCCCAAATGTTTTTGGGGTTTCTTTAATCATCTCAAAACACTTTAACTAGTTTATATTTCCTATTTTCATTGTTGACAGCAGAACTGAGATGACACTGAAAAATCAAAAAAATTTGCCAAGAGAAAAACGGTTCTTAGTGAGATCCTGGAAATAAAATATACGTTTTTATATTCATCATTCGATATTGATAAAAAGGAAACCAAGAAGATTCCCAGCAGTAAGCCTTATATAAATAACTTAATACACGGAGTATATTATCTTGTTCTATAAAAAAGCATTATTCTTTTGTTTGTTTTTTGTTTTTTTTCATACAGTGATGAACATTAACAACGTTACCACAAACTGAAAATAAATTTACTGGTATCATTCTCTCACGTTAATAATGTATTATTGAAAAATACTCTCATTCATTACAGTTAATTTAGTTTCCTTTCTATTCCAGAGATTAAACAAGGTAGGGATAGCGATTAGTAAACCAATCACAATGCTTCGCAACGGCTTCTGTTACGTATAAGACAATATAATTGATATTGTTTTAATTTCCTTATTATTATAAATGTGATTGTTGCGAACGCAAAAGGCGCAATTGTTGCGATTATTGTAATTGTTGCTAATGATAATTTAACGTTATTTTAATGATACTTGTCCACAGACAGACGGACAAAGCGGGATTAGAAGGCTTCTGATACAAGTATCAGAAGCTTAAAACAAAATAATAATAACTAAAAGAAAACACAACAGAAGTTTATAAGCCTTAAACAGTGAGGAAATAAAACTTGATACACAGACATAATGTAAAGTTTATTAATCTAAGTTTAGCGATTGTCAAAATGTATCTAATTAAAAGAAGATTTTTTTTTTTTACTTGTAGATATTTTGAATAATTATATATACTCTTTTTATATGGAAGTATAAGAGACTCCCTCAATATTGGCATTTCAAAAATAAGTTATTAGTAAAAATGATAATAAGATCATTGGAATAAAGAGAAGAAACACGGAATAATTAAGCATAAGACCTAATTGGAGAAACTTACTTAATTTACAAATAATAATAGCATTTTACTTTGATTTAGAAGTAGCCATTGTTTTAAAAATATCGGAGAATATTAACTATTTCAGTATTTCGGAATTCTTGCCGATTTCTTTGTTTTTTATTCTTCCAAATACCAGGTGAATTATTACTTCCTGTAATCCAACTCCCTGTCATTATCTGTAATTATTTGCTGCATCTTATTATGAATGGAATTACAATACTTCCAGATAAGCTAACAAACGTACGAATGGTTAATATTTCTCATCGTCTATGTATTAAAATGATAATTCATCAGCAACACAAACGAAAAGCGGTAGAATTTATTTTCTCTGGCAATTTCTATATATTGTAAATAACAGCACACCCGAGCCTCTGTCATCGTATTCTGAAGGACAGATAAGGAATTAAAAGTGACTCTTAATTTTGAAGTTACTGGTGTTCTTTGTTTTCGATCCCTGAAGCTCAAGACTTGAAAGTGACTGATACAGATTCAGTTTTAAACGCGGGAAATGTGAAATTGTGACATACATTGTTGTACTTTATATTACAAGAATAGATCATCCTAGACCATTCCAATTTAATATCCTTTGAATACGTTTTTCATCTCACTCTTCTAGTCTTCATCACTTCCCTTTTTAATTTTCTTCCAGAAATTTTAATTTCGGCTTTATCCTGGAATGAACATGAAAGAACTCAGACCTGCACCAAAACAAAGGTTTCGCACCCTGAGCCATCATACCGGGAATCTGAGACAGCAGTTTCATCCTCATTAGGCTTCATCAACCAGATTTACAGGTGGTGATGTGGGAATTATTAAATAATGATTAGCGATAATAGTTAAAAACAAAATCTGTCTGTCGCCTAATAATCACTATTCTATGAGAGAACAGGACCATATACACAAGAGCTTCAAAAATAATGTATAATTACTATGCCATAACTTGTTTCGAGGTTTTCCTCGTCATCAGATGTACAAATTGAAATGAAACATCTTAAAAAGGTACAAATCATAACCCTAAACAACAATAAGGATACTAACAATGTAAGGAATATCATTAACCAATCTTTGTTATTCATTGACTCAACAAAGTAACATCAATCATTATTTTAGATCATACTCTAAAGCATTTTGTATGGATATGTCCGTGTTATAACATTTTTGTGTTTTAATTATAATAATAATTTAATTATTATTTAATTGTTAATCGTAACACAATCATTAATAATTAAGATATTTTATTTCAATTTGTACATCTGATAACGAGGACAACCTCGAAATATGTTATGGCGTAGTAATTATACATTATTATATTTGAAGCTCTTGTATCTATGGTCCTTTTCTCATTATATACAACACATTATGAAGATTAATCACTATTCTAATTGAGCTTTCAATCAATGGGTTGCAGAGCTGCTGAATGACTGTTGTACCTCAATTATTTAAGTTATACCTGTTAACTGAGACAAAATCGAACACTGGTTGCAATAATTTCAAGACTGATGATATTAATGGGTTCTTATTATTCTTCTAGATAAATACATAAATTAAAATGTTATTAAACATTATAAGCTTCGCAATAACATCGTTAAAATATGAACTGTCTATTAGAAACTTAAATTGAAGTAATCTTTTCAAATTTAGATTAATCCTTATCCCTAACGGTCCTTAGGCTTAGGTATGAACCCTGCATATTTCATTAAAGTAATCACACAATTCGATGAATATCAGAGCTCTGGCTTTCACCTGAATCAGTCTCTTTTCTTCATCTTGCTATTGGAGTCGAGATGATTCACTTTTCTTGGTAAGAGCTTTGTATGATTTTGTCAATCTTTTGACAAAACCATTATCCATTCAAACCTTTGGAAACAGGAACTGCATCTAGGACTTCTTCTCTTCCCAGATCGTACACATAACTAGAATTGTTTGAACGCGCTATGCACTAGCACAACACAAGAAAACTTTATCAACAATTGTTCTTTTGTTGGCGTTCATGATTAATTCTTGGCCGTTGCCTTTCGTTTGAAAACAATTGATTTTTGATAAATTTTTCATAACACACGTTTGCTTGTTAATGGTCTTGTCTTTCTACTTTTTTACATTTACCACAGTTGATAGGCCTAGTATGCGAATTAAACTTAAGGAAACCACCTCTGCTCCCGAAAGTGGGCAACAAAACAAACAACAATAACACATAGGGTGTATCTGAAATGTTCTGCCAAACTTAAAAGTTGTATTCAATCATGAAAAAACGAATAAAAATGTCATATAAACATGGATCTGTTTATTGCTTTATTTCCAAGATATGAACGATGCAACAATACAGAGGTGTTGGCCGTACAGTCGCTCAGTTTCACAGAAAGTGCTCGAAATGTCCTCCACCGGCTGCAATGCACGCAACACTAGGTCCGTCGTTCCATTGACTGCCGAACATGGTCGAAGATGTCAGGTGCACATCGAATTGTGTTGCACCCATCCATTATGCGATCATGCAGTGCGTGGGCGTCAGGAACCGGTGTGTTATACACTGATGCTTTAAGATAGCTTCATACGAAAAAGTCCAGAGGGTTTAAATCAGGGTCATTGCAGGCCATGTCACGATTACTGAAGAGCAATTTAATGACTTACGATACGACATAAAGGCCAACACCTTTGTATCGTTTCATCGTTCATATCTTGGAGATAACGCATTTCCAGACCCATGTTTATATGACATTTATTCGTTGTTTTGCATGATTGAATGGAACCTATAAGTTTGGCAGCACATTTCAGGTACACCCTGTATGCTTGTGATTCCTATATGCTTTATTAACTCGGGGTGCGAGAATCCTTATTTACTTTCGTGCATTAAAAAATTTGAGAAGAAATTTTTTTAGAAGATTTTCGTTTTCTAAATTCTTGCAATGCACGTTAAGTTCCTTTATACATTTATACCATTATGTTTGCGATTCTTGTCCTGGTCATATTCCAACGCAGAAGGGAATTAACAGAAGAATCTAACATCCCAAACAAATAAATCATGAAGAAAAATAAATTTTAACTTGCGTAGGTTTCATTAAAGAAAAGGAAAAAAAAAAAACTCAAACCTGCACCAAAAATAAAGATTTCGCATCTTGAGCCATCATACCGAGAATCTGGGACAGCTGTTTCAGCCTCATTAGATTTATCAGCCAGATTTACCCGTGATAATATGGATAGATAGCTGATGTGATTTCCTTAACTTAATTACTGAGTAGGATCTTCGATCCTGCTGTTAACTCCTTTGAGCCTTGGAATATGATCAGGACAAGGAATTACAGGCATACTTTGCATGCTTTATTTATTATTGCTGCTTGTTTTGTTGACAAAGGGAACTTCCGGGAGCGAGGTGGTTCCTTAACTATGCTTTCCACACTGGGCCTATCATCACGGGTAAATTTGGCTGATGAAGTCTAATAAGGCTGAAACAGTTGTCCCAGATTCCCTGTATGATGGCTCAGGGTGCTAAATCTTCGTTTTGGTCCACTTTTGAGTTCTTTTTCTTTAATAAAACTTGTGCACGTTAAAATCTATTTTTCTTTAAGAACTGGAAATGTTTCTCTTAAAAATTAAGATTTATTGAAGAATGTAATCAGCGCAAGATTACCGAAATTCGTAGTCCGAACTTTAGTAAGTTTAACTTCATAAATTATTCATTTTCCAATTTCGGCTTTTTTTTTTTTTACTTTATTTCAACTTAAAATTTTAGAAATTTTTAGAAATTTTCAACAAAAAAAAAAAAAATCCTTTTTTTTTATATTAACGCATGAAGTTAAATTCATTCAATTCGAATAAATCAGAAGTAAAACAATGCTGCTTTAAAGTATTTAAATATAGCAGCATTCTAGGTACAAACATAATCTATTGTTCGTTTCATCAATGAAAGATCTCTGCTTATGGATGGACATAATTCGCTTATGGATTGATGTTTCCAGGAGGTAGCAGCAACATCTTATAAACACAACGAAAACATTCCGGGTTTTAGTTACGAATATATTTTTATATTATCGTTATTATTTAAATAATTTCATAATTTTTTAATAACTTGGCTTGGCTCTGTAATGTCTTCCCTCTCTTACTTATAGTGCTGTTGCAAAGACGCCATTTCTACGTTTTACGTTCTATAATTTCCAGGCGAACGTAAGTGATCAGTTATCGCCATATAAGGAGTTTTAAGTTTTCTGTATTCATTCCCTGGTTATTAACAATTAAAAAAAGCATAGAATTTTAAGAGCTGTATAGTGTTAAGAAACTAACAGTTTTAAGGAAAAAATATATACGAATATTTATTAATCTATTAAAATTACGACAGTAATTTCGAGACAGACATCACAGCCTATAAACAAGGTAATTAATGCTTTAAGACAGTGTCAAAAGCAAAGCGACCCCATACTATGCACAATTTTATAAACCAAATTTCATCGGAAGCGATCAGATCGTAGTCGGCGATATGCTTCAGTATTTCTTTCTCGTTCTCTGTCTCTTTTCTCTGACTTTGAGCGAGACCGTTCTTTACGCAAGCGTGAAGCTTCTCGCTTTGCATCAGTTATCTCGTTTTTCCGCACGTCGAGACATTTTTTCAATTTCAATCACAAGAATTACGTATTTTGCATGCACAACAATCACATTTATAATGCAGCTCTACAATAATCACAATAAATGCAACAATTGCGCCTTTTGCATTCGCAACAATCACATTTATAATAATAAGAAAATTAAAACAATACCAATTTTTAGCAACCCATTATTAGCAAACCACTCCTTAGTGGGTCAGGGAATGATCCTACAGGTTTGATTTTTTGGACATGGTCACCTACTTTTTGATGCTGAACACAATGGTGAAGATTTCATTCTAATATATCTAACCATTTGGCCACTACTAAGTGTGAAATACAGCAGACATAAATGCAAGAGCGGTCACCAATGTTTTACAGGCAAGCTGTACATAGGGTCCGCTAAAAAAAATTGAACTGTTTTCGACTAATTACGAGGAGAAAGACGGGACGGAACAAATATCTTAAGACTTATGTTTTTCTAAGCAGTTGTATCTTGTAAATAAAAAAATCATAACTGTTTTATTTACTATTATTATTGATATTATTAAAATTACTATTACATGTTATTATTCGCTATGACGTGTGCAATGAAAAGAATATGAACAACCTCACTCTGTACATTTGACAATAAAAAGTAAAATCATAACAATTAAAAATACTAATGGTTTTAACAGTACTACATAAAATAATTATAATTTTGATTTACATATAATGCAGGGGCGTATATAAGGGGGGGGGCCGAGGGCCCCCCCCCCTACCGAAATAATGAAGATATGTCCTCCCAACGTTTTTTTTTTGTTTTTTTTTTGGTTGAAGAGATAGGTTTTCATTGTCTCCTTTTTTTGGTTGAATAGATTTCTTCCCCGGTTTTTTTTTTTTTTTTTTTGGTTAAACAGATAGGTTTTCATCGTTTTTTTTTTTTTTTTGGTTGAACAGATACTGTCCTCCTAATGAGAGATGGCCGCCCTGTTTTTGTGAGATCCCCGCTTGTATCATCGATTAGTCTGGTCAGGCACTTCCGTCTGATGTTATGACAGGACGCCGCCATTACGGTAAAGGCTTGTTACTTTGCAAAAGAGCATTGTATTTTTTAAATAATATATATTTATTTATTTATATAAATACTTATTGTTAGCAACTGGTATTGAAATAACGCTAAATAGACGAGAGAAGTTTTAATTTGGCGTTATCAACATGTCTTTCTCAGTGAAAACAGACGCCGTCGTCCATTGTGACAGGAAAACATAATTGATCAGCTACCGGAAGGGCTGCGCAGTTCAAACTTCCGCCGGTCAACTTTCATTGTGAGGACAATAGGTTTCCATCGTTTTTTTTTTGGTTGAACAGATAGGTTCAGATAGGTTTCCATCCTTTTTTTTTTGGTTGAACAGATAGGTTTCCATGGGGTGTCTACTTAATTATATTAATCTTGGCCCCCCCCCCCCGAAAACATATTCTATATACGCCACTGATATAATGTAACTGCTTACAAATACACTCCCAATTCATTGGATAACCTTTTCCTCAACGAGTTTTCAGATCTCGTGGAGCAGTACGATGTTATCTTCCATTTGGGTCCCCAATCTCCAAAAAATGGTCTTAGGACCCTTTTGTATGTTAAAGGATCGCCACAACAGGCCTATGCAGGTCCAAGGGCTCGCGGGAGATAAGGCTCCCGGCGTTACTTGACCAACGGGACTAGGTTGAGGTAGGGTGGTCAGCCCGACGCCCGCCCGCCTTTAACTCCCGGGAAAGAAACCCGGTACCCATTCTACAGAGGGCTGGGTAGGTCCTAGGACCCGTTTGGAAAAGAATGGAGAGGCCCTCCGCCGAGGCCGGGAATCGAAACCACCACCTCCAACCCGCAGCCAAGCGCCCTTACCCACTCGGTTACCAGGCCCTCCTTTTGTATGTGCATTATTTTAAGCCGTAAATACGAAATGCCCTACCTAGAAGATGATATCTCTTTTGAGATATTAAACATCTTGAAATTAGAATATTATAGGTTTTATTACAGAAAAGTTGAAACAAAAGATAAATAAAATAATTACGTCTGGAACTGAAACTAAAGAGCAACTTTAAATTTAATTATCATTTGCTTCAGGAAAAATCAATTCAAGAAAATCATTAATTTTCTCGTTTCTCTGCAAAATTCATGTCTGACCTTCAAGTCTTTTATCATTTCGAAACAAATTACGAAATTTAAATTTCAGTTGAATCTTTCTATTTCCGTTCGTTAATTATGTGATTTTTCCAAACATTTAAAAATTAATTATCGAATATTAAGAAACAATATTTTCATTTCAAAAGTACGATAGAGTGATTCTAATCACCATAAATTGAAAAAAATTGTCTATTAAAAAAATAAAATAATTTTACAAATTACTAAATTTTAACGAAATTCAATATTAATTACGCATTAATCATATTTAGTGATTAATTTATGTCAATAATAATGTTTTATATTATAAAATTTTTATGCTATTTGTTAACTCTTCAATACTAATAAAACTAATTAAAATAACAAGAACAAGTTTAAAGCGCGGAAATAATATACATTACAATAAAAACGAATTACGAACGGCCATTATCTTGTTGACTTTGTTTCCTTTATATCTCTCTCGGGATCACTGACTGTCAGATACTGGGCGAATCCAGCTGAAGAAGGGTAGGAAGCCTGAAACAGCTGTTCTGAATTCCCGGTATCGAAATTCCAAAAAACAGATCAGTGATTTCTTTTTCATGTGCATGTGTGTTTTTATTGTAATTTAATTCATATAATTTTAAAAAAATATAATTTTTTTCAAGGTTTTATCTGTTTATAATGTTGAAAAATAGATTTTCTTTTTTTTTTTAATATTCACTCATATTTAAGCTGTGAATGTATTTACATGTTTCTGTTTTCCATTGTTCATTAGTGTCAAAATCTACTTGAAACAGCAGTACATCATATATTTCGTAGGACTGAAATGAATTCAGCTGGAAAAATTTGTTTTATATAAAAGTATAGATCATTGTTTCTCAAACGATGGCCCACGATTCAATATAAACATTACATTAATTATAATTAGTATAATGCATAAACATTTTATCTGACAAGATATTTATACATTATTTTATTACGTACATCATTTAACACAACGACTCATTTTATACATTATTTATACTTTAAATAAAAAGATAAAATCTGAAGTTTTATAAGTCAGGGAAGATCTTAAGAAATTGGAAATTCTAAGGAAAGGATTAATTGTCACAAAAGATTGAGAAAAGCTGCTCAATGTCAATCTTAAATACAAACACAGAATAATCGTATTTTTATATCTCCAGAAAAACTGGAACGAGCGTTAACTTACTCATTACTATTTATACTAGTAAGTAAATTTACTCAAGGAAATTATAATAGACTTCCGAATCATAGTTATATTTTTATACAATCAACTGTTTTCTTTCTTGAACAGAAACTAAAACCAAATTTTGGGAGTATCTAAAGGAATTCGAAATTTACGAAAACCACAGAATAGTTCTATGCATCATCAAGAAAAATAAAACATTTTCATTAAAACATATTTTAATTAATAGCAATATTTTTATTAATACATCAATTGTAACAATTACAGAACAATAATTTTTATCATTTCAGCGATTTTTATTTCACTATTTTTTTTTATGCCAACCAACTTCTGCTAAATATTTCATTATTCAAATGTTATTGCTGCTAAATATTTAATAAATTCTTCTATCCTTATGTAATATATTTTCCGAATTGTTTCAATATTTTTTATAATCATTCTTTTCTAGCCATATTGACTACAAGGTGTTCATAGTCGAAAAAAAAATAATTAAAAAAATTAATTAAGTTTAAAAAAATTAAAGTTGGCCTATTTAGAACATCCTGCAGCTGCAACCAAAAGTCCGAGACACCAAAAGTTGTACACATACTATTCAAAGGATGCGCTCAACAAATCTGCAAAAAAACATTAGTTACGAAATCGTTCTTTGAGGGCGCTTTTTGCTACAAAAAAATGAAAATAATTGTAGAAAAACATTAAACATGCAATGCTATACCAACACAGTACGGTTTTAATTATAATCATTCGTTTTTTTCATTGCAGAAACACCAGGAACGCTGCCCAAATTGGGCTATAAATAATCGGTGTGAACTGAGAATGAGTTATTAGCAACAGCCGTGATGACGATGATTTTACAAGAATGTGCGTTGATGGTCAAGTTTTATTATGAAAGTTATTGTTAGAAATTTATTTTTCCTATGTGGTAAAATTAATTAAAATCATCTCGAAGGCTTTGAAATATTTTTATTTGTAACTGAAAGTTATAATATGCTAATTTTCAAGTGACGTCTGGAACTGAAACAATGGAAGGTTGTATACCGAACTAACGCGAGTATCAATTGTCGATGATTTCTAAACATGGCGTTAAGAAAACAAGCCGTAACTAGCGTTGTCGCTATTTTTGGTAATGGATAATCGGAAGATTCCAAATCCGATATTGCAATTAGATTTAGTTTGTGTTAACAGATTATCTAATGTTCGAGTAAAAGGCCGATAGCCTTCAGAATTAAACAGTTAGAATTATTTAAGGATTTTAAAGATAATTCTCAGGAGAGTAATAGGCTAAACCTAACGGATGGAACTCCTGACGGAGGATTCAACTTGGAGAACGATCACAGTTACTGATGACCTGGAGATCGAAAGGCAATGCGATTAGGTAGTATCATCGCAGTCAACATTAGTTGAAGAGTAGGCTAATGTTTCAACGCTCACAATTAATGTAAGTAATGTTTCATTTTATTACATCCATCCCGGAGTTTGGAAGCCAACTTACACAAAGAATCGAACACATAGGATGAAGAATATTCACGAACTAGATTAAAATGAACATTAAAGACTTTAGTATTAAACACAAAGATACAAATAGAAACAATATTTGTACATTACGGAACTGAAAATATTATTCAGTGTAATTTGGGATATTACATACAAAATAGCGAAGCTAGTAATTTATTGAATTCGAATAATATTCAACCCAATGTTAGGGAAAATCGATTTCAATGGAAGTTGAATTATTACGTTAAAGTACATGTGTTTCCATACAAGATTATTCAAGACTATTAGTAAAGGATTTTACTATTAGAGATTTTGAACTGAGATAAAATCAGAGGAAGTTATTTTAACTTAGCGAGTTACTACAAGATGAACTAGTAAACATACGCATAATGAATAAGATGTATAATTATTTTCATACAAGTGAAAAGATAAATTGAACATTAGATGTTTTAGTGCATTAAGAGTTAAATGCAGTACATCCGACCTTAATATAATTCACATTTGGTGAGAAACCAATTTTCGAAACAATTGTGATTTCATCTATAGTAGTGACTATAAAATGAAGTTAATTTCTACATTATTAATCTTTATAGATTAGAAAACATTAAGTGAACTTCTGAAAGTTGAAGACGAACATTAAGTAAATGTTAAATGAACTTAAATGAACTTTGAACCATACGATACAACTGTATTAAGAATTGTATTTATTGAATCTTATAAATATGTTAATTCCATTCAAATTTGCCATCTCTTTATTTCTCACCTCATGTTGCTTAATCGAGCCCTGCTAACCCAGTACGTGCGAATGATATTTGTCAAACGCATCTTAGAAGTTTGTGTTTAATTTCCTAATTGAGGATCTAATATAACTATTCCCACAGTTATAGTAATGCTGTAGCTGTGATTCGTGAATTTTGTCTGGTTAAAATAGTACACCGTGAACTGGTGTCACCACAAGGTGCGAGAAAAATAATGAAAAAATTAGAAGAAACCGGATCTTGAAAATGCATCACATGATTGAAGACGTTGCCACATCAATCGTAGGAGAATGCTGCAGATTCAGGTAGTGCCAGAGACGCATCATGACAATTAGATTTACTCTGGAGCACAGTTAGAAAGATCCTAAGAAACTTAATTCACTTTTTTCCATACAAGATCAGACAGATAAGAACTGCTTGCAGGCGACAAGGACAAACGATTCACTTTTGCATTGGCCTTTCTGGTGAGGATAGAAGTTGATAAGTTGTGGCTATGGGTCATTCTATGGAGTGACGAAGCACAGTTTATTTGAATGGCACTGAGAACACCCAAAATTGCTGTGTATGGACCAAAGAAAATCCACATTTTCCAGGAAATGGCTCAGCATTTGCCCAAGCTTACAATCTGGTGCGGATGTGAATCCAACATCACCTGGGTCCTTATTTTTTTGAAGAAATTACTGCTTATGGTCCTCAGACATATTCCATGACTGTGGCAAGATATCGTGACATGCTCCAGAATTCTGTGATACCCCAGCTGCAGGACAGATAGTGTCTTGATTCAATCTCTTTTATGGAAGATAGTGCAACTCCTAATATTGGAAGGTTCATGCAAACTTTTTGCATCAACATTTACCAATGATCGAGTAATTAATCGCATGCTCCCTACTGCCTGGCCACCACATTCTCCTGACCTAACTCCATGCAATTTTTGGTTGTGGGGATACCTAAATAATGTGGTATATTGTGGAGGAATTGCAACATTAGCAGAAGTAAAAGACAGCATCATGCTACATGTGCAAACTATCACGGGTGATCACCTACGGTTAGCTTTGAGCATACAGTTCGCCTTCAAATGACACACATTTGTCAGGGAGAACTTATTGAGTAATATCATATGACTTATTCAAATATCTGATACTGTTTGTGTGAAATAAATGTTTTTTGAACATAGTTTTCGTTTTCAGTTCATATAGCCCTCTAGCGTTCGATTTTGTAACTAATTTTTTTTTTAAGAATCATTGAGTGCATCCTTTGAATAATATGTGTACAACTTTTGGTGTCTCTCCGACTATTGATTGCAACTGCAGGATGCTCTAAATAGGCCAACTTTAATTACAACCAGGGCTTTGGATCAGAGCACCAGACCAAATTTGTAATTGCTCCGCTCCGACATCAAAATACTTGCTCCCTGCTCCAAATAAGTTTTCTAATGCATATTACCAAAGATCAAAAATAAAAAACAAGCGATTTTTTTTTTTTTAAATAAACTTTATTAATCTTCGTAACTAATTCTACAAAGAGAATGGCAGACAGCAAGTCATTTTTCACTGCCTGTCTTGCATCATTTAATATCAATTTTAAGGCAGAAAATATTCACTCGACAGTGACCAGGGTAGTGCTCATACTCGATGCAACTCGATAGGCAGCTTGAATTCGGTATGGGTTACCCTCAATAGCTTCAAAGACTGATTTTACTTAGTCCTTTTGCTTTTATCGGTTGCGACACTCAGTAAAATCCTATACGGGAATCTACATAAACTCCAGCAAGGAAATGGGTGTACTGGAAAAGATTTTCTTCACGTTTTCACATGGAGGTCAAAATTGTCTTGGAGAAATTTTGCAAGTTTTTACCACTCCTTCACAACTCGGAGTTACGTCAGCTACTTGAAGGGTTACTGTCGTAAAATTAGGCTTTGCCAGAAGATCTCTTATATTCTTACCTTCATTCCATTCAGCTTTAATTAACATCAATTATCTGGCTCCATGTTGGGCGGAATATCCATGTCGAGTTCTCAGCCATCAAGTTCCTCAGTTTCTTCAGTGAAATAATTTCGGTTTTATTTGTATTATCAGAATTAGAAACAGTTTCACTGCTGCTGCATTTTTTTTTTGCAGTGAACATCATATTCACTGCATTGTGACACATACTCAAAATTTGATGTAAGTATTTAAAAAAATTAAAATTATAAATCATTTAGGCAATAAAGCAATTTAACTTGCGTGTAATAATTATCATTAAAAAAATAAAATAAGGCAACACACATACTTTAGGATTAAAATTTAAAACATTAAAAGGATAAAACTACAGTTTCAGCTCACACCGTGAGCCGTTGGCCAGTGATTTTTAACAAGAAGATAGCGGTTTATGTAGGGAAATACCCGGAAAGTGGGATGGACATCTGACGATCCAGCAGGGAACTTCAGAAGAAAGAAAAACAGAAGAGCATCAGTGTACTGAAAATGAAGTCATTTTCAAATGAATTAAAAACAGGAAAAAAAAACTAAATCTTTGAAATAAAACAAACAAGTAATTTAATTTATAAATTAACCACACTCTCCCATATCCATATTTTTTCTAGGAAAACCGTAAAAATAGATTGCTTTAACTGACACGATTATAACTACTGTTCGGTTTTGTTTACGAGAGCCTTCAACGCTTTTGCGCATGCGTCAGGTCTCCTTCGATTTCATCAAAATAGGCGTGAGGAGAAACAAAGAGGGGATGTTTACTTTTATAGTGTTAGTTTACTAGTAGCTGCGCTCTATTTGCGCTTTTCGGGAAAGAATTATGGAAAGAATAAATACTATTGCAAAAATAACGGGTACTAAAAGAAAAACAGGTCTTCAAAAAGTGCCCATCTCAGCGCATCACCCCTTTGCGGAGTAGAATCGTCTGTGAGTGTTACTTCTCGCTTTCGAAAACGAACAGTATGTTATAACCAGGGCAAGGATTCTGATGACATGTCATCTTTCAAATGGTTCACCATATACATTGCTAAGTTATATACAAATCCTGTTCATGGCCCCCATATTACAGAAATGCATATTTATCAAGTCATTTTTCTAAGTATTTCCCACTTTTCGCGTTATTATTTTGTCATTTTATGGAATTTATTAGAATATTTTATATGTTTTGAGTCATTTTCTCACATTCTTAATGGTTTATGATGCATTTTTTGCATATGGTACTGGATGTTAATGGAATTGAAAGTGAGGATGAATACGAAGACGAGAATCTTCACAACTTTGTTCAACCCTTATTTCTTGGAATTTCCACATTCCAGGAGACACACCAAATTATATCAGTTTCATTCCAATTTTTAGGTCATTTTTTAAACATTTTTAAGTCATCAAAATCCGGGCCCTGGTTGTAACGATAGGGGATCCATTAATAGCCGAAGGGATTCTTTACACTTACAACGCAAATTTTGTGGCTCTCGGCAAACAATAAACAGATGTTCACGATCTAATACATGTCCAGTTTCCCCGGATGGTCATGAAACTATGGTTATGTAATTGAAGTGCAAACTGCAGCAGCATGCTGGGCCATGCTTCGCATAACTGGTTGAAGGTTTCCCCTATGTACTGACACCCGAAATCTTTACATCGCAAAGCGTAAACCATCCCTTTATGATTGCTTTGCTGGGCATTTGATTTTTTATTTACAGCATTGGTTAAAGTAGCTGTGATAGCCAATGTTAAAAATCAAATGCCCAGCAAAGCAATCCTAAAGGGGAGGCTACGGCCTTGCGATGTAAAGATTTCGGGTGTCTGTACATAGGGGAAACCAGTCAACCGGTTATGCAATGCATGGCCTAGCATGCTGCTGTGATTCCCACAGGCGACTTCAATTACTTTACCACAGTTCACATCCGGGAAACTGGACATGTATTAGATTATGATCGTCAGGTTATTGTTTGCCATGAGCCACAAAATTTGCTTCTTAAGTATAAAGAATCCCTTTGGATATTAATGGATCCCCTATGTTATAACGATACCATGTCAGTTAAACAATATATTTTTACGGTTTTTCTAGGAAAGATAGGGATGTGGGAGATTGTGGTTAATTTCTGTATTAATTTACATATTTGTTTTATTTCAAAGGTTTCGTTTTGTTTTTCCTGTTATTAATTCATTTGAAGCGTGACTTCATCTTCAGCCCACTGATGCTCTTGTTTTCTTTCTTCCGAAGTTCCCTGCTGGATCGTCAGATGTCAGGCCTACTCATGGCATCCATCTTTCTGGTCTATTTCCCTATATTAACCGCTTGTTAAAAATCACTTGCTAACGGCTCGCGGTGCAAGCTGAAACTGTAGTTTTATTCTTTTAATGTTTTAAATTTTAATCTTAAAATACATGTGTTGGCCTTATTTTATTTAATTAAAATTTTAAATTTGTAGTAATAAAAAAAATCTGGTGCAGTGGAGCAGCCCAAAACTTGTGTGCTCTGGCTCCACACCAGCTCCGCTCAAAGCCTTAATTATAACCATCTTGTATATCACTAATGACAAATTTAAGAAAAGGGGTTGCTCACTGACACTGAAGTAGCCTCTTTTTCAATAACTTTCTCTGCTTTTTGAACTATTCTATTTTGAATATTCTCAAACCGGATTATTTATACTCTTCTTGAAATTCAAGTTGATGTTAGTAAGCATATCTTCTTGTTGCCCAATTATTTAGCCACAAAAAGAAATGGCTTCTACTTTTGATCTTCTAAATTACCATGATTCAATAATATTTTCTTGAACATTTTTCCTTTGTTGCTGTTTCAATTTCTGTAGCTTTTTCAGCTTTCAAATAAAAATTCTTATAAATTCGTATTTTAAAATGTTTGAAATGCCTCATAAATAATATTAAGCACAAATGTACTGGAGCTGTTGAAAGTCAAGAACTAAAAGCTTCGTTGAAGTTCCCTGTGCTTTACATTAGCATTATTTCAGTTTGCATGTTTTAATCTAGTTCTTAATAAATCTAATGCAGACAGCAGAACAGCATTTCATAAAATAAAAATAAAATAAAATTTTACAGTAATCCAGCTTTATGAACATATTCTAAACAAGGGATATGCTCCTGATGCTAAAAATATCCAGTTGTTGGAATAAATGAAACTGTTACAAGAGATTAATGATAGATCTGTCACTTTGTCTTCAAAAAATTTGCTTGCTTCCAAAGCTGGAAACAAGCAAATTTCCCGGACCCCAAACAAATCGCCACAATCTTGTAAACAAGAGTACCTTTTTGAATTAAAAAAGCCCTGTTCTTGTCTATTTCCTTCCAGACACACACAGACAATGCCAGACAGGTAATGATTAAATTTTAAACTTATTTCCCATTATTCGTTAGCATTTATTGGCAAAGAAATGAACAGATATAATATTGACGTCACTATCCATTAAGAAAACAGATAAAGGCTGCCTAATACCACTTGCAGTTGTATCATCAATTGTAAGTACCATATTTCCTAAAATCTGATGTATGCTATGTTTATAGTAATGTTTTCATTAAATAAATAAAAAAAAAATAGAATTGAAATAACAGAGAATTTCTTTTTATTTCTTACAGAATTCCACTGATAAACATTCTCAGTTTGCAAAATAACATCTTAGTTCTTGTAGCCACGGCTCTTCCTGCGGCCACGTGCACGCTCAAATTTACGTCCCTTGGAACGAACGTACGGCCTGAAATGAAAAATATTTAAATGCGATCAGCAACATACTATATACTCTGCTATGAGTAACAAAATGTCAAGTTAAGAAAAAAAAATTAAATAAATTCAACAATTTAAAAATATTTACAACAATGATATAAATTACCATTTTTATCTAAAAATGTTAATGAGGTAACAGTTGTGCTAATTCATTTTCAAACTCCCCTCCATAAGCTCAAATGCAAAAACTTTCAACATATTTCAGTAAAAAAAAAAATAATCTATAACCAGAATGCTTTGAAGAATGCAAAGACTGTTAACAACACTGGCACACCATTAATTGATGAATAAGCAATGTATTCCTACTCTTCAGCATGAACAGAAATCAGAATTTGTTGCCAATTGCAGAATATATAACCTCATATAAACCTTTATGTTAAGTTCTCTTCAAGATGGTTCCGAGTTGCAAATCAAACAGCTGATAAATTAAACCCTTTTGGTATCTTGTCTCCCAATGAATTTTTTTTTAGGTCTTCAAATTCTGAGATGATGATGACCATAATTAATACTTTTTTCCTTGCAAAAAACACATACTTGCAGTCTAAAATGTTTTTTGTACAAATGATCAGAAAGGCACTGGTATTAAGTTCTAAAATTGCTACAGCTTCTTTTCGTAGAAGCAGAACAAAGACTTCTAATTTGTCAACAAGAATGCATCAGAGTAACAATTATCCTGCCAGAATTGATTTCTTTACGGACAAAAAGGTAAAATAACTTTAGAATTCGACTACTTTTTCCTAAGAATTTAACTATTTACCTACTGTATGGATAATATGGTTAAAAATTAAAAGCATTAGATCTTGAAATTATTGCTGCTCTCAAGGGAGTTAAGTGTTCAATTCTGTAGGCATGACTGAGAACAGATCTAAGACTTCAAAATATTATAGGGGAGAAGGAAAGAGATAAAGTCCCAAATGGAGGACCCTCAAAATGAGATTGTTTTGACTGATAGAAGACGCAGACAAGTTAGTTGAATGTTTAATATTTGGTAGTGGCTTTCAAGGATCAGCTTAGCTTTGGTTCCAATGTAATAAAGAGTATATTATTAGTCATAAAAAGAATAGCCTAAAATGTCAGTAGTTCAGATCTGCTACATCAAAAACTTTCCTTTTGCTGAAGCCTAATTAAAATTTTCAAATACTGAAATAAAATTCTGTGGCTAAAAAGATTAATTTCATTTTTATTTTCACAGATGACAAACATTGAATTCATTCTTTATTTGAATTCTACGAAAGTATGTTAGTGCCACATTTTTTTTTTTAAAACAATCAATTTAACCAATATTCATGAAGCTCATATTCAAGAATAAACTGAAATCTGAATAGTAATTTTACTTAGAAAAACTAAGAAAACAAAACTTACTTAGTGCGGCTATGTGGGACACCTGGTGCTGGTCCAAAATGCCTGCAGGCTTCACGAGCTTTACGAGGTCCTAAAAATAAAAATACCAGAATTAGAGAAAAAGGACGAATAGAATTGATAAAAATAAATGAACCAATAAAAGTCTTATCGATTAAACATTTGGAGTTTTTTCTTTTTTACCCTACTCTGTAAATAATTGAATGCCCCCAAAATCAGAGGAGGTCTTCTATACTTGATTTAAATTTCAGATTGCAAGATCTTTGCATTGTTTTTCGATCTTGTAATGATGCTTTATTAAATATTTTTTTGTTTCTAAAAACCTCTCTTTCATTAGCTTTTTCAAAGTCAACTTAGACGTGTTTCCAGTTTTTTATTAAAACTAATTATTGGTAAAAGAATGGAAAAAATCATGGAAGATAGTTTCACCAATTTTCAGTAACTGGAGAGGAAAAAAACTATTGCTTTTCCCCCTACCTTTATCATCACCAAGACACGTGATTAAAAAAAAAAAAAATAGCAATCCAATATTCAGTTTATTTTTATATTTGTTTAGAAGCAAAAGAAAAATAAATATCTTCATTGCTTATTGAAGTTTGTTCTCTTTTTTTTTTTTTTAATAAGATGTAAATTTTTAATTTTTAGTAATATTCTTGAAGAAAAAAAACAAAAAAAAAAACAGAAGTTTTCTAAATTTAGTCATAGGATATCTGCAACATATTTCAATGAAAAATGAGCCACTGCAGTTTTGTTAAGAATATCATTCCTTTAAGAGAACTAAAGGCGTGAATTTGCTAAAATGGCCAAGAACGTAAGAGATTCAAGCATCCGAGATTCAAAGGAAAACAGAATATTATAGGTTGGGATATTTATCTACCTTTTAGAAAAAAGAATTTATCTTCAATCAAACTTGGATGGACTTTTCAGCAATAAGGTTTTTTAACTGCAATGTTATTTTATTGTACAAGCCAAAAGGATGCTAATATTTATCATCAGAAGCAACTGATACAATTTTATTTTATTACTTTTATTTGAAGAAGTAATCTATGGTTGAAGATGGAAACTACAATGTACCCTCTCAATTACTAACAAACAAAAATAAAAAAAAAAAAAACAAATATCCTTGGGTGTCAAGCTTTCCACCTCAAAAAGAATTTGTCCATAAATAAAGAAAACAAAACATAAAAAACAGCAATAATTGCCTTTTTGGATCTTGCACTGGCTGAGTAGCCCTGGTTAATGAGAGCTCATAAAAGCTCGAAATGGCCACTGCAGAGCATTGGCTTTAAACCCCCCCCAAAAAAAGGCATTTCTTTTTAATATAATCTATGGCTTTAGTCCTATTCATCATATTACCCTATACCTGGCTTTATCAATACAACAACAGTTTTAACTCTTACATTATTAAAATTATAATTTACATATATAGTATTAATAATGATAAAGTAATAATAATGCCCATCACCCCATCAGGAGAATAGCTTGTCAACTAGGTCTTTACATTTGCTTCTGTCAATAGCCGTAGGTAATAGCTCACTCCAACTTTTTTTTTTTCCAACTTCATAAAGGGTCGATTGCCGCCAACTATTCCGCGAGCCTTGTGGATTCCACAAAATGGCTTCACTTGGTTCATTATTGTTTTTCTGAAGCATAGGACCAAGTCATCTAAATTTGCAACATCTTATCTCCAAGTTAATACCCGTCTTGTTTAGTCATCTCCCACAATCTGAGGACTAATGACATTGGGCCACCATCGAGATGGCATTAGCGATGACATTGAGGTCTATCAAGACAACAATTGACAAAGGTTCGTAATTTATTTCAGATTTCTACACTGACTAATCAGTCTCACATCCATAAAGGAGAACAGATTTGACACACAAATTAAAAAGTTGGATTTTAACATTTCTAGGGAGCCAATAGAAATCCAAATTTTCCTGAGTTTAAAGAAAGCTCCTTGGGCTAAAAAGTATTCTTAACTTCACATCCTGGACAGCACCCTCATCCACAAAAACAGTACTACCAAGATAGGTAAAACCACTCGCATTTTTAATATCATAATATTTTCTAGTGCATTAACATTATTTGAGTTACTATTGATCCTTATTTCAACTGTTTTTATTAATAATTAAGGCCTATCTTTATAGATTCACGACTTAGATCGTTTACTTTTCCTTGCGTATCACACCATTTGTGACAGTAAGCAAATGTCATCAGCGTATTCCAAGTCTTCCAAGGTACTAGTCATTCTCAATGAGGTACCTCTCGCCTGTCTGTCCATAACTTCTTTCAGAACTTCGAGAACCAAACAGTAATATGATAATATTAATGATATAAAAGATTGTTAAAACAATATTAGTAAAATAAAGAGCTAAAACATTTTTGTGAAACTTGAACCCATCTTTTGCCTTTTAGAATCTCTAATATTAAGGCAGAGCAAAACTTTACCATTTCTTAAAAATGTATTTACTCAACTAAGTAAAACTACTTTTACAACTTTACAGATATGAAAACAATTTAGATAATTAGAATATTCATGATAATGTTCATGTTAAAATCTGTTTAATTTGATCATTCACTTTTTTTTAATACAATACTTTTGTTATCTCTTCTCCAAGGCTAACAATGATTAGTCAATTTCTAAATGTCCATGTACTGGAAGATCTGCCATTTTTCATCTAAGCTATCAGACTTCACTTTCTCTAAACATGTATTCATAGGATCATTACACTGGAACAAAGAATAAGCATTTAAGAATGAACAAACAAATTTTGGGTCCTGCAAAGCTTGCAACATCAGTAGTTATAACTTAACTACCATTTTATTATGTAATTTCATCTTAGATGCTCACTTTTTTTTTAATATATTATAATAGCTTACCTAGCTTGTATTATAATTTCAAAGATAAATACAATTTTTTGTATATACATACATTACATATTTACAAAAAAAAATTACCTTGAATAATAACAGTGTTTTTTCCCAAAGGAGCTTTCAGGGCCAACTGGTCAAACGTCATAATACTGCCACCAGCTTTCAAAATCCTGGCACGGGCCTGTTCAGTAACATGAAGAGCACACACCTAACAAACAAACAAAAAACTATTTTTAGATCATTTGCAGCAACAAAGAAACATTTCAACACTACTTGACAACTTGATAAAAAAAAGAATAATTATAAAAATAGATATTCAAGGCAAATCATTACTTAGAAAATTCGTTTGTATATCAAAAAAAGGTCTTTAAATTGTGACTTTCTTTTTATCCAGACAATAAGATCTTGGAATGAAGTTTCAATCTATTAATATAAAACTGATTTTCAAGAATTATATCAAATAAATAAACAAATGCTCCTGTCTCAAGAAAAACTCCATTTTAAAAGCAAAATGAGAAAATTTATTTAAATTGGTAAGAAAAACTGCTAAGTTTTTACTGTCATAAAACAATATGGGCTAAGTTGATATCATTACTTGATAAAGTGGTGTTTCTCTTAAGATTGATTTTGATAACATAATACATATACACTGCAATCAATTATAATATGAAAATTCAGGGAATATTTTCAAAATTTATTTGGAAACCATTGGAACTGCACTGTCTTTTCTGATTCAGATTACACTTGGTCTACTTCAAAATTGACCTTCCCAAGATGAATTCCCCCACAAAAGAAACATGATTTTAACTTGCTGAATTTACATCACTTCTTTTCCAAACAATTCACCAGAGATAACCTAACATAAGCTCCAAGTCTAATAATTCTATAAACCATTTTTTTTTGTATAAAAATGAAACAATTTTATTCTTTTACAGCTTAAAAAATAACCAGTTAACAGAAAGTAGCACATCGAAATAAACTGTGTGAGCTTATAGTTGGAAAACCGAATTTACATATTTTGCAAATTGGAAATTTTACTAACTTATTACTTGATTTGGCAAGTTTTTTTTTTTTTTTTTTTTTTCCAAAATTTTTTTAAGAAATTTTGAAAGCCAACTTTGATTTTCAAGAATTCTTTCTTCTAAATTAGGCTAAAATCAATTTTTATAGGAAGTTTCCACAAAAACAATTCATCAATGCCTGCTGATAAATGCTGTTTTTTGAAAGTATCATCAAATACTTTTATTTATATGCAAAGGCATAAAGATTGGAATCACTACATATAAAAAAAATACTGCAGCATTGAAAGGCAAGGGAAAACAAGAAGAGTTAATAAAAGGTATTGTGATACCATCAGAAAATAAGAATTAATCTACAATCACAGGCAGATCCAGGCTAATTTTTCTGAAGGTCTGCCTACACCTGTGAGTCTGAAGCATACGCTAGCCGCCAGTTTTTTATTAGCAATTGAAATTGTCATCATGGCAATATTATATTCACAGCTTGAAGGACGGGCTATAGCCCCCTACCCCTGGATCCACCTATGCCTACAGTATATGGTCAAATCAGGTACTTAAATCATTGTCATGCATAAGTTGTTCATCTGCTTATTTTTGTAAAGTTCTGCAAACTTTAGTTTTTGCTACTTTTTACTTTCTGTAAAATATCAGATAAGAAAAAAAAAAAAACTCATTTGAGAGGGGGGGGGGGGGGAAAGCATCATTATTTGATTTAAAACGTAAAATCAAGTGCTGGAAAGAGACATGTAAAGCGTATCTAAATTAGAAAACTTTTCAACAACAAAATGTAATTGACAAAGGTAATATTCAAATGGTATTATTTTTTTTAAATCTTAATCTAATTGAAATAAGCTAATTCAAATGCATGAGCATCTAGAAACCTAGCATTCTCAAATGAAAGCTTTTTAAGCATCCTGAAGGGATATTGTAACTGCCCGTGCTGAATCATCCTAAATAAAAACTGGAAGATCCAGCACTGATAGAAAGACTCATCAATGTACATATAAATTAATAGTCTAGTGAGCACATATTCAGTGAAATCAATTAAAGTGAAAATAAAATTGTGAAGGCTTAACATTGCTTTTCACTTTTTTTCCCTTTTAATTTAGTATTCAAAAATGATGCACTAAGTAAAAAAAAAAAAAAAAAAAAAAAAAAATCATACTTAGTTTTCAATGAATAGAAATACGAAAACTACTTTTCAGAATTACCATCTTGAATTTAGAATTAATAAAACTATTAAAATAAAATTCATATATATTCATTGGTTCAGGGGAAAAAAAAAAACCACCTTTGTAGCTTGATGGAGTAAATTGAGATGTTCACAAGCAGATGAGATGAGATACAAACAAATGAATGACAATTTGATCAATCTCATAGACCAACAAAGAATTTGTTGTGTCTATTTGTGTCTACATCTAGTTAGCACATTTGATTTGATTTAGTTGTCAGATTGTTCTTATTAACAGAAGGGAAAAAAAAAATAGTATTATTCAACTATGGACAGACAATGCTGATTGTATCTGGCTATATCAGAGGTTGAGTCGATTGTTTAACAACAACTGGATTATTTTTGACATTTTGATTGATGATGAAAACAGTGGGCACTTCGGAAAAGAACTATTTTGTACAAATTTTGGGATGAAAACGAAAACTTAGTTAATAATTCTTATTTGTTATTACATTGAGGTTGGCAAAATGTTTCTAGTATTCAAATGCACTGGAGTGCACTGAAAAAATTAAAAGAAAGGAAAAGTTTTTGTGAAATTTTTTTGTATTCATTTTTCTAATATTTAATTTTTCCACACTTTATCAAATATATAATCACTTTAGGGTTTAATTACTTTAATTTGCTTCCAAAGAATTCTATAGGAAATAAAGCTAAAAGAAAAATAAAAGAAGCAAGCTAAATTTCCCCATTTTCATGCCGAATGTGAAATCTGACAATTTTTTTCTTTTCTTTTTTAGCTATCTTTATTTCATTTAAGTAAACTTTCAAGACAATGAAAAAGATAGATTTACTTCATCTACAAGCTCACTACTGCTTTAAGGACAGTGTTGATAGCAATCGCTGCCTTCTTGGTTTATGAAACAACTCTACTCAAATGACTGACACGAATGAGAACTTGTATCGATTGAATTGGTATCAAGTGCCATTTCTAAATGAAATCATAGCCGATCAACTGCAAACCACAAATATTCAACACTTGTCATTTAATACAAATTGTATTTGAGCAATGACTGGTATCCTATGATGACTGATTCTTTTGACCTCTGCAACAGTTTAAACTTGAACTAACGTTACGTCTTAACTAAGCCTTAATTTAGCAATCCTTTGCACAAACACACGCATGCCAATTTAACTTCACGATTTTTTTTTTCTTATGTAGCTTTTTTTTCTTATGAATTTAGAACTAAATTTCTACAGCTGTAATTAACTTAACAGCTGTAAATGAATCTAGATATTTTTTATTAATATGAAGCCACAGGTTTAGGATTATCAGGTCATTTGTGACAGATCATTTACAGCTTGCAGAAATTGAGAAGTTCATTTTAATTCCTTGAAAAATAAAACAATGGAAGGCAAACCGATGGTATTCACAAACCGAAATTAAACTCTTTCTTGATAAAAACCTTTTTTTTTTCCCCAGGCTCAATAAATTTTAACTTACAACAGTAAAAGCAATATTAAACAACTTAAATATGCTTGCAAAAATTACTATGTTTAATGTTTCCAACTCAAATGATATAACTTGCTATTTTCACAAAAAGAAAAAAAAAAAAAAAGTCAGTTTTTGGAGTCAGTTTTGGAAATGTCTTCAATTATGAAATAAATGAAGTTTTCAGATTTCATGCAGTTCCACCTTCCAACAACACAAGAATAACAAACCACCTCTTTTTCTAAACATTATTTACTCAGAATACCAATGTCATTGAATTATTCTGTATTTATTAAGATGATTGTGTATAGGAATAATTCAAAATGTAGCTGTGCTGAAACATCAATATGGATTTTTTGTAAGACTTAACATGTACTGGTAAATGCGGAAATGTACCACACTTAAAAAGGAAGGGACAGCATTAACATGAGGATGGCAAATACTTGGGAGACAAAATTTAACAGTAATCAATAATCAGTTACAATTAATACAAAATTCCTGTCTCTGTGTTTATGCTATCATGTGTAATTATTTCCTGATAGTGTACACAGAATTCCAAGATCTCTTCAACCATTTTGTAACTGATTTTTTTCTTTCACTTTTCATCATTTCTTTGAATAGGAATTCAGAATATCAGAAGGAATAATTTGTCACTGATTTAGCAACTTAGTGAAGTTGAAATCGCTTTATTAGTGTTGAATATAAAAAAAAATCAACACTATTAAAAGTTCTAAAATATTTTAAATGTAAACATGAAATAAAATGGCTTTCTTACATTCAACTTGGGAATTTCATGAATTCTCAGGTCATTGGTTATGTTTCCAACAACAACAGCAATTTTATCAGAACGTCCTGGTTTATTCATCAAACGGATCTGAAAAAGAAAATCCATTAGTTAAGCTGCCACATAGTTATAAATAAGGCATGGGATGTCCTAAAAGAATCCGAAGAAGGAGATGCATATTTATTAATGGCCTTTTTTACTTTTATGAACAAATTATTTAGGCCTATTGTTTAAAAAAATTACATTAATAAAATTAATCTTTTATCTCAGTACAGGAATAATTCAAATGCCTCTTAATTTATGAGGAAATTTTAAAAATTTCTAAAAAAAAAAAAAAAATATAGTCCTAGATCACCTTTCTGTAACAAAAAAATTTTTGAACTTTTAATTAATCTAAGCTAAAGGTTAAATTTACTCCTACAGTTTAAAACTAAATTATGAAAGTCTTGTCTCCTGGATAAATTTGTATTAACACTGCTATTTAACTTCAAATCCCTACATTTTTTCTTAACGATATTTAACGTAGATTTGATATTTCAGATTCTGAACCAATGTTACATACAACCTTTCTCTTGGTTTTGTTTTATTGGAATTTTACTATTCCAACTAATAGTTAAAGCATTTATGTATGTGATTAAAAATTTTATAAAAGCATTAAATTTCAATACTCTGAGCATCACTGCTTTTGTAACAAGATTAATCCAATATCAAACATTCTCCACATCAACTCTTTAAAATAACTTGACTGGTGGGTGGGAGAGGGAAGGAGTGTTGTTATAATAGATTATCCTCTCCCTACATTTGAGTCATACAATTAACCGAAAACTTTAAAAAACAAAACAGTTATCCCAGTATTCAACAAAGGTTTGCAGCAGGAATGGGGAGATCTCAGTCTATGAAAGAAGTCTTATCAAAATGTAGGGCAACAACAACAATGGAAACTAGAAAAGGTTAAGAAAATGTTCAATAATTAAGCCAATTTAACAATACGTTAGCCAGTTTCATTCATTTTTCTCTGAAGACAATCAAACCCTGTCAAAAATCCATAAGAAAACCTTTACAAGACATGGATGTCATGTCAAATTGTCTGGATACTGGCATTCTTTCAATGTTTGCCTTATAACTACAGAACATGACATCGTGCTTAATTACCTATAGCAAACATCTATTGATCCACTGAAGGAGAAAAATGAAGTTGATATATTCATGGATGCCTTTTGGTCAATCATTTCATAAGTGCTGGTGAAAGATCAAAGACATGAACTTATCAAAAAACCTTTTATTTTCATCAATCAGAAGGCATCAACTACAATAATAATATCAGTTTCAAGGATCAGATAATCTATAACCAATTACTAACTGTGGCACAGATCTTCAACCTTTTTTAGTCCAAGGCCCAAAATTTCTTGAAGGCTCACAAGTTTTGTGGCCTCTGTACCGATAATATTAGTTTTGAAATATTACAATATTTGTATTAGCTCTTTCACCCTTCTACTCACATATTTTGTTCATTGTAAGGTAAAAAATAGGCATAAAAAATAAAAAAAATAAAAAAAACTATGGAGTATACTGCCAAAATGTCCAGCAGTCCTGAATTACAGGGTGGCCACTCTCCAGACATTTTAAAATTCCCTGACTTTTCCAGGTTTTCGAGGTGAATTGAAAAAAAAAAAAAATCCAGATGCGGGGCTGGACACGAATTGTACACGATATTGTAGAAACTCTTTTCAATGATTGCCTTTAGATTTAGAAATTGCACGTTTTTCTCTTTTACTAAATGTTTTCTTTTTAATAATTTCCTCTGTAATAAGTTTACTCCATTAATAGAATAAATTTTACTTTTTATAATTTATGACATAGAAACACCATCATATTTGTTTATTGCACACTCTTGAAAACTGTTTAGTATCATTAACAATTTAAAATTTTAATTTCTAGATTTTATTAAAATTTTGCTTTCTTTAATAAAATTACTTGAGTTTTTACAACAGATGTAAATTATCATTAAATTAAAGAGAAAATCAAATTACACATATGTAATTGTATTATATTCACATCCATATAATAATTTTTTGAAATGTAAACAATTTTGATAACAAATAAGATGTAGTGTGAGACTGCAAATATCCACACACCCACAAATGGGAAAAATAATCTTAGTGAATATATTTTAATAATAGTTGCTTGGTAGATATATTGAGTTAAAATACAAAATATTAGAGTAAATAAAGGATATGATTGTAAAATATACGATAATTGGAAAATGTACTACAAAACAGAAATTTTTTAAAATATATATGATATACAGGATGTATAGGACCTCTACCCCTGAGAGTACAATCACATTTTTAAGAACTTTATTTCTTCCTCAATAAGATCGGCTTCCTTTTGAGCATTGGTAATTAATTTTTGCTTTTTGCATTGCAGTTCTTTGAGTTTTAATTTTCTTTTGTTCATCTCCAGAGGACAAAATGCAAACCACATAACCCACAACCCATTTTTAAGGCAGGAGAGGTGAGAAAATTCCAGAAATTTTCGTAAATTTCCCTGACTTTACCAGGTTTTCCCTGGCAGTTTTCAAATTCCCTGACAATTCCAGGTTCTCCAGGTTTCCAGGTTGAGTGGCCACCCTGAATTATGCCACAGGACACTAAATGTCTAAATTTAAGATGTTCATTTATTACAAAATGTAACAAAGAAATGAATGAAGTAAAATACATTGGTTTGAGTCGACAGGGAGCATGGGGAGGTTTTTTTTTTCTTGAAATAATACACTAGTTAGTGAAAATAATTTTATATTTGTGGCTGGTGGGTCACAAAAAATGTTCAGATGGGCTGCAGGCATCCCAAGGGTTGAAAAATGTGTATAAGCTTAGGTATGTTTCACTTAGTAATTGATCATACGACGCCATCAAATCAAATACTATACAGCAAGCAATTCTGCTAAATTTTATTTTGAAAGTGGGCTTAAGGATTTTGATATGGGGTGAATCTTTCATTTTTGATGCAAGAAAGCGATTTAGCTAGGTCTCAACCTCAGAAACTCATTTAATTTAGGGCCTAAAATGACTCACCTGGGACCTGGGTATCAGGTTATTGTCTACAGTGTTCTTCCTTTATTTTCGTTTATTTTATTCTAAATAAATTTGTATACTGTGTGTATTTAAGTGCAAGAAAATAATTTTATTTTACATGCAATAAAATAATAATTTTTTACTTAATATTTTTGTCTACAGTGTTCTATTTTACCAGCAAACCTTCAAAATAAGGATTTTTGTGTTTTTTTTTTTCATTTGCTTTTTAGGGGTGAAACAGGATGTCAAGACCAAAAGTAATAATATATTTGATTGACCCTTGGATAAGAATCATAACCTATCAAGAAAAATCAGCCCAGCTGTTTTTATGGTATATAATAGATCAAAAATCTTAAAGTTGAATAGAAAGACTTGACGAGCTCAAGTTTAACTGTTTTAAATATATAAAACTAACATTATACACTATTTACATATACATCAGAGTTAATAATTATTTCAGAATTAATACTTGGCATTTAAGTTTTAATTTTTACTTAAATCCAAATTTTCAATCCATCTGAAGTGAAATTCGGATTCAACGCCTTCAGATTGGGCCAAAATGCCTCATTGGTTTATTTATGATATATATTTATTTAACAAAACCTCGATGCTAGGCACTAATTAATTAATGTTATATGACTGTTTCCGAAATCTATTCTTGTGCAGGTGACTGAATCCGATTAAAAAAAAAAATAACGTTTCATTACGTTTATTACTGTCAAAATCACGTTTTGTTTTAAAATTATTAAATTTGGTTCTTTATTATGTTTGATCCTTCTTCCAATTATCTATCAATGTACACGTGTTCCGAGAAAGACTTCAATACGTTAGCTTCGTTTTCATTTTTCTTAAATCTTTGAGCAACTGGCAATCAAGCTTTCAATTATACAAATATTCAAATAGCAATTTTCTAAAATATTTTAAAAAACATTAAGTAATACTTACAAGTTTGGCCAATGACAGAGGGGGGCGATTGATTTTACTCATAAATAAACGTTTCAAGATGATTTTATTGAATTTCTTGCCAGTTCTTCGAGCCAGAAATCTGTACAACTGCAAAATAAAACGGAATTAGAGACTAAAAACTTCAATTCTCATGTTAATATTGACTAATTATATTGATATAAAAAGTATTCGTTAAGCCTACTTTAACAAGCAGCCGCAAGTAAATATCCTGGCTCTTCGGCTCCCGACGAACCACCTTTCGGTCATGTTTGTGATTCAAATCGATACCCTGCGAAAATAAGTCAGATCAATTACATCTCTAATACTGTTTATCTAATTAACAAAATTTATTTAGAAAAGTCACAGATTTCATAGGATGGGAAAAGATTTGAAATCATGTAAAGCTCCTGCCACTCACCATTTTCACCGACGAAACGGAAGAGGAAAGCGAAAGGGATTGTGGGTGAAACTTCACTCACTACGTCATTTCCATGAGCAGGTTCATGTATTAGATCAGGATGCCCAACTTCTGTTTATAGAGGGCGCGACCAGTTTAATAGACATCGACGAATTCTGTACATAGAAACCTATGCTTAAAACAACAACTTCTCAGTCAAATTTTACCTTTATTTCTTAAAAATCGTAAATAAATAAATTAAATGTTTTTATTCTAAAAATATGCTATCTATTTCAACGATTTTTTCTTTTCAACAAAGCAATAGTTTAGCAAAATAAATTATTTATTTTTAGGCATGAAAATGCTGATCAGATGATTCATTAAATACAATAAAATTTAAAGAAAAATATTTTTTTTTGTAATTATATTTCTTTTATAATATAATTTTTCTGTAGCTTTTAGTTAATGTTTAAGTTCTACATCGTATTTTAAAATATTAAAAAAAGAAGGAAGTTATTATTATTATTATTATTATTATTATTATTATTATTATTATTTGTAATTAAAAAATAATTTTTTATTAAACGCAGGACGAAGTTATAAAGGAAGGTTTACATAATTATAATAAACAATTAAAAAGTTTTATCTATTAATACCTTAAAAAATTAACCATATACCTATATCTGAATATTGTCTATTAATGGGAAAAAAATCCATGTTTAGTCTGAATTTATGTTTATATTTTTATTCGATTTTATTACGAAAAAAGGAGACAATTGAATAATATAAATAAGCCAATAAAGTGAAAATGAGAGTACTTGTACAGAAAAATTCTATAATGTCTGATTTAGAGTTCTTTCACAATTCAAAGTAATTTGTTTTCGGAAAAGAAAAAACTTCTGTCACTATCTGCTTTTTTTTTTTTTCCTTCAGAAAATTTCATTGAAATTATTGTGGTATCATATCGTTATTTATATTTAGATGGTGTCTTTGTGTCTTATGTATTGTTATATCCGAAGAAAGGACTATTTTTTTTTAATCTCCATAAATAGAAATAATAACATTATCCTTTAATAAAATATACACAGATTTTCAAACTAACTTCTTAAGATACTAATAAATAACACTTTCTAAGTTTATTTGTTCATTACGAGCTTCCTTTATCGTTAAAATCAAATTATTTTGTAATCAAACATTACAAATTATCTGGATGACGAGTGACGCCTCCAGTAAACATTGAAAAGTGCATGTAGATCCCATTCACCTATTGCTGTGAAGTTTACTTCTTATTTTTGAAATTTAGAGTAATCCAAAATTTAATTAATTTAATTTTTTTTATGGTAGAATTTATTATAATTGATTCTATACTGCTGTTTTATAATTTATCACTGAAAACATTTTTTAAATAATTAACTTAAAAGCCGACACTTGTATTCTTGTTCTTTTAATTTTTTTTTCCCCCTTTTTGTTCTCCCATCATTTTTAGTCAGTTTTATTTTTTAACTTTTTTTTTTTTTTTTGGTAGCTAGGTCTTACAGCTATCAAAAACTAATTTTTCTAAATCACCTATAACGGTCTTATTTGCTTTGCAGATCAGCAAATATCGAGTAAATATCAAGCAACATCTAAAATCAGCGCTACTGCAAGTGTAGTTCGCTGATTGGACACCAACCGATAAATGTTAAGTAAATTGAGCATTTACAAAAGTATCTGTTCGCGTCGGATTGGAAAGAAAGAAGAAGAAGAAGAAAGACGGTTCTTTCACTTTAGATAAACTAGAAGCACTGTTTCAAATTACAATTTAGATTGTATTGTAGAGAGCCTACTTTAAAATCGTATAAGTTTATCTGTTTTGTTTTATGTTTTTTTTTTAAATGTCGTGAAAATATAGTCTCTTCGTTTTTGTAAATTGCAATACCAATGGAAGTAAAATCTTGAATTTTCTGAAGAGCAATTGAATTGAAATAAGGTAAAATTTATTGGATTTAGCAAAACTTACAGTAAGTTTTAAATCCAATTAATTTAACCATAAAAGTATCCGGAAATAGGCGTATTATTGAAACAATTCACATGCATTATTAAACCTCGATAAAAATTTATTGTTCTAACATTTTTATTGGAAATTTTTTTGTTATCTGTACTTGCAATTTCTAGATGGGGAACCATATTGGAAAAATGTTGAAATATAAAAATTAGCAAACAACAATGGTGAGCAAACAACCATTTTGGAGAGAGATCTATCTCGGTGGTAACGTTTGTAACCCCTACAAAAAAAATCCTGCAAATCAATGCTTCTTTTCCCTAGGGTTATACATTATCATTTTTATTTGATATCAAAGTACATAATAAGAATTCTCAACCATGATGTAATTTATTATTATAAATTCAACTTTAACATGTGGAAATGAGTGTTTATCAAAAACCGTAGTAATACGTTAAAATAATGCACACATTTAAAAACTAAAAAAAACAAAACAAGACCTTTCGACCAATGGAAAACATCACGTTCATCTTCAGATGAAGAATTGCCAAAAAAAAAAAAAAAAAGTAAACTTATGTTTTTAAATATAAAAAAAGTTTTTTTTGATGGTTAGTTTTTCAGCTGAATATGACATTGCAGTTTAAAATGTGTGCGTTATTTTTTACGTATTAGTTCGGTTTTTGATAATTTATTATTGTTTACATTGAAAGTCTTTGTTTTTTGCTTTCTTAAAAACAAAAACAAACAAGGTAGCGATAGCGATTAGTAAACCAATCACAATGCTTCGCAACGGCTTCTGATATGTGAATGAAGAAAATTATTCAAAAGTTATAATAAGCTAACAAGCTGTTTTTATTGAAAACTTTACAATTCAAAATCCACCACAATAGGCTCATGAACACTGAAGAAGGATGAGTAGAGTACAAATTGAGTCACCTTTACGTTAGAATAGACTGCGCCGAGGTGGGCGAGAAAATGTGCGCGCGAGTTTGTTTGCGACCCCATGCTATCTTACCCACCCCTATTTATACGGAATAATCGTCATTCTTAACTCAAACCTTGTTAATACACTGAATTCCAAATAATAATTTTTTTTTTAAAAAAAGAGCTGCAATAAGTAGCTCCTATTTGTATTACGTAAAATACATAAAAATCACTGTTTATATGGAATAATCGTCATTCTTAGCTCAAACCTTGTTAATATACTGAATTCCAAATAATGATTTTTTTTTAAAAAAAGAGATGCAATAAGTAGCTCCTATCTGTATTACGTCAAATACAGAAAAATCACTGTTTATATGGAATAATCGTCATTCTTAGCCTTGTTAGTAGACTGAATTCAATAACTTCTGAATAATTTTCTTCATTCACGTATCAGAAGCCGTTGCGAAGCATTGTGATTGGTTTATTAAACGCTATCGCAACCTTGGAGCCCGACCAGTTAGAGACACAAACTCTACGGTTCTGAACTACTCTTGGCAAGACCTTTCAACGACACCCTAATCAAGTCTCCAGTCCTTGTGGTTGCCGAGTTGATATTTGTCCACAGACAGACAGACAAACCGGGGATATAAGGCTTCACGGTATCAGAAGCCTAAAACAAACTAATATTCTCTTCTAATTTTTAAATTAAGAGGCTAAAAGAAATCATTTCTTTACTTCTACTGTATTTCATTTAGATGCTTTATAATTAGTTTAAATTCTTAAAATAATTAAAGTGCGCTGTTTCATTGTTATTGAATTATTCCAACATTGTTTACTTCGCAAGGCAAAGAGAGGACATTAATTTTCAATACTGTTTAACTTCTAAAAGTTTTCAAATCAACGAATTTTACACTTCACACAATTCGTTTACTTTGCGCATGGGAATAAATTTTTATAGTACCATACAATAAGCTATAATCATGGTAATTTTTTATGTATTGACTTAATAAAACTTTCGGTTCTAAAATCACGCCTTTTAAAGATTTCAGTATTTTTCTAACAATTTATATAAAGTCCTTGTTGCAATAATAAAATTCAACAATATGAAGAAAGAACTTAGTCTTCTTTCTAAATTTTATTTATTTATTTACGTTTATTAATTTTTTGTTTTAAATTCGTGAAAACAAAAGTTTGCGTTTATTTACTTAT
The DNA here is from genome assembly GCA_023159025.1 of Thereuonema tuberculata. Taxonomy (NCBI): domain Eukaryota; kingdom Metazoa; phylum Arthropoda; class Chilopoda; order Scutigeromorpha; family Scutigeridae; genus Thereuonema; species Thereuonema tuberculata. The sequence continues at coordinate 65,756,406 of JAFIDM010002131.1, read as the reverse complement.
AATCTCTGTGGAATACAGTATCTTCATATTTTCTCTTTCTTAAGCTTCAGTTAATCCTAAATTTGTCTAAATTTAATTTAATAGTCGGATAATCAATGTCATTACTTGCCGTCTAAGAACGGACTCAAGAAACTTAAAACTGTATGTTTTATGTAACTGTAAAAGTAACAAACTTTTCTTTAAGTTATTCACACACCTGCTAAAAGGTTTATATTAATGCCCGAGTGTCTCATTACAATTCAACCTAAAGAAACACTTTCTTTACGCCATTATATAATTGCAAATAATCATATTTGTAAACAAATTTATGAAATTATACGATCGGTTGCTCTCACATTTTCTATCATATTCGTCCAATTGCTGAAGAGGTGGGTTCGATTACTGATACAGGTTGGGAATTTTTTTTCCTAGTTTTTTTTTTTTTCCACCCTAGAATTCATCTAACCTTCTGTTAAAAAAAAGATCGGGCTCTTTTCCGGCGACAAATAATAGTCTGAAAAAGAAAATATTAAGATATAATACATTTGAATGTAAATATAAGATTATTATGCATGGTGCAATTTTTGGTGTTTTTGAAATAATAATAATACAGTGAAACCTCAACTAACGGACACTCCCGAAAAGCGGACACCCCCCAATAGCGGACAATTTTGCAATCCCCAGTCCCTTAATATAGACATTTCCATGTATTGACCTCCGATTAGCGGACACTCCCAATAACGGACAACATTCTACAGAAAATGAACGATCTTGTGTTGTTTTTCAAAAGCAATAGAATCAGGCTACAGTAATACGTAGCGTTCAGAGGAAATTTTGAAATTATGGATCACGAACTCCAACGAAAACTCCAAACACATCAAAGTTCGGAAACGGAGACAAGTGCGATCGATTCTATTGTCTTCGATTGGTTTTGCACTGCACGAGCAAAAAACATTCCCATTAGTGGGCCATTATTGCAAGAAAAGGCGTTGGAAGCAAAGGGGACTCTGAAGGCCTTGCAAAGTTAAACGATTTAAATATTCATATTGAGAAACATGTTTTCAATGCAAAAAAGAAAAGTTAACTGATTACTTGGTTAATAAAATTAATTTTCTAATCTGTTTGTCTTACTTAAAATTATGACAAAATTAATACTATAATTAATTTTGGCATTATTTTAAGTAAGACTAATGGATTAGCATTCATTTAAAAAGGAAAATAGTAAACAGTTTGCAATTGTTCATATTTTCTATAGGGCAATGTTAATTGTAGAAATTTAAGATTGTACGTAATTTTTCATTATAATTAAGCTTATCATTATAATTTTAATTTCATTTAATTAATTACGTATAGCTTAAATGCTATAAGCTAAAAAATGAAAAAAAGATAGTCCTCCCAATAGCGGACACCTCCCAATAACGAACGAAACACCCGGTCCCGTGACTGTCCGCAATTCGGAGGTTTCACTGTATTACTTAATGGGTAGAAATTTTCAAACTAGTGACTTTTCGAACACACCCAAGAGTTAGAACAACGGAACAGGAAGTAGCATTGGATTGTGGGTAAGAAGACCACAGCGCCACCGTTACAACCTGCCGCAAAATAAAGTCCAGAGGTGAATTTGCACTTCCTGTTAAGAGGTGAAACGTAGGAAAAAGAGTTATTAAGCATCGGTCTCATGAGCTGTGAAGTCTCCTGACAAGAGAGGGGATTTGGAAAAAAAAAAAAAAGACGCACATAATGGAGAATCGGAACGGGCCGGTGCACGCAGGAATAATCCTGGAAGATACATTCACCCTCCACCAAAAGCAGTCTCCGAAAGTTCACGTATTTCTCGAGGAAAAAGGTCTATCATACAAGGTGCCCGGTAGTAAAAGAGATAAGCTGTGCTACGAGTGGCTCTCTGTGGGTGATATAGTTGGATGTCACTGCATGAGGGATAAACCGCGCAACGAGACCCCGGCCGAGGGCGAGGATCCCAGCTCGCCCAGGCTCCGGTATCGCAAGTCGCGCAGCGCCTACATCTGCTTCTATGCGTACCCGCTCAAGAAGAAGCGCTTCGGCAAGTCCATGCATCGACATCGAACCACTGTCATCTTCAAAATCGACGAACACTCGAAGTTCAGCGAGAATATGGCCGTAGCCGAGAAATGGAGACGGTCCGTTCGAAGTCTGCTGCAGAATTACAGCGCACCTGTCAACACAGGTAAGGCGGTCCTCCTTTTTATCAAACTTCAGAGCAGTGCCAGATCTAAGGCAAAGTAAATAGGCCTTCACAGGAGAGGAAAAACGGAGGGTATGCAGGGGAGCCGTTGAACTGACGTACATATATTTAGTCCTTGCCCTGCTCTTGATAAACTATTTTTATTTATAACATAAATTTACAAAACTAATTTTATATGGATAAATCCTACATGAATAATGTTTTCTATTAATTAAGTATGGAAAGAAATGGAATGCTCAATTGTAAACTTTGTAAAAACCTATTTGTGTGAACATTTAACATTTTCGCAGTTTAGGAAAAGTTGCGGTAAATCTGAGGATGTTGGATTAATAGTAACAATCACTTGATACTAAACTGATCTGAAGTAGAAACCTTTGGCCCTTGGACCAATTGAATGCCATTTAGTTATTCTTACTTTAAAGTTAAATATATAATTACATGTACACGGATTAGATATTGAGCTTTCCATTTTATGAATGTCAATGTAAAAATTCTTTCTTTTATGTACGATATTTATTGCTTTTTAACCTTGCCTGGAAAAAGTGAAAATCTCTGATCGTTATAATTGTAATCTTGGGACTTTTGAGTTTGATTTAGATTTTTTTATTGTTATTATTAGTATTTTGATAAGCAATGGAGGGCAACATTCGCACCGATAAGTTCACTGTTTTTGAATTGGAGCAAGTTTGTTTTGCTTGAGAACATAAGCACCGAATGCACTGCATCGATTTCGAGTTTTGTCACGTTACAAGGAAAAAAACCAACAACCTTCGAATGTTTTGGAATGAACAACTGTTTAAAGGAGAACTCCTCTGTCAATTTTCAACAGGTGTGTTCACTTTTAAAGCTAAGTGTCATAAAGAAACAGCGATTGATGTTTATGAATGCCATTCGTACACTACGGTAAATACAGAAAATATCACAAAACTAGAGGCAAAAAAAACGCTTGCTTCTGTAAATTTCCGGCAATGAAACAACAAAAGAGCATCTCGAATAAAATGCTGACATACTTAGATATGATGGCTTGTATTTTAAAAATCCTAGTTTTTATTTATAACAAGAGACACCGACACACAAATATAGATAAAAATTGAACACATTAAAAGGAATGAGTTTTTAATGTGTTAAATTTTTTATCTTTATTTGTTTGTCGGCGTCTCTTATGATAATGTGCATACGTTAAACTTTTATATTAGTTTTTATTTACTTCGTTAACTTCAAACTTTCAGGAGAAACTTGTATAAATAAAGTTGTGCTTGATCGGTTAAAAACGCTATTCAGAATTTCTTTGATTTGCAAGAATACGGATATACGAAGCAAAATATTTGCTTATTAAAATGAAACTGATTTTAAAAAGTCACAAATATGATTAAAAATTTAAGATAATGAAACGCCATTTTATCTTAGATTTTTAATCATATTTGTTTTGTTTTTTTAAAGTTATTTTGTGACCTATTAGTAACTTTTTTAAACATTCTCCACACACGTAAAAAGTTTTTCAAAGTTAATTTAAGCTTTTTTTTTTTATTTTTTTTTTTTTAAACTTTTTAAAAAAAAGTTCTGATGTGATTTTGTTGCTACCATTCCGATATTTAACAATATTCTTTAATTATAAGAAACATACTGACAATGGATTACTCGCTTCGTTTGTAATCTAACGAGAGGCTTTGGAATTATGAAATGATAAAAAACATTGTTTGTAACTACATATCTGAGAACTTCAACAGAATTCTACATTCTTTACCAATATTTTTCATTTAAATTTCTGTAAATTTCACTTCAGAATTTTAATGAATTGCTGGACTATTACCAAAGAGCACCAGATGCTACTCCAACTATCTGCATGAAAACTTTATTCTCTACATGTCCTTATGTATGGATTTTTAATTCCACAAAAATATTGCTTGCGATTTTTTTTTTTTAACAAAAATTCGTGTTTTTAATTACATTAATAACTTGTATTGTTGTTAGAAGTTTGTATAATTTTTAATATTTTGTTATTATAGATACAAAGTGAAATTTATATTGTAAGCAAATATTTTCAGCAAAAAAAAAAAAAAAAAATTGAAAACATAATGTTATTATTATTCAAATTATTGTTTGTTTGTTTTTTTTTTTTTTTAAGTTTCATTAGTTTTCACAATGAAATAGGAAGAAGTTAAAGAAATTAAAATTTTGATGCTATTCAAAATTCTGAAGATAATATAAAGAGAACAAATTCTTCAAACATAGACACAAACACCAATCATCACCGATATTTCGTTCATTTATTCAAAGAACTTCCTCAAGGTGTACATAAGAAGAAAAGGAAATATCTTTCTTTTCTAGAATCAACAAATTAACTAAATACAATAGAACATCCACGATCCAAACGTGAATAATAACAAAAACTAAACCAAACAAATGAAATAAAACATCCTTGATTCAAACGTGAATAACAATAAAATACTAACAAAATCTCCATAAAATCTCTACAATCCAAAACGTGAAAACAACAATAACAAAAAATAACAAACATAAATAAATAATATATAACAATAGACTTACAAGTTCAGTATCTCTTTCAATTTTGTATTATTACTCATAAATTTCGTGAAAATGCCAAATGAGATTTCGTTTACTTTCAAAGATTTTTTTTTCTTATTAGTACAATTACTCCAATTAATAAAACATGATTTACTACAAAGTTATTTTGGTAAAAAGAACAAATTTAAAATCTACTCATTTGCAGAAAGTGTATTGAAATAATACTTTCAAACAGTACCTGAAACTTTTCCAGTTGATACATATAAATAAATAAATAAATAAATAAATTCGTAATTAAAACTCGCAAACTTGAATTCTTTGGATATGAATTTTCGAGAATTTCACAATCGAAGTTTATCTAGAAAAATATAAACATAAGCCTTTATTTTTAAAAAAGATAAAATACTTTGCCTTTTTCAAGAAAATTAAAATTTGGATCTACTTCATAGTGCAAAGAAGCACTTTCAACTAAAAAAATAAAATAAATATATTATTTGAAAGTGATATCCGAAGTTGTGTATCGGACTTTTCAAATTCTAATGAAGTACTAATGTATTTTTATACGAATCCATTGCAAAACTTTAAAATATATTTAAAGATCAGGAAAGCTATTACTGTGCAACATTTTGATTTATTCTGTGCAATTCAGAAATTCCAAAGTTCAAACTCTTAGTGTAATCCGTGAAACTATAAGTGGAGATTTTTTTTTTTAATTGGTTGGGGGATGGAAATTTGGCCCCCCTCCCCTCGCGCCAAATTATTGAAAGGGGTTTGCAATTAAAGAGAATGTTGAGAACCACTGATCTATATCATTATTCATATTGCGTCATTACAAAGCAAACAGACGAGCAATTAGTCATTCCCTGATGCATTTTAGACGAAAGCTGTAACTATAACTTGTATGTTGGGGATGTTCCTCAGTGGAATGATAACACAAGTTTGAACTCGATATGTTGAGTCTCCTAAAATAGTATCATTGAAACCAGCAGGAATAAATAAATCGAAGTAATTTTTTTTTTTTTTTTTTTTTTTAACATTCTTTAATACTTTGCACTGAGAAAAAGGGTTTTATTTTCAAAAATCTCACAAAGGACAAAACTGACGTTTCGTTCATTTTTTGTCAGAAATTTAATCTATAAAAGATATGGTCGAGTGAACTGTGGAATTTATTATAATCTGTTCCTACGTTTGGGTTTCCCCAGCTAAGACAACATGGCGGCTCAAGGTCCATGGCACATGCCAAGTGTAAAGAAACTGTACGGGGGGGGGGGGGGGGGAAAAAAAATTAGAGATGTGTGATTATGTCCATGAATTTCCTAAATACGCGTGTTGTGTTGAGGAACACAGCCTTTTGGAGTTGTGCATAAGTGTTTTTGTGAAGTTCTAGTGTGCTGAGGCTGTGGTGCAATGTGTGAGGTACTAGACCAGTGGCGTTCAGGATGATGAGTACAACACGTACTCGGTCCTGCCTCCACTGCTTCTGGAGCTCGTGTGCTAAGGCGATGTATTTACTGATCTTGCCTGTGTGAGTTTTCTGCATGTTCTTGCTGATAGCCACTGCAGTATCAATGAGATAGGTCTGTTTGTTGACCTTATCAAGAAGTTTGACGTCAGGTCTGTTGTGATGTATGGTTTTGTCTGTGTTAATGGGGCGGTCCCAGTACAGCTTATGTGAGAGTGACTATTACGCTTTGTGGTGTGTACTTGTAGTACGGGACCGTGTTTTTAATAAGTGAGTGTTTGTGTAATTATTATTATTCCCCTTATCCTTTTTACTATTTTTGTTCTGAGTAGAGTTTGTCCACAATCCTATCCTTACTAATTTGGACGATACTTTTCACTTGCACAGGGGTCTACCTAACTATAACAATCGCGATTAAAGTTAATTAAGCGTGATCGATTGGGAAAAGGATAAGTCTTGTTAATGTCATCTCAGACATCATCTAGATTCAGCTTCTCAAAAATTAAGACCTAATTTCATTACAAGTGAAGGTAAGAAAGGAATTGCAAATTAATTTTCTGAAGAGGTAACAGAATATTCTAATAAGTTCTTTCAAGACTTAACAAAATTACAAAAAGAACCAGCATTTAAAAGACTAAATTATTTCGAAATTCGTAAAGGCAATACGAATCACCTGAATATATTCCACATCAGTTTAATTCTGTAGGGTAATAAAAATTATTAAGAAAGTTAAAAAGAATGGTTTATTTAAAGCTGACCTAATTAGCTTAACTTCAGATTATTGTAATTCATTATAATTACGAATATTTGAAGATATTTCATCCAGAGGTCTTTGGAGTACAACATCTTCAGACAACACAAGTCTTACGATCACTGTTACAGAGTTTTTTTTTTTTTTTTTTTTAATAAAAATTTAAAATACATTTACCTATTAAGCGTAATTTTGTTCAGCTTAGGTGTGCTGTATTTTAAAACTTTACCAAACAATTTAGTGATGGTTTTCGAGACTGATGTTTGCTAATCAGAGGATGTAAACTGTTGATAGCACGACATGGAAGATAAACTTGTACATAATGTTATTCCACTTTGATATTTCTTTAAATACCTGTCCTTTGTCAGAACAAAAAAAAAATATGAAAAAGAATGCAATTTATTTTCTTTGAAATGCTAGAATTTGGATTTTTTTGTTAAAGGTTGTGATGTAATGCATAGTTAGTCTTCGCTTGCTGTAAATTATAAAACTTTGCCGAATACAGTCTTTCATAACTAGTTTATTTGATGAAAATTAAAATAATCTACAAACGCCAACTTGAGTTGTCAAATTCAATAAAGAAAAGGACGCGCAAATTATTAAACAGACTAATATGAACTATTAGATAGAAATTTATTATTTTTCTTTTAATGATCTTTTTTTTTGGGGGGGGGTTATCAGCTTCACTGCTTATTTCTCCGTATAAACTCGCAAGGAAAATACAAAATTTAGATTATTCTTTTAAATGTATATGCAAAAGTTCAAGATTCCCTTCACTGTTTTAAAAATTCGTAGGATAATAGAAAATTCTAAGTTTTTAAAGGTATTAATGAGTGTCGTTTGCCTTAAGAAAACAGGCAAAAAGAAGTAGGTAAGAAAAGGGAAGAAAATCTATAAAAATGCACAAATTAATGCACGTTAAACTTCTTTATTAAGAAGTAGGTATTTTTTGCACAAATCAATTTTAACCCTTTATAGTTAGAATTAGAGCTTAAAAAGAATAATTGTTCATTAAGTATTAAAATTATTAACGAAATGTTGTAAAATTATATTAAGTATTATTAATGAATATTAATATGAATATTTTTCAAAGCACTACGTAACCGTAACAGAAATTGTCATTAAAATTTATAGGTGATTGAACCGTTACAAATAAGTCATCATCGGGATAATTACGATTTTTTTCTTTCTAAAACGTAAAGAATAATCAATTATAATAAACTAGTATAACGTGTATACAGATTAAATTAAGTCAAGAAAAATAAGGAAATACACACAAGGATGCTTTCGCGTTCCTGTGCTATCACCAAGGGAATCTAGAACAGCTGTTTCGTCCTTATTGGGACTCGTATGCCAGATCCACCCTCGATGATAGGCTCAGAAAGGTGCGAAAGATTACGAATCCCCTCACGGAAGTGGTTCCCAAGCAAACAACAATTAAAAAAATTATTTGGCTACTAATAAAAAAATTGCTTCGAAGTTTTGTTTTTAATCTAACTTCGTTTTCGTTTCATGGAATTTTTTTGTTTCTTGTTTTAGTTATTGTTGTAAGTAAAGTTTAACACAAGCATTTATCTTTGTTTTTAAAAACAATTAAAAGAGCAATTTTTTGTTTTTTTTTTGTTTTTTTTCTCATCGAAAGGGGATTTATTTTTAAAACAACTTTTTGTTTTTTTTCCAAATTGACTTACCCGTCATTTTAAGATGGCGGCTTGAGACACTAAGAAAAACAAAGTAAAGAGCATTTTCCAAAATAAAATAAAAATGATCATAGAATAACTTTGAAAACAGACAGCGTCCATTTGAACGAATCCTATTCTGATTTAATGATTTCCTCACTCCCCAACGTATGCAATTAAAACGTGGTTAAAGAAATTAGTTTGGAATTATTAAATATTCCTGAAAATTGTAATGTTTTCAAAATGGATTTTTTTTTAAATGTTTAATTATCGGAAGATCCCGTCAATTAATAAAAAAAGCTGTTGACAAAGAACAGTTGGTCACGGTCTGTCTCTGTTACGTCTGTGTTAATCGATGTTTTGAGGAGAACAACAAAAACATGTGGAGGGAGGAAAAATATTCATTGCGTAACATATAAAAGCCTGTTTCACATGATTGTCATATCGCGCGAAATTCGGAACTGCCTACGACTGGAATTCGCATAGGCCTGTAGACTGATTAAATAAATAGGTTAAAATTTGAAACGATTAAGTTAAAGTACGGTACGTAATTCTCATTGAATAGCGTAATTAAGTGCATTGAATTACAACTTAAATTCGTTGTTTTTCAATTCTTAACGATCCTTTCAGTTTGCTTACTTTAATCTTTCAAAGCCAGATAGTGGAATTCTTTTCATATCCAAGTTACTGTCTTCAGTTAAAATTATAACACTTCTAATCTGTTTCAAACAAAAAGCTTATAAATAACGACTTTAAAATAATTGAAATATCCCCTATTTAAATAACTCTTATACAATCATCAGACTATTTTAAATGTGATTGTAAGGTAATTTTGTATGAAACATGGTTAAGTGTTAAAATTGTAATTGAAACAGTGGTTCAGAAATTACATAAATATGGATTTCTTTTAATTAATTAAAAATTAATTCAAGGAAATTTTATACAAAAACAAGAAAAAGAAGGAAAAAAAGTGCTTAGAATTCTTTCATGAGTTCGTAATACTTGTTTACTTCTGAAGATTCACCAGTGTTTTAGTAGGAAACATTAAATTATTGCTAGAAATACATTTAGAAGAAGGTGATTGAACTTCATCTCTTTATATCCTATACTTTTGGAACTTCAGTCGCCATTTGGCTACAGTCAGTTTTATTATTAATCATCGCAAGTCATAATCGTAAGTTTTCATCTCTTTGTTGGTACTGATTCTTTTTGTTTTCAAATTGGCGTAATATCCTAGAAAAGGATTTTATGATTTTTTTTTTTACTTTCTTTAAAAATTGCATTACATAAATATATTTTAATATTTTCCATAGAAATATAAATTAATGAGACGGCGCCATCTAGCGAATGAAAAAGAAATGGTTACTCTTCAATATACAGTGATACCCTCGGTTCACGAACATAATCCGTTCCTTGACCCTGTTCGTGATCCGAATCAATTTTTCTCATTGCAATTCATGTAAATCCAAAAATACGTTTTTTGTCTTAGAATTTTTTTTAACGTGTTATGGCTTTGTGTGGAAATAATACAGAAAGGAAATAAATATCACAGTAACATTAGAAGAAAGCAGTTTAATTACCAAAATAAAACTAATTTTACAGTACATATAGAATTTACGTTTGTGGTTGATAATTGCTGGCACACGGGGATGGAAGAGGTATAGAGGGAGAGGAAGAAGATTACTCCTTCGAAGGAGAAGCAGTTGGTAATTGCATAAGATAACGATCCAGAGAAATTTTCCTTTTTCTTTGCTGGAGAAATTTGCGAAAATGGTCCATTACGCTCCATGCGTGTTCGTGAACCGAAGCATCGTTCGTGAAGCGAAGCAAAATTTGTTCGCAAATGGTGTTCGTAGACCGAGACGTTCGTGATCCGAGGTATCACTGTATCTCTTAAAGAAAATAAAGCTATTTTTTTGTTTTGTTTCGAAAGTTGAAAAAAAATATAGTTTAAGTATGTATGTGTGTGTGTGTGTGTATATATATATATATATATATATATATAGCCGGACAGTGATCTGGGATTTGAAAACGCCAATATCAAAAAACAAATCACTGTTTCTATGGAGATATAATCTAATTATCTCCACGTCTTCAGGGGCAAAATTTGGAAACAATTTAAAAACCTAAAACGCAATACATTAAGAATTTGCTCTTTTTTTTTTTTTTTTTTTTTTTTTTTTAAGGAAAATGTTATAAAGTACTATTTAATTGTAATATTTTAAGTTTAATATGTTACTGATTTGTGGTAAATGTTTAGGAAAACTTGTGTTAAGTAAAACAATGTTTTGATTAATTTATTCTTAAATTGAAGATTTACATATTAACAATTTATAATTGGAATATTTTTTTCAATCTAACGTCATTTTAAAAATGCTTTATTTATTTATTTTTTCAGAAACTAAGTTGAAGCTCAGAACAATGACGAAATGTTTTTTTAGATGTTGTTCATACACTGAATACTACATGAACATCCGTATTCAGTTTTTTCACTTCTCTTACCTTTTATAGAGTGGGCGTAAAAACATTTGATCAGTTTAAATACCTGAGATTTTTAAAAAAAACTGTTCATGATAAGTGTCATACCTCTAGTGTCGAACTTAATTTTTTTTTCCTTAAGTCTTGTTTAAATGAAGCAATGACTGGTGAAGAATCTTAATGCGATTGGAAGCTATCTTTTGGGAATGACATTTCGTGAATTCTTGTCTCCTGCTGTTGCTCTGAGTAAAATCTTATCTCAGAATCCCCCCCCCCCCCCAAAAAAAAAGATAGGAAAGAACTTTATCGTGAAGGTTTTTCCTGATTTCAATCCTATTTCTGAGTATCTGTTTTGCTGAAAAAGAAAATGTTATAAAAGTATTATTTAATTGTAATATTTTAAGTTTAATATGTTACTGATTTGTGGTAAATGTTTAGGAAAACTTGTGGTAAATATACTAATGTTTTATTTAATTTATTTATTTATTTTAATTTTTTTACATGATTTAAGATTTACTAAAATGTTGAATTTATTTAATGACAAGTATGTAAATATAGAGAATTAGTATTTTTATAATAATAGAATCACGAGGACAATTTCACATTAACCCAAATTAATAAAAGATTTGTTTCCATTGCAAATACATTACAGTTCCTAATTTAGAAAGGGCGTTTTATTTCATCAGATCGCTTTCCAATATTCATTTACAAAACGGGAAAATATTCATGAAGGATTGTGGAAAAAAAGCGTTGCAGAATTTTAAGTTTTCGTTTCAAAGAATATTAGTTGAACCTTTAAATCGCTAAAAAAATAAAAAAAAAAAAAAATCGAAATAAGTGTTAAGTAGAGTAGTATTCCTGACAAGATATGACAAATCCTGACATTAATTAGATTCGAATTGTTGTTGTATTTAATTGATCTTGTCAACAAATAACTATCAGATATCGGTTTTATCGAAGTCCTTCAGAACTTTGAGTTTTATACGTGGACAAAATCTTTTACGTAACGTTATCGAAATTACGTCATCTATTAATTAATTTCGATCGTGATTTCTATATATCATTTTTGTATCGAGATGTACTTTAATCTTTACTGATTTTCGATTCGAAATGTAATCTGATTGGTCTGAAGTTTTAGATAGCAATAAGATTAAAAAAAAAAAAATATTATTTAGTTTCCATTTAATCCAAATGGCTTGTTTTTTTTAACCCTAGTCAAGAAAGGTTCTGAACATGTGATTTGAGATTAGTAGGGGGAAAAAATCGGATCAAAATTTTAAATTTTAGATCTCAAACAATCGTGAACTCCTTCAATATTTAGGTTTGTTTTTTATTTTTTACTTTGAAAACTTTTTCAATATTACATCTTCACTTGACGTATTAATCTTACTCAATTGAAATATATCCATAATTATCTTTTATTCACAATTATCTTTTATTCTGAAAGTTTTCGTAGGCTAGGTGCTTCTATTTCAACGAAAATAACTTCCGGAACTTTAGATTTATTTATAGAAATTACCATTTTATTGAGTTTGCATTAAGTTTTTAATTTCTCAATTGAACGTTGCTTCTAAAGTTATTTGCTATTTTTTTGCAGATTTTATCTGCTTAGGCCTATTATGTAGCTTCTGGAACCTTCTATTAGGCATGTGTTACATCTTGACCACTAAACACAGTCTTGGGGCTTTATTCTTATCAATCAGAAATTAAATTTCAAGCAGTGAAAGTTCACGTGATATTTGGTATTATAGAAATGCTATGAAAGAAAACTACAAGCTATTTCTTAAGCTAAATATCTCGAGAAATTACCCGTATTGGTAATTTTTATCAGTGCGTCCATTTTTTATGAACGTTAAAGTGAATTGGCGAAAGAATGTATTTGATATCGTAAAAAGAACAATCTATGCAATTATAAAAGTACACTCTTCCACACATGACATTAGTATTTAAATATTTATTAAAATACTAAACGTAAGAGACAAATTTTCAGGAAGTTTGCATCTTCCTTTTTTCAAGTCAATAATAGAATAAAGTCACAAACAATTTAAGAATAGGTTTGGCAGCAAGTTAAATAAAAACATGGACTATCAACAAATTTAATTGTTGTTACAATAGTATAACGTACAACAACTAATCTATGCAACTACATGTTTTTATTTTTTTTTTCATTATTCGGTGGTATATATTTTTTTTTTTATTCTTATTAATGACGGGTAAATAGATGAATAGCTTTTTCATTCAGTCTTCAAAACATAACTGAAGCGATCTTACAGGATATCATTTGACTGACGGATGTTTCTTATGTTTTTCTTTATTTTTGCGTGTCTGTTAACCTAATATTTTGTACTGAGTTTCTTTATTATGCTCCATTATTCGAATATTGGCGCCCGACACATTTATGTTAAGAAACAATCTTTTTACTTCGCTGTTTAGATTGGCGGGAACCGATGAACCTCCTCCGCATTGTGTAGTTCAATAGCGTTCAGCGACACAGACATTACTTCAATTATCAAGATATTTTTTGAAATAAATTTTATTTCGTGTCAACGAATTCTATAAAGAAACTACGAGGAAATCAATAAAACACGGTTATACTGTACTTTTAGGAATTTCTAGTAAAAAAAAAAACAAAAAAAAAACCCCTTGTTTTTAAAGAATGATCTATTTTATCGTTATTTTTTGAAAACAAATATCGAGTCATAGATGACAGAAATTACGTTGAGAATGAATTAATATGCAGTTTCATTGATTTTACTGTAATTTTTACGCCCATATGATAGTGGCTTTCCGAAAGGTATCGTGTATCATCCTGTGTTAATATCCGCAGTAAAATAGGGTTAAAAGAAAAAAAAGTTTTATTAGCTATTCTCTCCCATCACATCTCTAATACATTTAAAAAAAAAAAAAAAAAAAATATTTGGCTTATCAATCATTGTTTTATTTGTTTTCTCTTCCAAATATCGTGATATTGGAATTGAATGCGAAATAGATTGTTGTCCTTTTGTCCGATATATAGACAACAAGAGTTTTCGAATTATAAGAACCGAAATCCTGCAAAACCATAGCTTTGTTTTGAAGTAATTAAATAAACCCATCCCAATCTGTGAGAACCTGTTATCAAGTTGGTAGATAAAAACTTGAAAAAACTTGGAATCTACTTTCCCAGTATCCAGTAAAAAAAAACAAAAAAACCATACAATTTTAAGTTAGACCGCTGTTGTAAACAAATGAGATATCCATAAAGAAAATGATTAAAATTCGCTGTCCCTGATTTGCATTTTAAGTTATTTAAAAGAAATCTGCCATATCACACAAGTTAATTAAAGCTGGTATTTCAGATCAGGATATAATAAATGAATAAAAAAACGAAAAAAAAACCCGAAATCTCATTTAAACGACATTGATATAAATAAGCTTACAGTATATATAGTAGAGCTATATATTAATGTATTGTATATTAATACATCAGTAGGAAGGAAAAATGTAAATCGGTGAAAAGTATTAAAGCAAACTTGTTTACTCATTACGTGCCCCTCATCGTGATTTCGTTACATATGTATTTGCACGCGAACGCTTTCGCCTGATCTGACACCTGGTGGAATTTTTCCTAATTAAAGATGATGGATGTGCGATCCTCGGAACCTCTTACTATTGCAAAGATTGCTAAAAAAAATTAATATTTTCGTAAGTAAAAAGTTGAGCAGATTAAAAATGAATGCTTTTCTATGCGATACAGTTTTGCCAGTTTCTTGGTATTGGCAATTAGCTCAAAATAACTCGGAAAAATAAAATCTATTAACTAGTTGACATACGAATATTAAAATACAAGCCTGGATTAATTTTAGAAATTAAACTAAAAGTAGACTGATTTTTTTTAAAGAGAGGAATCTGAAGTTACGAAACTGCTTTAATCACTCTCAATTAAAAACACCTGACAAAAATCATTTAAGATTTCATTCGTACAATAAAGTAGTATAACTTTGTTTTGTTGACGTACATGTAGCTGAAACACTTTAATGAGAAGTTTGACAGTTTGGTACGATCATAGTATAATAATCAAAGTATAATAAGATGAAATTAAAGCCATTATTAATGACTATTAAAAAAAAAAAAAAAAGTTTGCTACGTAAGGCCGGTTTTAGACAATAGGATAATAGTAGCACAATGAACTTCACTGTATTATTTAAAAATAATTGCAATACACATTTCATGCGTAATAAACAGTCTAAAATATGAGCTCAGTAGGATGGAAATAAAGGAACTCTTGTATAATAATTGGTTTGAAAGGATGCTAGTTTGAATAAAAGTGAAATATCCTTCTGTTTATCCTTCTGATAGGCAAAATCAGTGGACTTCCTTTTAATGGAGAATTAACTGAGTACTTATTTAATTAATATTAATAAACGTTTAAACCTAAATCTGAAGTTAATAACAGTTCTAGATTGTTACCTGAAGTTTTGCACTCTGCTATAATATTTGATAACTGCAGAAGATTCGAGCTGTAACTTAATTCCCATTGTAAGTATTAGGTTAATACATTGTATGAGGACATTGTTGTTGTTTACTGAATCTGAAGTTGGGAGTAACTTTTCTCAGTGTGAGATTAGTGTTTACGATAAAGGATATTTGTTTTTATACAGTTTGAAGACGAATTAAAAGTTGAATAAGACAATTCATGGAGTTATTGAATGAATTAGTAATTATATCTATACATTACTTTGTAGCTGTACATATTTATTTATATTGCGAAATTGCTAGGATTATTACAGATAGTTATTGAAGGTTTGGGCTTCTCTGTATAAATTATGGAATTATCTATATTTATGGAACACTTGCTTAAAGTGATATGTTCCTAACTGTCGTTTTTCTGAATTGCAGGTAGAAATCACTTGCCATCGACGATCGAAAACAAGCAAGTCAATAAATAAAATAGCCTACTTTATTTATGCCCATAAAAATATTGTTTATATTCTGAAAGTATAGTTTGAAGAGTTAAAAATTGCAATTATAATTTTCTGCAACATGATAATTAACAGAAGAATTCCATAAATTGACTTGATAGAAGTATTTCCATCTTCTAAGTTTAACAAAGTTTATTAATGGTAAGGTGTTTGATTTGAATGCAGTTGTGCATTCATGATATTTGCTGAGGCGGAGCAGAATTGTAATAATTCCCTAATTTTCCCTAATTTTCAAGGATTGGACTCAAATTTTTCAGTGAATATTATGTAATTTGAAAGTGTTGTTAAACTTAATACCCAATATTAGAGATTAATGTGGTTTCATTGAAGTTTAACATTAATTCATTGCCAAAGCTAAAGATATATACCCTAATAGGAAGATAATGAATGGTGTTTTGGGGAGCTGCTTTCGTTACGTAAGTTTACGTTGCTTCATGTATTTTGACTGGAGTTGTCAAGGTTTTCCCAATCACCTGTCTTTGGCTCTTTGCCCAAAAGCCCGCAGTTTCCCTTTATTCTTCGTTGATTCTGCGAGAGTTGAATGCGATATCATTATTTCGCTCACGCTTATTATGTAACTGAAACCTTCTATTTTGATACATTACTGATAAAAGCCTATTTTGATGACCTCGACATTCTTTGTCGTCGTAACAAATGGTCGAAAATATTAAGAATAAAACGTCTAAATTAAATATATATTGGATTATGTATAGGATTAAGACAGCCAGACACACACACACACACACACACACACACATTTAGATACATGATTTATTTATACTGTAAAACCCCGGTTAACCGACCTCGGGTCAACTGAAACCCCGGTTATCCGAAACTCTTCCAAAAATCGAAAATCCAAACAATAATACTGTACTACACAGAAATAATTCGAGGGCGAGAGTGTGAACGTTGGGAGGAACGCAAGAAACAAACAAAAATTACTGAGTTTTTTAAATGAGTAATTCATGTGCTACAGACTATTAAGTACAGAATACTGTGTATTGATGTAGCCTATTATAATCCTAAAAATATAATTTTAACTTTAATAAAGAACATAAGTATAGCATACAAAGAGATTTTTGAATTCGTTTGACCTTCAAAACCTTTCAAAAATACGTACTGTAATTATACTACAAAATACTGTAGCTGTATTAGATGTTCATGGCTTAACCGAAAAAATTGTTATCCGAAACGGCTTACCCTCCCCTTTAGTTCGGTTAACCGGGTTTTATTGTACTTAGAAATAGAAAACTTAGAGATTAATAAATATTAAAGATTAATATATCTTGAAAATTATAAATGTGAATTAGGTTTCAACCTACACTTAGGCCAAAGAACGCTTAGGCTCTTTCCCCAGTCTAATTTTATTAAATATACTGTGGTGAAGTCATCGTTTGAATAAATTATCCACATATGAGACCAGTGAGATAAAAGGGATGCAGTATTTATTCTGATAAAACTCCTTCGGGAAAGATAATGGTAAAAGAATTTAAAAATTGAGCAGTGGTTTAGAAGAGAGAAATTGCTCATGTTTTGAAGTCATGGTCTTTCCTTTAAGGTCCTTTTTTTTTTTTTTTTTTTTTTTCCCCTTGCTGTTCAGGATCAGCCAAATTCTTATTAGTTCGTCTACGTCTGGGTGTGGATTCGATTCCCGATTATTTTCCAGTGTTCTATATTTTCGTTTTTCTGCGAATGTGTAATGTGGTTACTGATAATTGGCGAACAATCAATAATTGCCCTTTCTCCTAAAATTATCAATTGCTTTTAGATATCTAGGCATTACTTTGGACGAATTGTCTACAAAGTTCTTTTTATAATAAAATAAATCCAATTCATTTTGCTGATTTGATGATTGTAATTACAAGTCATTTTAACTGTATGCATTTCTCTCGCAAGAAAACAGTAAATCATATTTTTAATATTCAGTGTCTCTACATTTGATATCCCATCAAAATTAAGTGTTTCTTTTGAAAACTAGATATTGTAACAGATTGGCCACAAAAGAAATCGCCGTTATATTTTACGGAGGTATCGTGTTACTACAGTATAAGCAATTTATTAAACAACTGTTTTAAATAATGAACGAATGAGATGGAAATTTTTTATTATAATTTAGAAATGATCGAATTAGTTTTATTTTCTATTCAAATTTAATTCGATAGACGTTTTTGCTATTTTTAAATTTTGTATATAAACAACTTAGTTGGGCATTATACCGGTGAAAATTGGGTGGTTCTGTGCAGGATGTTGGCTAGGAATTTGCTAGTCTTCGCGTGTTTAACCGGTTTCCCATCGAGGTATTTTGTGTATTACGCGACCAGCAAGAATACATTCACCCATCTGAAAATCACGTGAAGGTCTCGTTGTTACGAGATCCCAACTTGGCACGTCGACGGAATCCATAAAAGCTTGGTCTCTTAGCACTTGGCAATTACCGTCAAACCTACGTTTTATTTACGAAAATAAATATTGATTTATATAAAAAAAATCATTCATTCAATGCATCGAATGCTTATAATTAATTAAAGCAGGAAGTATTTCATTTTTTCATCATTTTATATTTCTTTGTTTTCAGTTTCGATATTTCTCAGTAAATCTCGACAAACTACGATATGTTTTCGAGATTTCAAGCGCTAGTCCATTCAAATTTTCAGACCGGAATTCTGTTTCGAATTTGGTTAATAATGTACAGCTTTTTTTTCTGGAAGCAGCCACGAAAACATAGGGAAAAGATGACCTCTGTTCCTGAAAATCAATTTTATATTCATTAATTTCGTATAAATAGATACAAATCGATTGGACTTGTAAAAAAAAAGTTCTTCAATTCGCCACCAGGAGCGCTGTTCGCTATCGAAGCCAACCAACCAGGGCTGCCAAAGCTTGGGTTTTTCCCCCAGATCTTGGGTTGTTACCTTTCATCTTGGGTTCTGGGGTTTTATTTTCGAAATAGTACAAAATCTTGGGTTTTTTGTGTGTCAATCAGGGCCCCCCACCAAAAGGAGGGGGGGGGGGCAGTTGAGGTCGAATTTTGCTGCCGAAAAATAACCGAAAAATAAAAATAAATGTATATGAATTATCCTATCACTTCTATTCTTTTTTAAATAAATAAGTCTACATTTTATATAAACTATTTTTCTGCTTTAACCGTCTGCATAGAGCTATTCTGCATTACAATGATTGCATAGAGTTGATTTTTTTTTCTTAGCCTCATTTGTAAAGCTGTAAAAGTAAATGTTGGTGTTTTCACGGTTTTATTTTAATTTGTTTTCCTTTTTTTCTTTCGCGGCCTATTTGTCACCTTCAGCCCACATTTTGGCTAATTTTTTTCTATGTTTCATACTGTCTCCTCGTCACTTGTTTTGTTCTGTAAATACACGTTTCCCGTAAAAAAAATTCATTATTTGTATTCATATTTAAATAATTTTATATTTTAATTTTCATGTTATCACTTGATTTTCAAAAGTTTCGATTTTTGATCTCTTACCGTATGTTCCCGTGAGAATTTTATTTATTCTTATTCTCAGAAACTAGTGTTTTGCTATTTCCCACTGCGGTCAACATGGCAATCACTAATTACAATCATACCCCCGTATTTAATGATTGGCTATTTTCTGTTAATTTGTGTGACGTCACGGTAATTATGCAATATAGATAATCCTATGCAATAACAGAGTTCTTCAGGTCTGAATGATTCTTAAGAAAAAATTAATGTTGTGGGCGGAGTTAATGAATGTTAATGCGAAGACAGTGCCAACGGTTTTGTGCTTATGCATTTGGGCCCCGAACAGTAACCCGAACAGCATCAAAACTTTTGTAAGTAATCTTTCTTACGATTTGGAAAGCTAAAACAATAACTTTCATTCATAATTTTTCATGATAACTGGTGATCATTGGCAATCATTCAACATCTTTGATCATTACATCAGCCGCGTTCGTGAGTGATCAGTGGAATAGTAATATTTAACTTTACATTGACTATCAATTCAATATGAGTGATGACCAAAAACCTCCACCTAAGAAAAAGAAGTGGTATATGCAGTGTTTCAAAGCAGAATGGTTAGCTGAACCAGAATTTAAAGATTGGTTGCAACAAGATAAAAATGATAAGGATTCCAGTTATTGTAAGTGTTGTAACATCACTCTAAAAAATGCCAATAAATCCATGCTTATGAAACACAAAAATTCCGTTAAACATAGAAAATGTTTTGAGGAGGCTAAAACTAGTGTCGATATTACTCAATTTATGATCAAGCAAAAATCAACGGAAAGTGAACAAACGGCCAAGAGTGAGCTGCTCTTTGCTGCATATTTTGCGGAACATAATATTCCCTTTGCTAGCATTGACCATCTTTTACCAGTTTGTAAACAAGCTTTTCCAGACAGCAAAATTGCAGAAAAATTGTCAATGAAGCGAACAAAACTTTCATACGTAATTCAAGATGGAATAGCGTTTGATGAAAAAAGTGTAGTAACAAATATATGCAAAACACAAAAGTTTTCTATAATAATCGATGAAAGCACAGACATTTCTGTAACACAAATTTTGGCGGTAGTTGTTAGGTATTTTGATTTAAATAAGCAAGATGTTCAAGACTCTCTACTAGATAGTGTAGTTGTTGAAGATGGAACTGCTCTCGGTCTATATAATTCTGTGAAATTAATGTTGAGTGAGAAAAAGATTCCTCTTGAGAATATTATTGGATTTGGCAGCGATAATTGTTCTTCAATGATGGGAAGAAAAAGCGGCTTCCAAAAGTTGTTAAAAAATGATATTCCTTCTGTTTTTATTATGGGCTGCGTTTGCCATTCCTTTGCTCTCTATGCCAGTCATGCTGTCAGTGTATTGCCAACATATTTAGAAGCATTCTTAAAGGACATAACCTCATACTTTTCACGCAGTAGCAAAAGACAACGTGACTTCCTCCTTATTCAAGAAGTGGTTAATGCGCCACATCATAAAATTCCTAAATTGGCTCAAACAAGATGGCTTTCCAGAGAGAATGTAATTACAGCTATACTGGATCAATACGATGCTCTGCTTTTATATTTTCAAAGCGAATCAAATACTGACAAAGTTGACGGTGCAAGCAGAATTTTCGAGACATTAAGCAATCGTGGGACCAAACATATGTTACTATTTCTCCAGTATGTGTTGCGAAAGGTAAACATGCTGAACATTGAATTTCAGTCTGAACATTTCAGATTACATCTTTTGTATTTCATGGTATCATCGGAATACAAGAACATTTTAAGTTTCTTTATTAAAGATGAAATATTGCAGACAACCAAATTGTCAGAAATTGATCCAAACAATAAAAGCAACTACAAAAAAATTAATGAAGTTTACCTTGGAGGAAAGGCATCAGCTCATTTGATCAATGAACCTTTTGATGAAATCATTGAGAAACGATTTAGAAATGATTGTCTGAATTTCCTAGTAGAGCTTTGCAATCAAATACAAAAAAGATTTTGTTTCAATGAAGATGGCATAATTGCGAAATTAAAGATATTAGATCCTAAAGTATCCCAAAATCCCAGCATTTCTCCAGCATCCATTATACCACTAGCAGTTTATTTCCCTACGCTTGTACCTGAACATAAACTCAATGACCTTGACGATCAATGGAGGGATTATCGTTTGTCAGCTGACAAATTACCAATCTGTGCAGAAATTATTCCACAGTATTGGTACAAGTTAAGAGATATTAAAGACTGTCTTCAAAATTCAAAGTACGGTATATTATCAAATTTTATGACAAATCTCACTATTTTGCCACATTCATCGGCGTCCGTTGAACGGATATTTTCATTAATGAACTGCGTAAAAACAAAACAAACAAATTCTCTGAAAGCAGAAATTGTGAAGAACAGAATCCTCGCAAAACAGTTGATTACAAGGAATAATAATGATTGCACAACATGGAAACCAAGAGAAGAATTAATTAGAGATTTAGAAGAAGGGACTGTAAGTAAACGATACCAAGAGAGAATAAAAAAAGAGAAACATGATAATGAATCAATGACACTTACAATGGAAACTGAGGAAGAGGAGGAGCAGTTGCAATAGGCCTAATTGTATAAAGGTAAGAAAATACTTTTATAATTGCTATAACCTTTTCAGACCTGCTGGCTAGTTTACGCATCCTTTGAGTTAAAAAAAAATTATGAAAATAAAATTGATTTTTTTTTTTTCAACATAATTTATGACCCACACAATTGTGCGGGTCAGGTCTCGATTGACAAATTATAAAATTTTTGAAAATTGACAATGAGATGATTTTGTGGTAATTATTGTTGTTGCTTGATACAGTAATATTGTATATTCCCACATTAGATGGAATGAACTTTGTTTTACTAAATAAAATATTTGTAATACAGAATAATGAGCTAAAATCAATTATTTACATCCAATTTAGGTGTAAAACCTAGAATCAAAAGTCAATTAAAATTAGATAAAATCTATTCAGTAAGATATTTAGAAACGTAAGTTATTATTTTAATTATTTGATTTTAGTTCAATATAAAAACATTTGAGATTTTTAGTAAATAATTTTTATGAAAAAAAAAACATTTTTAATAATTTTTGCATTTATTTTAATAATTAG